>CM035414.1:100826524-100879024 GCA_020310875.1 Ceratopteris richardii | reverse complement strand
CCACTCTCTTTGGTCTCTACATCGACGAGATCACGGAGTATATACAGCGAGCAGGAGGGCTAGGAGGAGACCTCGGAGGTACGTAAGTACACATCCTATTATATGCTGATGACATTGTCCTTCTTTCAGAGTCACAGTAGGGGCTACAGTCACATTTACAGGTGCTCAATACCTTCTGCATGGAGAGAGGACTCACATTGAACCTTGGCAAGACAAAGGTCATGATCTTCCATACCTCCAAGACAGTACGGCATCGCGCCTCTTTCACCGCAGCCGGAGGACAGATAGAGGTAGTGGACTCCTACGTCTACTTAGGTGTCACCTTCTCGAGCAGCACAGGGGTATTCTCCATGGCACAGGCAGCAAGAGATAGATTGACGCGAGGCTATGTGGCACTTGCACAATTGGAGAAACGCTTCTTTCAGGCACATTTTCAGAGCTTCTTTCAGGCACATTTTCAGGAGCCCCGGACTAAGGGGTGGCTCTTTGATACTCTGGTGACACCCGCATTGATGTACGCAGAGGCAGTATGGGCACCAGGGATCACGGAGGCGATGTGGACGCAGATTGAGAGGCCCCAGGTCACCATGATCTCACATGCTTGCTCCGGAGCAAGCCCTCCATTCCACACGAAATTATACGAGCTGAGCTTGGCACACCACCGATGCTAGTGGAGGCCCTCTTTGAGCGGGTGACCTTTATTCTGAGAGTCAGAGACAAGGCATGAGAGAGTATGGTATGCATAGACCTACCGATGGTTAGGAGACCATGGCTAGTAGAGGCACTATTCTAGACAGTATGCCTATTACACAGGATCCAAAGCATGGACATAGTGCGCATCACTTATCGAGCTTTCCAGGAATCACGCGACATGGCATTAGAAGGAGACACCTCCTCATGGTACGCACGAACACGAGACTGGCTGGCCCATCATGGGTTTGACATAGACAGACTACCACCACTGCAGTATGACTTACAGGCCCCCACTCATTCGCTCTCCCACCAGAAGAGGAATAGGGTCATTCGACAAGAGATATGGCCTACATACATATAGAGGACATGGATTAGCCCCAAGGATACATTGCCACCGAAAATCCTCCACTATCGCGAGCATTTTCTACAGATCTCAGACCAAGGCTTCATTGAGACTCCACGATACATGCAAACATACCTACCACACTACCTCTGAGTCGTCATTGGGTAGCTTCGAGTTTCATCACATCAGCTCGAGATCGAGAGTGGTAAGACAAGGGGAGTCCCTAGAGAGGAGAGGTGGTGCCCAGTATGCCATATAGAGATAGAGTGTGAGGAGCACTTTGTTACCAGATGCCAAGCATACTCAGATCTACGAGCACAGATCAGCGGAGGTTCGGACGTTTCCTCATGGGAGCATATGAGAGACGAGAGCAGTCGCTACAGCCCACACATCAGACACGGATGAGTACCCAACAAACCATTACTCAGTTCCTTCAGCGAGATGGGCTACATCAGGCTCGCCCACCTTCGAGGGGCATAGGGCTCATGCTCCAGCACTCAACGGCATAGAGAGTGCGATGTCGACCACATAGGGCTGGATATGGACAACCACAACTATACCAAGAGGATATCTCATGCATCATGATAGCCCATGAACACATGGTGGAGCACAAGCCCACCACCACCACCTTGGTAGCCTTCCTCCAGGAGGCCCTCAGACCGCCGCCGATGTACTACAAACTCCACCCACCTCCACCCATTATCTGTAGTTAGGATATACATATTCACTCCCGTCATGGGGCCCCATGTATTAGGTGGCCATTATCTGTAGAGTCAAAGCCACATCTCCCCACGCACCACTACATTATCCCCACACTCTCTCCATCACCCGATACACTTTCCTGTGTTTGTTTCCAACCTTTTTCAGCCTACACAGTTTTATGTAGCAAGTACTACTCCGTTTTATTTCTATATTGGGGTTACTACAGTTGTACATGATTTTGTCTCATAGGCCAAGTTTGGCCTTTGGAAGACGTTAATCTCTCTCTCTCTCTCTCTCTCTCTCTCTCTCTCTCTCTCTCTCTCTCTCTCTCTCTCTCTCTCTCTCTCTCTCTCTCTCTCTCTCTCTCTCTCTCTCTCTCTCTCTCTCTCTCTCTCTCTCTCTCTCTCTCTCTCTCTCTCTCTCTCTCTCTCTCTCTCTCTCTCTCTCTCTCTCTCTCTCTCTCTCTCTCTCTCTCTAGCGGAGGACCAGCACCCTCTAGGTTGTTTCCTAGTAGAGCTCCAGCACTGCCGTGCCTCACTTCTCCAGTAGATGGAGATACACCCGGCCCCCCAGACTCATATTACAGATTTTTTCAGACCCACAACCACTCGAGGACCGAGCTCAACGTGGGGTGTCACATTACAGAGAGCAAAGGAGCTTAGATGACGGCGCCGACGACCGAGACCCCCACTCCGGAGAGACCATCCCCACCAGAGATGGATTCAGGCGATTCACGCACGCCATGACATGGAGATACGGAGACGTCAGCAGCACACCCCTACTGATCTCGACGTGCAGAGCATTTTGAGGATCTCCACGATGCCTTACCCATCGATGCATTATATCATACACCCACTCCAGGCATTTAGAGGGATATGACACCACCGAGCCTCCCCTCCCTATGCATATCATATTTGTATCTCACCTATTGAACATATAGAGTGCATACCCATAGCAACCCACACCCTTGATGCCAGCTATTATCCACTCCTTTTATACTCTGTTTTGTACTCACACTTTATTTTCCTTTTGGGATCACAGTGGATTGGATCATACTAATGTATATGTTTTGTCTCATAGGCCGATTTTGCCCTCTATCAGACGTTAAAAAGTCTCTCTCTCTCTCTCTCTCTCTCTCTCTCTCTCTCTCTCTCTCTCTCTCTCTCTCTCTCTCTCTCTCTCTCTCTCTCTCTCTCTCTCTCTCTCTCTCTCTCTCTCTCTCTCTCTCTCTCTCTCTCTCTCTCTCTCTCTCTCTCCCCCCCCTCCCTCCCTCCCTCCCTCTCTCTCTCCCTCCCCCCCCCCCATCTGCTTCCCGTCGGAGCTCACCATCTCCCTCCTGTCTTCATCCTACAACAGCCTCTTGTCAGCACCCTGTAGCATCCCCACATCAACACCCTCTCTCGCACCATCCGTTGCCCATCGGAGCTCTCCATCTTCCACCCATCAGCATCCTACAACATCGTTTCATAGGCACCCTGTACCAACACCACGTCAATGGCTTGCAGTAGTCCCCCGTCGATGCGTGAGCCCCTCTCCTACCATCTCCTACCATCCTTACTGTCTGGATTCAAACCCTAGTCAGACGACCTGCCGTGCCCGATGACCTCCCTCCCGCCGACCTTAAACCCTAAAACTGCTTTGCCTCCTCCCACGAGCGGCTCATCCCCCTCGCGTGCCCCAACCATGTGCAGATCAAAACCCTAGATTTCTAGGGTTTTTTCGGAAGAGACCCTCTCTTGTTTCCAAAAAAAAAAAAGAATTAAACAAAGAAGAGAAAAAGATTTGAGAACAAATCAAGGCCCTCAAAGCATCGATAACATCCCTCGCCTCGGAAGAAGGTGAACTTAGTGAAGACACAATGGAAGCACTTAAAAAGAGCTCACTGGAGCCTTGACCACGAGCATTGACACCAACCTCTAGGCAACCAAAGAAGGATGGGTTGAAATAGTGAAGAAAAACATGAAAAAAGAGGCAAAAGAAGAAGCACAAAAAGAAGAAGCTCTCATTGTACACACCACCATTGAAGAGAGGATGCGACGAGCTTGACGTCTTAATGTGCCGGTCACGGGTATCTTAGAAAAAGAAGGCTCCACCCCCGAGATGGATGGGAAGACACTATGTAAGAAGATTACTTACAAGGAAGAGAAGGCCCTCCCATTCATCAAATGTTACAGTGCAGGGAAACGATCTTTCAAAGAAGAGAGCTCTCATTTTGCACTTCCCCTCAGACGCAGTAAGATCCACCTTCATTCATAAGAGAGTGGTCTTGAGGGGGCTTGAAGGTCCCCCTTTTTACCTAGATGATGATCTCACACCCATGCAAGTAGCACATCGCCGTGCATGCATGCCAAGGGTACACGAGGCTTGTAGAGAAGGGAAGGCTTCATACAGAGACGGTCGGGTCATCATTGATGGCAAAGCCATACTATAGGGATTCACGACCTGTGAGAGTTGAGGAGATACACCCTGCAGTTTGGAACTGTAATGGCGATTTATGGACACATCCAGAGAGGCCTGAGGAGGTGAGCAGAGACACATGAGAGCCTTGGTACGAGCTTTACTTCGGGTGCATGGTTTCCAGTGGGAGCCTACACACAGAGATTGTACACGCCACCACACTACGACAGGATAGGGATGTAGCAATACTCTTCAGATGGACTTCAGAACAAGATAAGGATCGTCGCATGGGACTCACAGGCCAGATAACTTTGGATCCGATTACAGCTCTCACAAGAGAGGACCATCTACATTGCATTATGCTATTTCACCCCTTCTGGCTCCCGATTCTCGGTCACGGGTCAGGAGCAGGGCTCACCTTATACCTGTCTATACGTACATTCTTTGCGAAATAAAACATTCTCACTAATAGTTAAAAAAACATGTCCTCTCAACAAAAGTCACATGACGATAAAATTATTCGGATGTGTACCTGTGCGTACTGTGCTGAAAATATCCTGAATGATTTTTGAAGTTCCAACGTCCCATATCGAGTTGCAGCTGATGTATCCACATATGTGATTACTGCGGTTATACCACTCAGACTCCAATACGTTCTTTTGAATCATAGCATCTGTTAGCAATGCCTACCAAACACTGTTCTCATGATTGATGCACATAATTGTGGACATTAACAATTTTAGTTCATAAGGCAAGCTAACAGCCGTGAGAAAAACAAAATACCATCATTTAACTAACATAGACCCAACTTTTGGAGACTAGGGAGATTGAAAAGCCTGATGAACAGAGTTCTCTTAGCTACAAATATAAATGCGTTGCAACTGTCTCTTTCAGTAGTATTGGATAACGGTACCAATCCAACCATACCATATGCACAGACGAGCAAATCCACCAGAAGAATCAAAAAACTCTGAGCTACGAATGAAAATGTATGTTCTTCAATACAAGACTCCGATAACTCCTCCGAAAGACAGTGTTTAATGCATGATCACGCGTGCATGAAGCTTTCCGCGGAATAATACCTTCATGTTGAAGTAGAGAATCATAGTGACGACGCAATAAGCTTCTCATTTGCGAGCGGAGCGCCGTCTTCTGTTTTGCGACGGAGTTCATGGTTCTGTACGCAAACGGTGGGAAGAGGGAGCTTGGACTACGTGAGAGGATCCGAGGCAACAGTAGGATTAACCCCCGCATTTGGAAGCTCTCGGACACTTGAGGAGGGGATGTGTTTCAGCCGTGAACGGAAGCGACACGATAATCTGAGAATATGCACATCATTGAAGCTCTACTTACTCACACTGTTTCCTTGTTGTTGCTGTCATGTCGCCATCGTCGTTGTCGTCCAACGTGGAGTGCGGAAGAAATTATTTAGTTTGTTTCGGATAAAAAATGAAAAAAAAAAGAAAGAAATAAGCTTAGTAGTGAAATTTTAGACTCACTTCACATACAATCGGTGGAACAAAAACTAAATTGTTTAAATTGGAGTGAGAGAGGACGACATTTGTAATTATATTATGCTTTCCATGAACATGAAGGTGGAGCACAAAGGTATAATATTGTGTTACTACTCTAGACGAATGTAACAAGAGAGATTTTTAACATTAAAACAATTTTTTTTGGGAACAAATCTTTAGTCAAAGACATTGACATGAAATGTATTTATAAGATAAAATCAGTCGAACATTCACATAAAGTTTTAAAGAGATAAAATTTGTAATTATATTCTGCGTTTCATGAACACGAAGGTGGAGCACAAAGGTGTAATATTGTGTTACTACTCTATATGAATGTAATAGGAGAGATTTTTAACATTAAAACAAATTTTCTTTGGGAAAAAATCTTTACTAAATATCATAAAATGTGTTTATAGACAAAATCAGTCAAGCATTCACATCAAGTTTTAAAAGGATAAAATTTTGAATTATGTCACTTTCATTAGTGATTAAATATTTGCTAGTGATTATTATACTATAATAAAATAAAGTAATTATAAATTTCAAATAGATTAACATAGAGGTTATAACATGAATTCACATTAACACCAACAAATTACAATGAATACCAAAGTCAAAGGTATTTCATTCATAAGCATACTTCTCATACATAGATTATATAGTCAAACATGGGGTTGGAATACACATTATGATTAATTGGATGGAGTCTTTTGGCTACAAAAGCTTAACATTATGATGATGATGAATCTATGTACTCCAAGGTTTCACTTCAAAAGCATTTTGTCTATGCTTTTTTGCATGCTCTTTACTCTTGCAGAACTATCTCTTTGCTTCTAACTTATCCCAACATCACTTTCTTCTTACTTAGCACCTTCAACATGACCCATTTCATAGGGTGCTCATACCTTTACCAAGGATGTGGATATTGAATTTTCATCATCTTTTATGTTGCCATCATGACTCATCAAATTCTTTTCATTTTTTTTATCAAATCCGTATCAAAAGATTCTCCATGACAAATGCCAATGTTATAGAGACCGATCATATGTATCGATTTTATAAGCTGCTCGTACCTCTACCAATCATGTGAATATTGATTTTTCATCATCTCGTATGTTTTCACCATTACTCGTTAATTCTTGTTCTAATTTCGGCCAATCCATACATTTATGTCACATCTTTTTAATAAGTTGCAAAATTTTGGTTTAAGCATGCCAAAATCCATCTTAATTAACATCTCTGTACTTGATTGGATAAAACTTCTTTAATACTTAAGATAGGATAATCCTTCCTTTGAACCTTTGAATGGGACTAACATGTAATGAACTACACGATATGCACAATCACCAACTCTACAATATTTGGGTACCTCACCTCTTATGCATGTTTGTCTTAACTTGCTCCAAGTGAAATTAAGCAAGTAGTGTATCGATAATAGTATTCTACATTGTAAATCTATATAGAACACTATAAAGCTATTATTAGTTGCAATAATATAGAGGGGAAACAAATTAAATAAGATAGAGTGGAAAAAAATGGGGAAAAAAACAAAGAAATAAGCTTAGAAGTGAAATTTTAGACTCGCTTCACATGTAATCGGTGGAACAAAAACTAAATAGTTTTTTTTTTTTTTTGAGAGTACAATGAATTTGGAAAGACACACACCCAACCTCGTAAGGTAGAGGCACCCATCTTGGGGAACTCTGAAGCATCCAGTCTTAGGTGGGACTCGAACCCTAGCCATCTGCGTAGGAGTACAAGGCAGATCTGCTAAACCACGCATGCTAGATAGAATCGTTTATTTTGGAGTGAGAGAGGAAGACATTTGTAATTATATTATGATTTTCATGAACATGAAGGTGGAGCACAAAGGTGTAATATTGTGTTCTATACGAATGTAATAGGAGAGATTTTTAACATCAGAACAATGTTTTTTGGGAACAAATCTTTAGTCATTAACATTAACATGAAATGTAATTATAAGAATATAAAATCAATCGAACATTCACATAAAGTTTTAAAGAGATAAAATTTGTAATTATATTTTGCTTTTCATGAACACAAGGGTGGCGCACAAAGGTTTAATATTGTGTTACTACTCTATATGAATGTAATAGGAGAGATTTTTAAAATTAAACAAATTTTCTTTGGGAAAAAATCTTTAATAAATATCATAAAATGTGTTTATAGGAATAAATCAGTCAAACATTCACATAAATTTTTAAAAGGATGAAATTTTTGAATTATGTAAACAAACATTACGAATTGAAATTCATTTGGTAAAAGATTAACATATAGTTCACTTTCATTAATGATTAAATATTGCTAGTGATTATTAATATACTATAATAAAATAAAATAATAATAATTTTTAAATAGATTAACATAGAGGTTATAACATGAATTCACATTAAACCCAAGGCATTACCATGAATACAAAAGTCAAAGGTATTCCATTCATAAGCTTACTTCTCATACATAGATAAATTAAAACATGGGGTTGGAATACACACTGTGATTAATTGGATGGAGTCTTGTGGCCAAAAATTCTTAAATCCAAGGTTTCACTTCAAAAAAAACATTTTGTACATGCTTTTTTGCATGCTCTTTACTCTTGGAGAACTATCTCTTTGCTTCTAACTTATCCCAACATCACTTTCTTCTTACTTAGCACCTTCAATATGACCCATTTCATATGGTGTTCAAACCTCTACCAATGATGTGGATATTTATTTTTCATCATCTTTTATGTTGCCATCTTGACTCATCAAATTCTTTCTATTTTTTGACCAAATCCATATCAAAAGATTCTCCATGACAAATGCTAATGTTATAGAGACTGTTCATCTTTATCAATTCTATAAGTTGCTCGTACCTCTACCAATCATGTGAATATTGATTTTTCATCATCTTTTATGTTTTCATCATTACTCGTTAATTCTTGTTCTAATTTTGGGCCAATCCATACATTTATGTCACATCTTTTTAATAAGTTGCAAAATGTTGGTTTAAGCATGTCAAAATCCATCTTAATTAACATCTTTGTACTTGATTGGATAAAACTTTTTTAGTACTTAAGATAGGATAATCCTTCCTTTGAACCTTTGAATGGGACTAACATGTAATGTACTACACGATATGCACAATCACCAACTATACAATATTTGGCTACCTTACCTCTTATGCACATTTGGCTTAACTTGCTCCAAGTGAAATTAAGCAAGTAGAACATTGTAAATCTATATAGAACAATATAAAGCTACTATTAATTGCAATAAGATAGAGGTGAAACAAATTCAATAACATAGAGTGAATAATTTTTCGATCAAAGCAATCAGCATGGTTATCACATGTTGCAATGATGGGGATGTGAGAGCCACATAATGCACTCACAACATGAGCAACTCCTCTTACTAACTCTGTCAAGCTTATACAATCCCTTTTGCTATAATTCCTATGAAGAGCTCCTATGGCACTCCTCCTCATGCACACATAGAGGGACTTGTTGTCTTTTTTCCACGCAACCATGCCTGAGTCTCTCTTCTTCCATAGATCACATGAATAAGATCTCTTCTTTCTCTCTACATCATGTGGAAATCATCCTCAATACTTGCCGTGTGGATTTCTTGCCACCCTCTCTTAATGGATGCTTCCCATTAGTCTATATTATGTGATATTTCCTTCCCCTTAAAAACATTTTCATCCTCAGAAATGTACATGAAATGTCCGTATGGTAGAAGAAAGTGCTCAGACTCCCCTAAATCCCATGTACTCTATGTACATGGTCATCTCTCTATGTGTTGTTTCCCCTTATCCTTCCCCCTTAACAAGTCTCATATGAGATCATCTTACAGGTGGGAAACCATTTGTGTGGTGCCCACTATCTCTCATATACATTGAACTTTCAAACTATCACTCTCATATCATGTAACATCATCAAAATGACCTAAGTCCACATGATGTATCCTCTATGAAATAATATTATTAAAGTAAGTATAAAGTGTCAAGCTTATAGGCTTGAACATATCCGAATGGAGATAAGAAACCATAGAGTCCTCTAAAATATAGAGAAAAAGACCCATAAAAAGTGACTCCAAACCTATGTGGACCAGAGGAAAGATTTTCCCTCATACCACTCTAGATCTTTCAAACCTTGAGTGGACTCACACATAATGATTTTATCTAAACTACCTTGTGATCTATGAAAATCCATCATGCTAGCTCACATATAAGAATTCCTCGGTAGTAAAATAAATCCTCTACATTCCACTAACCAAGAAGTCTTTGGTTTGTCATACATTACCTTTGGACTAAGTTCTATTGGAAGAGCATCTATTGGAATTCGTGTAAACTCTAATATTTCTCTTCCTTGTAGTTTGCCATATGAATGCAAAAAACATTCCCTTTGAGATTCAAATAATCCCTAAACACCCATTCTCCTAATCGATGCTCAATCATCATCCTCATGATGAAACACCAACTAAGAGTTTGGTAAGCCAATCGGTAAGATCTATCCACATCTCTTAAAAACCCTAAAGAGACATAACTAGATCATCTCATTGAGCGAAAGACCATCACTGGAATTAAACATAACTACTTCTCTCTAGAGTCTTCATGTGAAACTCAATCTAACCACCACGATTAACTGATCTCCCTCTTGTCTTTAATAAAAGAGTGTCACTCCTATCTAGACAATCTAAACATGGGAAAGTGAAACTCTCTCTTTAAAACCTCATATAAGGAAAAGAGCTCTAGAAGTGGAATATACTCCACTTTTCCTTTCCCTTTGAAAGAGATTCTGTTGAATCCAATTGTTCTACTCATCCATAATTGAGAACCTGCACATAATTTCTTCATGTTTTTTCCTTTAAAAATAGTTGAGAATCAAACTCCCATGTGAAAGGTAGAGTGAATGAATTCCTCTTAAAATATGAACTAGAAGATGTTTCTAAACACCTCTTCTCACTAGTGGAAAACATGCTCTATTCTTCTCCTATGAAGAAATCATGTTTTCCTTTCCTTTTTCTCTTTCAAAGAATAGGAGCTAAAGTGAGACCTTTGAGCTAAAGTAAGATCTCTCCTTGATCTTTGAGCTAATTCCCACTTTCTCCTTCCCTTAAAAGAGAAATTTGTGAACTCATTTTCTCTCTTCCATAAAGTAATGCATAATCCCTCATTACATGCATTCCTATGAAGGTGGAGAACCAATCTCCCATAGATAATGAAGGCGTAAGTGGCAAAGAGTGGAGAAAATAAATCCCTTCTTAGGATCAGAGCCCTCTGTTAAAATGGTCAGCAATGACATGACATGATACCATAATAAATATATGTGTATCTAAAAACAATGAAAAACTTTGATGTATGCATTCCAATATCCATGCGTTTGTATATAAAACATGTCAAAACATAAACCATAATGCCTAAAAATATAAGCCATGTGCCCTTGAATGGTTTGACATAGGAATTTCATGCATCCAATCCTTTTTGGTGATCTTTAACAGCTCTTCACTTTCCTCACCAGGTCCGAAAACAAATTTCAAAGTGTTTGATGACATCGGATCACTTCCCAAAACATCAAGCATGGTCAAATGATTACTAAAAATAATGTAAATGTGCCAAAAAATGTATATATATTCCATATATAAACTTGAAAAAAAAATGGGACTTGAAAATAATCATAAAATGAATAAATGTTATGTGCAAGTGCCTCAAAGTGAACTTACTTCAATTGCCTTCCTAGTTTGCAAGATATGACTTTTGGAAGGTAATTATAAAAAAATATTCAGACTTTATAGACCTACACAGAGCTCAAAAATACATAATTTCGAAATTTTTTTTGCATAATATAAAACTAAATCTTGCACCTTTGAAATGAGCCATAGCACATCCAATTTGGAGTTTCCTAACCCAAGATATGGCCTCTAAAAGTGTGACATTCCAAACTGGTGAATTGGTGGAGGTGCTAGAAAAAAGTGTGAAAATGTGATTTTTGAAGTGCCAAAAAGCATTCTTTCATCAAGAAAATCCTAAATTTCTCTCCATAATCTCATAGAGCAATATATGAAGACTCTTTGGCATATTCTCACATTTTGTTAGGATTTCTTGTATGCTAATTTTCTCCCCAAAAGAGGCATAAACAATAAAGATATTCCGAAGGGCTCTTCAATCTTGTGAAGTTGATGGATTGTGCAAAGAAGGCAAAAAATATATCGACATATGGGGAGATGGAGTTGTTTATCTGATTGATCCACATATTGGAAGGTATCCACCTTTTCATAATCTTCATGATTTGATTAGATTTGTAGGAGATGGTGATGACGGTTTACGTGGCTATTGCTCAAAGCTCTATGAGATTTCAAAGAACTATATGCAATACATAAACTATCTGCAAAATATACTACATCACAAATACTTACATCAAAGGGATCTAGAAAAAAAGTTTTCACATTTGTCTTCTCAATTACAAGCTTTCAAACAAATGAAAGAAACTCCTATAGGATTGAGAATGCAGTCAAAACAAGTAAAATCTTTTTTAGATTTGACTGAAAAATTTGGCCAAAAGAAAAAGAGAATGAAAATTGTAAGAGATAATGTATCAAATGTGCTAGGTTTAAACATGTTGATCAGTTTTGAGTGTGTTCATTTTTGAAAAGAAAAAGAGAATGAAAATTGTAAGAGATAATGTATCAAATGTGCTAGGTTTAAACATGTTGATCAGTTTTGAGTGTGTTCATTTTTGAAATGAAATTATGAGTCAGAATGACGTTTTGAAACGATTGAAACTGAATGAAAATGTATGCTTGAAATGGTTTATTTTTTTAAAACTCATGAAAGAAATGAATTTGTTGCTAGAACCATCTCAAATTTGTGAGGTTTGTGATGGATTTGGAGTGAATAGAAAGGTTTATATAGCAATTTCAAAAGCTTGGTGTGATTTTCTTAAATTTAATAAAGTAAAACGCTTTGGATTGCCCTAACCTCATCATGTAGGAAAGTATCGGCTCAGCTTGAATAAGAGTATCACATCTATAATTAGTGACTATAAACATATTCACGATAACATGCCTTATGAGGTAGGAAAACAAACTTTACATTTCACTTACAATGCGTTTAACAATATATGGATAGATATAATAAGACTTTAGACATACATGGTTCCGTTCTATAATATAAAAGAACAATGTTCTTGCCTTTTGAAATTCATAATAAAACTTGATGAAGCTGAAATTAAAAAACATCAAAAATTGGAGAAAATAAGTATTGCACTAATAAATAGAGCTTTGGACTATAGCCTTGTAAGACAATAGTTATGCAATATAACACAGGAGTGGTAGTAGAGAAGATAACAGATATAGGAGAATCTCAACAATTTTCTACTAACAAGAAGTACAAAGATGATGGCGTTGTCCACCCGTGCACTGGTAGAGCCTAAATGGTGATCTAGGCAACTCTAGATAGGGAGATACAAGGTAGAGATATGCTAACTTGATTCAATATCTCAGGTAGTGTAGAAGTCATGTATATATAGGATAATGGGTAGCCTTCCATGGAAGGCTATACATGGGCGATACCACAGCCTACGTAGTTGCCATAGACCTAACAAATATAAATGATTTCTAACTTCGAGAGGGAATATTCCATGGAATATTCCCTTTTTGGGGACCTTGGTAACTCCCTTTCCTTACAATACCTTACATGGTCCAATATGACCTTCATCTAACATGCAAGTTGGGATTCCCCTCAATTGAGTAATGCACGCTTGGCTTCTCCTCATAATGGGGGCCTTACAAAATGTGCATACAATCATGAGGGGTAGACATTGATCATATACTAACACCCCCCCCTCAATGTCTACTGAATGATAAATCAAGTAGGTCTTGGTCCTATGCTCATCTATTGAAGATGTCTGTCGAGCTGCTCTCTTCCAAGTGCTTTAGTGAATATGTTAGCACAATTTTCCTCTGTTGGGCAATATTCTACCTCCATAATTTCATCTTCAATTAGCTCATGAACATAATGGTATTGTACTTCTATATGCTTGGTGTGAGCATGAAGTACTAGGTTCTTTGCAATGGCCATACAACTTTGATTATCACACTTGAGTACAATCGCCATATTTGATGGAAAGCCTAGCTCTGCAAGAATCCTCCTTAACTAGAATGCCTCACAAGAAGCAAAACAAGCTGCTTTGTACTCTGCTTCAGTGGAGGAGAGTGCGAGAGTTGGTTGCTTCTGACTTACCCAAGAAAATATTCCTAAACCAAGTGAGAAACAATATCCATAAACTGATTTTCTAGAATCACAATCTCGAGTCCAATTTGAATCACAATATCCTTGAAGTTTATTACCTGTGGTATAAAAAATACCAAAATCCAAGGTTCCTACAATGTACCTTAGAATTCACATTACAACATTCCAGTGACTCTCCTTAGGTTTGTTGGAAAACATGCTTAACACTCCAATAGCATAGCGAATGTCTGGTCTAGTGTTGTACAAGAAAATAAGACTTCCAAAGAGCTTCCTATACTTCTTAGCATCTACATCAGGCATGTTATCATCCATAGATAGCTTATGGTTTACCTCCATAGGTGTGCTAGTTGGTTTGTAGTCCATCATTCCAAATGCCTTGAGAATTTCTTTGGCATATTTTTCTTGTGAGATGAAAATGCCATCCTTTCTTCACCATACTTCAATTCCTATAAATAAATGGAGTAGACCTAAGTCTATCATTTCAAACTTAGTTCCCAAGTTGATTTGAGTTTGATTGATGAGTTCCTAATGATCTCCTATAATGAACAAATCATCTACATATACAATGACAACAACTAGCTTGCTATCCCTTTTCGTTACATACAAGTTAGCATTAGAAGTACTTCTTTCGAAACCCACATTTTTGAAAAAATTATATATTCGTTGGTACCAAGCCCGTGGTGCTTACTTAAGTCCATACAAAGATCTCTTCAAACGCTATTTTTTGAATTGGGCACCTCAAAACTTGGTGGTTGAGATACATATACCTCCTCCTTGAGGTGATCATTCAAAAATGTAGATTTGACATCCATCTAAAAGATAGGCCAGGCCTTTTGTGTAGTTATTGCAAGTACCATCCGAATAGTTATGCGTGCTATTGGTGCAAAAGTTCCTTGAACATCAAATCCTTTGATTTGTGAAAAACCCTATGCAACTAATCTTGCCTTATACTTTTCTAATGTGCCATCTCCTTTATACTTAGCTTTCCAAATCCATTTAATACCTATTACCTTCTTCTTTGGTACAAAGTCGACCAAATCTCATGTATCATTTTTGAGTATACTATCATACTTAGACTGCATTGCTTCTCTCCAACTGGATCATCAAGGGCTTCTTCAATGGTGGTAGGTTCCTTTATTGAGCCCATGATATCTGCCATTAGAGCCATGTTAACAATGTGTTCTGAGGCTCTTCTTTACTCATATATTCTCTTTGATCTTCCTAATCCATCTGAGGATGATTTTGGTACATCTAAGTGTGGACTGCGATCATCAAAGAGCTGTTGTGCCCACTTTGGTAGCGGCTTATGCTGTGCAGGTACAACTGGTTGGCTTTTTACTGAGGAAATTTAACCATCAGATGTTTCCTCCTCCTCAACTTTAACCTATCTTTTGATAAGCACAAGGTGAGATATTTCTCTGTTTGATGAGATAGTAGATTTACCTTTATCTTCTACTAAGTGTGTTCATTCATCAAACACCACATCTTGGCTGACAAAAATCTTCCTTGCCTCAGGATCCCACAACCTAGATGCTTTAGACTCTTCAATATATCCTAAGAAGACACACTTTGTAGCAACTGTGATCAAAACATCATTGAATTTTGTGAACCCAAAAATATTTTGTATCTTTTAAAATCATTTCTCTATTTGAAATTTAAGGATTTGCATTGTGTGGTGTGCAAAAAATATATTTTTTCGTATGAAATCAAAAAATTGTATGGTGAATACAAGAAAATCTATCACTTAAGCAACACTTTTAAGCATATTTTCTTAAAAAAAGCATTTCCTCATATGATTAAAAGAGACATGAATGTCATATTCTTGTACATATAGAAAGACCCTATTCGTCAATTTTCTTAATCTTTATTAGCAAACGGCCCTTTTTCGGGCTTTTCTTCCCTAATGTGAAGACAGGGAATCTTGTGAAGCCTCAAACTCCCATCATGCTGAGCCAATTTATAAATTTTTCGATTCTAAATGGAATTCCATGCACTATACTATACGTACTATACATATGCATGATTTTTCCCATTAATCTATGGAAAATCCCTCTTCATTTCCGTTTCCTAAAATGGCTACTTATCAAAATAGCACCTACAAATTATGTGAAAATCAATAAAATGGGCTATTTTGGAGATACCTAAATCTTATTATTTCTTGCATTTTGAGGGAATCCTTAAATCTAGATGAGAGTATATATGTCATATTCCCCATACATATGATTTGACTCAAAGGGCTTGGCCCCCAAACTCTTCATTGTCCTTCTCAAAAATAAAGATTTTACCAAAATTCAAAAATACTCAAAACTTAAAAATTGAAGGCATAACTTCTTCTTGTTGAAGCCTTAAAGAAGAGAGAAAAGAGCAATCTTCCTACACATTTGATTACTTCTTCCAATGGCTTGGGGTCCATCGAGCCTTCCTCTTCCATGCCGTCTCTCTCAAGCAATAACAGTGCCTTTGCATCTTCCCTCCTTTGCCTAGTTGTAGAGTCCTAATGTTGCCTTCATTTCCTCCATAACAACCTTTAGCCTTTACAACTCCTTTTCAGTTGCTCATCAGTCCCCCCCTTCAAATGAACTTCATTTAGCTATGGACTCCTCTTTTCTTTTGTTTGTTCCCTTTGCCTCTATTCATTAATATATCCATGGATATATGTTGATCACCTCAAAAGTGTGACTCCTTGGATAGATCATACGAATTTGAATAGGTAGTTCATACATTCAAAACCCGAATAGCATAGTCGTGTGGTCATTCGTCTCATGCTCTAATACCATTGTCAAGCTATAAAATCCCTTTTGCTATAACTCCTATGAAGAGCTCATACTGTAGTCCTCCTTAGCACACACAGAGGGATGTGTTGTCTTTTTTCCACCCAACTACGCTTGGATCTCTCTTCTTCCATAGATCACATGAATAAGATCTCTTCTCTCTCTCTCTCTACCTCATGTTGTAACCATCCTCAATACTTTCCATGTGGATTTCTTGCCACCCTCTCTTAAGAGATGTGTGCCACTAGTCTATATTATGTGACAGACTCAAATTCTCTCACTAATGTTACAATGTGAGAGGCATCTCTAAGATCAAATGCTATATTTTCTTTTCAACATCATGAAAAATACCACAATTTATGCTCTTTGAACATAAAAAAAGTTATGTTATCTCCAAGAAACCACATCTAGGTGTGATCATCCGAGTATCATGGCTACTCTATCTTGGATACACACAACTTTATGATGGTCTTTTTCTCTAGTGTTGAGCCTTCTTTTTGCCATTTGACTCAAATGATGAAGAAGCCCGAGAAGCTCCATGATGAGATGAGCAAAATTAATCTCCTCCTCATCATGCAACCTTTTTTTTGGCACATTAGATATACTCAAGTCACCACAAATGATCCATGGTGCTCTAAGTTGTAAGGCCCTGATAATAAGGAGAAGCCATTGTGAGAGCCTAGACATTTGTGGAACCCTAAATTCCAAGTTAGATTTGTTATATGTGTGACAATAGATGGTAATAGCTGATCTTTGTGAGTCTAGCCATTAGTGTAGGTAGGACATAAAATTTTGGGCCATTGGGTTGCCATTTAAGACTAAAATCAATGGCCTTGTGGCACCATGCAATTTCCCCATAGAACCTTAATTGGGGGAGTGAAGAGGGTCGAGCCTCCTCTTGAGTTCCTTCCTCTACCTCATCCTGTATATAACATTTGACTATGGCTGTCCTTACCTTTGTAGCCTTCTCCTTGTTGAGCAACCTCTTCAGCCACAAGATTTGGTATAATCTCATCGAATGTTGGGAGAGGATCTCTATAAAGAATGTTTGTGATGAGGGCCTTCCACTTTTCTTCACTCCTCAAGCCATTGAGGGCTGTTTGGATGATTTCTTCCTCTTCTATCTTGCATCCAACTGATGCTAGCTGATCTCGAAGCTCCTTGATCCTCAATGTATACTCACTAATGCTTTGGTTTGAGATTTTCCTCATGTTGTTGAGCTTGTTCTTGAGTTGCATCCTTCGAGACCTTGTTGAGGTAGCATACACCTTTTCCAATGCTTCCAAAACCTCCTTAGTTGTTTCTAAGCTTTGCACATGACCAATCATAGTGTTAGAAATAACTTGTGAGATGAGGAACATCACCCTTCGATTCCTCTCTTCCCAATCAGCAAGTTGTCTCCTTTGTGCCGGAGTAATGTTGGGATCTTCAAGGTCCACCGGTTGTGGATCATCTCCACTAACTAGACTCCATAAACCTTTACCTTTAAGGTAATTTATCATTCTATACCTCCAAGACTGAAAATTATCTTTGTCTAACTCCTCAACTTGTTGTCCTAAATCAGCCATTGAAAACCTCCAAGATTGAAGTTTACCTCAAGTATTGTGTGGTGCTCTTCCTTGACTTTACGAAGCTCCCCCTTGATTTGTAGCTTCTCCTTTGCTTCACTTCATTCCAATGCTTTGCCTCTTAAAAATCCAATGCTCTGATACCAATTGTTGGAGAATTCCTCTCCTATTCGCAGCGGAAAGTGTAGAAGACCTTCTCAGGATCAAGACTTTTGCCAATAGCTGAACCTTCAAATGAAAACTGGTACCAACTGAAAAATGCAATGAACTTGAAACTTTGATTACTCAAACTAGACACCTATAGCTTTCAAATGAGCTATGAAACACTAGATTTGGAGTAGATTTGGGTTCCCAACTCTTTGATTCAAAACAAGCTACCTGTCCACTCAATTAGGCTGAAAACTGGACTTCACTAAAACCTGAATAACTCACAGAGCATAAAGAATTTGATCAAATTGTTCTAGACAGAGGAATTAATCAAGATAAGATTTCCAATGAATGTTTAAAAACTAAAATTGGATACATATATTGAGAGATATGACTCTCACAAGTAGACTACCCAAAAATGGGTGTGCGGCTAGACATACTCTATGAGAGTGAACTGAACGAAATGACTCAAACCAAATGAACTAACTACAAGGGGACTTCCATGCCTTCTTCCTCTGTTCTTGCGTGTCCTCCCTTGCCTCTTTTATAGCCAAGTGACCAAAATCTCTCATGATGAGTTTGAGAGCTCTTCTCCATCATTTCTCCACTACTTTGGACAACCACTCCTCTTACAGTTCAGTTTTTGGATTTGATTCTCTTTTGATTGATTCTCTTTTGGCCTCCACTACTTGCTGAAGTAAATGCTTCCATGTTTCATTTTTGTATTTTCCTTCTACTTCAAGAAACACCTTTTTGCAAAAATATATACGAGCTTATTTCTTTATTTTTAACACATATGAACCCTCATCTTGCATTAGTAGACCTAGACTTGGCTTAAGAACAAGCAAAGAAATGGGCTCAACAAGAGTCATTGACTTTCAGTTCCCTAAAACTAATGATGCATCTCTTTTCAAATTTAATACAAATGAGTGTCCAAAAGCGAGGTCTAATCTTCTTAGCACCTCCCGTACCTTCTAATCCACTACCTTTGGTCAATCTTTCATCTTCAATAGTAAGACCATAAACTAGCTAGATTAAGGAGAGTACACACCTAATCAGACCCCAACAATGAGCTCGATGAACAATGGTTGAAATATTGATGAGGTTAAAAATTAACTAGCTTCTTGGTTTGATCTTTGGTCAGCTCATATCCAAATTTCTTTCAATGACATACTTGTCTTGATTACCTCCTCTAAGTTGGGATTAGAAATCCACTATGGATGCTGCAAGAAAAAATTCTACAATCTCAAGGTTGATGCAACCAATGAGCATTGATACTTCCAAGTTATGCAATAACTAGCATGGAACCATTTTAGACTGGCACCATATTTCATCAAAATGGCTGGAAGTAAAGAGTGTAACTCTTGGGGCTCATTAAAGATGTACTTTTTTAAAATCCAAATCATCACAATTTCGGATGAACTTTTTTTCTTGGATCTATCTAGTGAATTATTTGATTAAAATATGCTATTTGAGAGACCTTTGCTTAAACAAGCTAAGGTGTTGCAAGATTGGTCTTCCCACTCATTGATTTTTAAGAAAAGAAAATTGAAGCACACAAGTCCTACAAAATGGCTACTTGTGAGAAGGCACATTTATTCCAAGTGGTAGAGATTGTTAACATGGTTGATGATCTTACTAATGATGAAGAGCATCTATTTTTATACTCACCAAGAAATGATACTATTCATCAAGTTTTATCAAGTTATGATATTTCATTCCATTTTAGAAGATTCCTTGATTATTAGAATAGAATACCAACCTAGCTCATTTGAGGGACCTCATGGAGTCCAAAACCCAATGCATGGTTAACATTTGCATCAATCTCCCTTTGAGCTTCCATATCAAACTCTTAGTGTTACTTATAGAGCTAGTCATTGCCTTTGCATGGGATTACATGGACATATAAGAATTAGATCCTCTAGTGGTAATGATCCCCACTTAGGATAGAACAATCCAAGTAGCTAGATACCACTCAAGTAGCAAAAGATGCACCTTACCACCTACCAATGCTTGGAACTTGGGAAATGCATAGAAATTCTCATTTGAGAGATAAGAAAATGAATATCAAGCCATGTTATACACAAGTAAATCAAGCATCTAACAACTTGGTGATAGAGAACAACATCAAATGCATCTCCAACATCATGAAGAATCAACCATAAACCTTTTTCCATGAGAGTGGCAATAGGTTTGCAATCTTGAAGGCCAAAATGTTGCAATAATATATATATATATATATATATATATATATGACACAATGGTATTCCTCCATCAACTTGCATAAATTTAATGCCCAAATAATGATGCAAATTCCCCAAATTTGACATCTCAATAGAGGCATGAAAATGAGAATTATATTCAACAATATGCTTCTCATTAGGCATGAAAGAGCTCGACACATGGTTCCCCAAATTTCTCAGTCAAGCTCTTCTCAAAACCATGTGCTAACAACTAGGCATGTATCTTTTCATACCAAGCATGTGGTTCCTACTTTAAAACTTATAATGTCGTTTTCCACCTACACATTTTTTTCCATTCCCTTTTTGCACAAAGCCACATGGTGGAAATAAATACACTTCTTCATGAAAGTCACCATGTATAAATGTAGTGTTAATGTCCAACTAATGTACTTTCCAACCATGATGAGCTACAAGTGCACAAATTCTACCAACAATGATCATTCAACATTTGAGAGAAAAGGTCTCATCAAAATCAATGCCTCTCTCTGAGCATAACCTTTGGCAACAAGCCTGGCCTTATACTTGTCAAGTGTTCCATCAGAGTTAAATTTCAACTTGTATACCCATTTAGTGACAATGGCCTTTTTTCTTAGAGAAAGATCACATAAAGACCTAGTACCATTCTTCACAAATAGCACCATACAGGGATCGCATAGCAGCCATGACTAGCAAGAATGTGTTTATTGTGTGGATGATATTGACAATCACCTTTCCTTTTTTTTCTTTTTTTAACAAAAATACATTTCACTACTTTATTTTCTATGTTTTTATTCATGCAGTAATGCATATGACAAAAAACCAAAGACACACAGATGAATAATAGATGGCTTGCAACCATGCCAAGCTACATATGGAGTGATCAATTTCAATGCTTTGGTGAGAATATCTACACATAAAAGACTCAAGATAGAAGTTATGTGGTAAAGCTTGACTTTTGACTATACACCTCGCCATTTCCATGAGAGACATCTTCTTTCTTAAAAAAAAAACATTTCTTGGAGGTGCATACGGTACTCTACACAAATGTTTTATCCTATGCTCAACGAGAAATGCATTAAAATCAGAAGACATGCATTGCCTCCTCGATCAAAAGAGAAGGTGCCCAATTTACATGTTGAAAGATTTTCAACCATAACCATGAATTTTTTGAAGCACATAAACATCTTGGAGTTTGCTTTCAATGTATACATACATGCATGCTTGTAGAAGTCATCAATAAAAGTTACAGAGTGTAGGTAGTTCCCAAATGAAGGTGTCTACATAGGAGCAAAAACATCACTATGCAAAAGATGCAATTTATGAGAAACTTGAATTGAAACATCATTTGCGAAAAAGAAAAACTACATTTTTCCTAGAATACAACCTTCATAGACATGTTTACAAGGTGCCTCAAGTTTGGGTAGAGAGGAAACCATTTCAAATGTAGGGGACGCAAACTAGAAATGTTTAGAGGATCAAAGCATGCATGCCAAAGCTTTGCATTTGAGATAGCGTGAGATCTTGAACTACACATGCTGAATCATTCACAGATTTTGTGTAGTCTATGAGCTTATACAACCCATTACGTAAAATGCTAGAAGAAATAATAACATCAACATTTGGGAGATCATGAACTATAAATCTATCATCAATAAATTTGACAACCAAGCCAATCTTGGCTAAAGCTGAAAATGGCAACATATTTTTCTTGCCCCTCATACTTTAAAAGCATCTGAAAATCTGAAAAGTATTACGTCAAAGAACTAAAAGATCCCTCAGTTTTCTTCCCCCTGGGTATGGTCAACTTAAAAATACTATATCTAATAATCCTGGTATTAATTTTATCATAACCAGTAGAATTTTTGGTAGTACTCCCCATGAGCTTTCCAACAAAACCAAAATCACAGCAAACGGATTTCGTATGAGAAAGTTATGCCAATTCAGGGTTCTAGGGCTAAAACAGGATTACAACAGGCTAACAGGCTAACAGGCAGACAGGAATAACTCACCATGTGTTCTAGAGCTTTGATGGGTCAATCACGATTGACACGTGGCACGCGTAGGCTCTGTCGATCGTGGTCAGTCCGTCGTTGACTTTGTCTGTCGCGATCAATGTGTCGGTCACGATTGACAGATCCCTCGGCAAGTGCCTATCGTCATTTGTCGATCGCGATTGACTTGTCAGTCGTGATTGATAGAAAACAAAGGAATTTTAAAATGTTAAACACAGTTTTGGAATGCTAATAGGTTTACACATCATGTTTATGCACTTTGTTTTGCAAAAAGAGCAAATTTTTTGTCAGTCGTGATTGATAGAGGTCAACACCTCAGGACCTGCACAGTCAAAAATTTGTACCTGCCGAAGCTTGTGCAGCTGCTAGGGATGCTGATTCCTACAAAAAATCTCAAAAAACACAGAAAGCACAAGCATGCAAATGCTCTCTCGCTCTCTCTCACAAGTGAAATGAGGCGAAATGGTATGGGAAGGGTGATATGACCAAAAAACTAAAAATGACGCGATGATGGAGATGGAGGTGGGAGATGGTGATGGTGATGAAGATGGTGAAGAAAACAAGAGAAAATAGGTAAAAGTGAAGAAAATACCTATAACTCCAACGTCTCAACTCTACGTCTTACCATCACACGCTCGTCCTCAAAGCTCGATCCCCGGCAAGGGCACCAAAATTTGGTGTAGCTTAGTGATGAGTAGCACCTCCTTTAATGTCAATTCGGGAAGACGTGAGGATGGTATGAAGACCTCGAACAAGTGATGGCACAAGTGTGGGAGTGAGAAGCACACTAACATGCACACACATACACACACGCGCACACACAAGGCAAGAACAAAGAGAAAGACAATGGAGTTCTTTAGATCACTCAAAAGTGCTCTTACAAGTTCAATTCTACAACAAGCTAACCTCAAAAATGAGCTCTCTAGCTCTATTTATAGTTTTTGACTAGCTTTGGTCTTGTCCAGACCTAGTGTCCGACCTACTTAAAAAGTAGGTTCCTAGGCTAATTTGGAGGCTCAAACGAGATCAAAAAATTATGAAAATTGATAGGTAGGTGCTTCTAATGATCCTCAATCTGAGGGACTCCTTGGATTGCACAAAATGAAGCTAAAAAAAGGTGGAATGGTATTTACAATGGTATGGAGTGACTAGAATCACTATTTGGGAAATATTTGGAAAAATTTAAGGGCCTATTGCTAGATCTACGTTAACTACTTTGCCTGCTTGATCCTTGCTCTGACTCCCTTCTTTGGCTTCTTGTCTTGTGGGTCCTTGGGTGCCTTCACTGCTTCCAACAGAACCCTAATGCTCCATATTGCACCATTGAGAGAAAATACACAATGGTCATAATGATCTTACCAGCTCCCATCACAGGATAAGAGGAGTTGTTAGCACATGTGACATTATTCCATGTAGAATTGGGCTCAAGTGAAGTGAAGAAATTGCCTGACAAGGTAATATCTTTGGTTGCCCTAGTATCAAAGTACCAAACAACTGAGCCTATTGAATACATACATGCCCATGAAAAGATAGGTCATAACTATAGACAATATTAAATGCACATTCTTCATTTTGAACAAGATTAGCAACTCTATTTTTGGTGTAGAGGCATGTGCAACAACCACTCCAACCGCTTTCTTCTTTGCCTCTTTTACCACCACTTTAGGAAAACTCTTTATGACATGATCATTTTCCTTATAGACTTTGTAAAATTATTTTTGTGTTTCTATTTTCTTTTCATCTTTGTCTTCCTTCGATTGTGTAGCATTAACAGATTTCTGCTTACTAGTAGATAAGATTCATTACATTTGCCCTTATGACTAGCTAAAAAAGCTTTATCTACAACATGCATAATTGATCTGTTCTATTAGACTAATCTTTCCACAACAAAACAGAGACTAAATCCTCAAATGTTATGGCATTTAGATTTCTTTTCATCATCAATCAAAGAGTAGAAGCAAAATTCTGATATGAATTGGGAAGAACATTAAGACAATTTACACAAGTGAATTATCTGGAAAGATTTCATCAACAAAAATCAACTACTCCTTAAAATCTTTCATTGTTGTCAAAGAGCTATCCACACAATCCCCATCATTCATGTTCTCACTCTCAAAGTGTTTCTAGAGGTAAGAAACACGAGTCTCATTCCTTATTTGGCATAAAGTTATAAGTGTATCCCAAGAATCCTTTGCTATCTTGCAAGCACAAATATGAGGGATAATGGCATGTTTGACATACAAACCTATCAATGTATGTGCTTGAGCATCTCTACCATCCCCACAAAGTGTATGTACAATCAGTGCAATAGGAACTGCAATGTGACCAGGAGATTGAAGATCATCATCTTCAATGCCATCTACATCAGCTTCAATAACTGTATTCGGAGGTGTACTATAATGTTTTTCAACACCCTAACACAAAAGATTCCATAGCCCTTTTCCCAACATCATATGTTCCCACAATGGGTAATTAATACCATCCAACTTATCCTCAACAAACAACATATGGAACATCTCAATGAAACAAAAAGAGTGTCTTGATACATGAAGAATGCAATCATCATGCTTTATTTTATAGGGCAGGTTCTTACGCGTTACTCACCCGTCCGCCACTGGAAACACCACGAGGATGCTTCCCGTCCGACTTGCATGTGTTAGGCATGCCGCCAGCGTTCATCCTGAGCCAGGATCAAACTCTCCATGAGATTAGTAGTTTTATCACTTATAGCTTCTTTAAACGCAGAAAAGCTGAATGAAAGTTGTTTTCTATTTTTTTTCTAGATACAACTTGGATTTCTTCGCTTCATATTATCTGAAGCTCACCCAAAGTGTATCCCCTACTTGCAAGTCATGTCAATCCCATAAGCCTCTTATTTCTTTTTTTTATTTTTGAACCGAAAAGGACAAACAAATATGTATTTGGAAAAACTGAACTCGGGTTCAAATTGATGACGCTAAGCTGGGATAGTTCTGGCAACACCCAATAAAATGCTTCTACCAACAAACAGTTCGGAGATGATTTTTTTTTCTCCAAATCAAATCAATCTGGAAAACTTAGCGTAACTACAGGGAGAGAAACAGACGCAAGGAAGCAGATACGGATGATAAACAAAGCTTCTCTTTTCTTCCTTGGTTTTGACTTATACGGGTCCCGTACCACAGGAAAAATATGGGCAGAAGTAATAAAGTAATAAATTACCTGGTGTACTTGCCCTATTCGCTGTGTTTCGTAAGTTTCATCCATCCAGTACGGGAGGAAAATGCAAGAGAGTTTCAATATGATATGGAAAGTTCCCAAATTCAATTGAAATTCTCGTTTGAAGACATGTTGCAAAGGAGTCAAGGCTTCCTTTTTTTTTTTTTACCTGTACTCAACACGATTCTAACCCCAACTTATATAGTCTTTAATTCTGCTTAGCATACTAGCATCTCTTTCCTGCCAAAACTCATTCTACTTCTGCTACACTTTTGGCACTTCTCCTTTTTTTTATCTTTGACGTGTAGGATTGCTAATAGAAACTAGTGAGAAAGGTAGCTTGACCTCCATCAGCTCTCGTGGTACAATTTTTTTCCTCTGGAGCTCATCAGACTTCGAATTATAATTTGGATCAGTCTAAAAAGAAAAAAAGAGTGGGAGGGGGAAGTGCTGCGTGCGGGGCTTGACCAGTGGCTCGTCGCGAAATAAGCTAACTACTAAGCCACAACCACAGAAAGAAATCAGCTATTTACCTCTTTTTTCTTTTTTTTTTTCAGATTTTTTCTCGTTGCTATCTTATTTTTGCGCCTTCCTCGCCAGTCAACTACAAGCAAGTAGTCATCAGATTCCTCCCATTCTCATTTTCAAAAAATCTATATTTTAGTTCACCTACTTACTCATTGTTATTCGGTAGTTCGTTAGGTTGCCAAATCATCCTCAGGGAATCTCGTCGGAACGAAATAAAGAACGAGAGTGAAAAATTGAAGCTGCCTTCATTTCAAAATGAATTCCTTTTCAAAAAATGATTAATACTTTGGATACGCTGATACCGACTCGTCAATCTCCTCCGTATTTGATCTTCTTTCTATTTCTTTATATTACTGACGCGAAAGCAGAAAACTCAGTGCGTTTTGGTAAACCCATGCATCAATTTGATAGAGTTTTCATTTATCTATCTACGTTGCTTTTTTGCAATCTGGCAAACACAGTAGCGTAGTGGGGCGCAAATTCGAAAATTTTCAAATGAATTTGCAAAAAAAAAATTGAGATTTCTAGAAATTGATTTTTGTCTTCCTAGTTGGAAACAACTGAGAAAAGTTCTTTTCTTAACAATAATTGAATGACGAGGAGCCGTATGAGGTGGAAGTCTCACGTACGGTTCTGTGTAGCGACGTTGTAGCTGTCGACTATTTCACAACTACACCAAAAAAACCCAACTCTGCCCTACGTAAAGTCGCCAGAGTTCGATTAACCTCCAAATTTGAGATAACGGCTTACATACCAGGTATTGGCCACAATTTGCAGGAACATTCGGTGGTCCTTGTGAGAGGCGGAAGGGTCAAAGACTTACCCGGCGTTAGATATCACATCGTGAGAGGAACCTTAGATGCTGTAGGAGTGAAGGGTCGTAAAAAAGGGCGTTCTAGTGCGTTGCAGAACATTGTCACAATTTGTATCATCGCAATGATTCCGTATCAGTTGTTCTGATACGTTAAATGTGTAGCTGACCCAGCATTGCCATGGGGACTAAAGCCTGCTACGACAAAGATTGATAATTTTATTCCTCTATTTTTGTGTGAAACAACTTGGTGTCTAAGGTGTTTTATTCCAGTAGCTTAAGTTGAGTTTTACCCGGACTCCCAACTAAAAATAAAATAAAAGTCTTTTCCTCCTGGAACAAGTTCAGGTTACGACTACGGATATTCGGCGAAGACTTTCTATTTATATACATATATAACATATCTATCTACCAATTGGATCGAGAAGCCTGCGGACATTACCTACGGACATTAGTAGTAAGATAATTGAATTGCAAGATTTTTCTTTTCTATACCTATTTTTTTCTCTAGGGAAGAAAAGGAAACGGATGCTCAATGTGCAACGAGTAAATATGATTTTATTAGCGTGAGAAAAAAAATTTGGTTGAAATTTCTTTGGGTATCTTTTATTCAATCATATGGAAAGCTGTATTCGACGAAAGTCGAACGTGCAGTTTGGAGGGAGATCCCCCCACTAATTAACCGGTGGATCCACTCTACAATATGGAGTGAAGAAGCCAAAATAGTAGATTAAGAGACCGCTGAAAAAAAAATTTGAAGTTTGACATAGTTGTAAACTCGTGGTACATCGGAGCAGTGTAGTGAACAAAATTAAAAATATCGAATCGGACCCAGTTTATCGCAATCGATTAGTAAACATGCTAGTTGATCGTATCCTGAAAAATGGCAAAAAATCACTAGCTTATCAGATTTTGTATCAGGCTATGAAGCGGATTAGATAAAAGACAAATAAGAACCCACTGTCTGTTCTGCGACAGGCAGTGCGTGGGGTAACTCCCGATGTAGTCACGCAAACCAAACGTGTGGGTGGATCAACTTATCGAGTTCCCGTTGAAGTAGCACCTGCAGAAGGAAAAGCTTTGGCCATTCGGTGGTTATTGAGTGCGTGTCGAAAACGCTCAGGTCGAAGTACGGCTTTAAGATTGAGTGATGAATTGATGGATGCTGCCAGAAATTCTGGTAGTGCCATACGGAAAAAAGAGGAGACTCATAAAGTTGCGGAAGCTAACAAAGCTTTTGCTCATTTCCGTTAGTTTTGTTTAGATTCGTTCCAATCCACAACAAAAAAATTGTGGATTGGAACCAGGGCGCCAGTCCCGGGGAATCAAGAAACACTACGAAAAAATGAATGAGTGTAAGTTTGTTAATCATTTTAATATTTCTTTTTTTTTTTCGTTTGGTGTTCGAAGTTGCGGATTACTTACTGAAAAGACTTAACGCAGGATTAGTTTCTTTCAAAATTGAAATCAATTAGAAACGCATATTGCGTAAATAAAAACTTTTACCTCTCTTCCCTGTGTTTTGAAAAATTCATATTGTGAAATAAGTAACAAAAAAGAAAAAAAAAAGTTAAGATACGGAAAAAAAACCTATGCATTTTCATTTAAGGATTTTAAAGACTTAATCAATTTTGGTTGACATAGATAGATTTTTATGATACACTACGAACTAACAGGCTTATTAGCCTGGGGAATCACTAACTCCTTTTCGAAAACCAAAAATTACCATGACCGCAACTTTAGAAAGACGCGAAAGCGCAAGTCTATGGGGTCGCTTTTGCGACTGGATCACCAGCACCGAAAACCGTCTTTACATCGGATGGTTTGGTGTATTGATGATTCCTACCCTACTAACCGCAACCTCTGTATTCATCATTGCTTTCGTCGCAGCTCCTCCTGTAGATATTGATGGTATTCGTGAGCCCGTTTCTGGTTCTTTGCTATACGGTAACAACATTATCTCAGGCGCTATCGTCCCTACTTCTGCAGCTATTGGGTTACACTTCTACCCAATCTGGGAAGCAGCTTCTGTCGATGAATGGCTTTACAATGGTGGTCCTTATGAATTGATCGTTCTTCACTTCCTACTTGGTGTAGCTTGCTACATGGGTCGTGAGTGGGAACTAAGCTTCCGTTTAGGTATGCGTCCTTGGATTGCTGTTGCTTACTCAGCCCCAGTTGCAGCTGCGACCGCTGTCTTCTTGATCTACCCAATTGGTCAAGGAAGTTTTTCTGACGGTATGCCTCTGGGCATTTCTGGTACTTTCAATTTTATGATCGTCTTCCAGGCTGAGCACAACATCCTTATGCATCCCTTCCACATGTTGGGTGTAGCTGGCGTATTCGGCGGCTCTCTATTCAGTGCTATGCATGGTTCTTTGGTAACTTCTAGTTTGATTAGAGAAACTACTGAGAATGAGTCTGCTAATGCAGGTTATAAGTTTGGTCAAGAAGAAGAAACTTACAACATTGTAGCTGCTCACGGCTATTTTGGTCGTTTGATCTTCCAATATGCTAGCTTCAACAATTCTCGTTCTCTACACTTCTTTTTAGCTGCTTGGCCCGTAGTAGGTATCTGGTTCACCGCCTTAGGTATCAGCACTATGGCATTCAACTTGAATGGTTTTAACTTCAACCAATCCGTGGTTGACAGCCAAGGTCGTGTTATAAACACCTGGGCTGACATCATCAACCGCGCTAACCTAGGTATGGAAGTTATGCATGAACGTAACGCTCATAACTTCCCTCTAGACTTAGCTTCTGTTGAAGCCCCTTCTGTAAACGGATAATCTCCGTTTGGTTAGGCAGTACATGGATGCCAAACCCTTCAACTTCGGAAGATAGGGTTTGGTGTCCAAGAAAAGAAAAAGTAAAGGTTCGTACGAGAGAACAAAAAAAAAAGGAAAAGAACAGCCTGTAACAATCTCACGGTTATCAGTTTGCGACTGTGAATGAAAAAGAACAAAAAATAGATGGAATATCCTTCTGAAATGAAATAAGTTCCTATTTTGACTCACTGACTGAATGCTTGTAACTTCATTCAATCTTTTGGATAGAAGAAGTTGGAAGTACATTCTCACCTATTTTCTGTTATATTGCTATACAGTTAAATCATACAGTTCGTATAGATGTGTATCAATTGAACAACAATCTATCTAGCTTAACGGATGGATCTCGTTCACATTCCATTCGGGGAGCCCAGGCCCCTTAACATTACATTCACAGAGGGGGCGGACGTAGCCAAGTGGATCAAGGCAATGGATTGTGAATCCATCACGCGCGGGTTCAATCCCCGTCGTTCGCCCATCCAGGTAATTCAATACTACTGCTCCGGCTACTTAGAGCGGAGAAAATTTGTTTGTTAAGTTAAGGTGCGTGGGGTAGATGCATGCGGTTTTCTTCAAAAAGAACATTTGAGAATTCCCAAGTTTATTCATTCCAGTTTTTTTTGAAGGCGGCTATTTTCTTTACAGAAATAGAAATGATTAGACTTGTTTGATAGATTTCTTCCATCCCATATTGAAATTTTCAAAATTTATGGTATAATCTATATAGAATAGAATAAATATTCTAGTATAGATAGAAAATAACTAGATAATCTATTTAATATTATAAATATGGAAATAGATGGAGAAAAAGTTTCATAACTAAGAAGTAAGGTACTATGATATGAAAAAAGAAACGATTGGAAATAAGGTAGTAAAAGAAAGTGTAGAAGTAAGAAGTCCAGACTCTTCCTCTGAAGTTTGGAACTTCTTAGAAGTCAATGGATTGGACGACTTTTCCAAATCATTGAAAAACCAACATCTCAAAGAACTTGTAGTTAGTCCAGATTTTACTGACGAACCTTTGATCAGATTATTTGACTTGTGATTTCTGAGTTCACTGTTTTTACGCAATCTTCGCCATTCAGTAATGAGGGGGAGTAACATCAATCTGGATATGCTGATGTTGCTAACGATACCGATTCTTATGCATTGCTGGAGTGACAAAAATTCAATTGATAAAAATTTTGTATCAACAAAAGTCATTAATGGAGGTGAGGAAATACGACAGAAAGAGGTAGAAAATTATGGTAGGTTTTTTCACGACTGTTTACTTCAATTCAAAAGATCTTTATCTCTCAAAAAAAATAGGAACAGAAAAGTACGGGCTTCCTACCACTTAGATTCAAACAAAGAAAAAAATATTTCAGTTTCTACAAAAAAGAACAAAAACAAAATTTGTCATGATATCACGACTTCCTTGATTTCGTCGGATATATGGAACGCGTCCAGAACGAGGGTATTTGGCAGGGATAGTTTCAAAGATGAAACTGAAAAGATTCGAGTGGTTCGTGGGGATAGGTATCTGCAAGATTTCTTTAGGTTTTTCAAATCCTATAACCGATTAGTAGTTTCCAAGAACGGAGGTGACTGCTACCAAAACAATTTGGATTTGTTGTCTCTTCGGGAAATTCGTAACAAACAAGATCTTGGAGTACAAGCAATACGGTTGAGAAACAATTTATTTAATCCCGTAGGATTACACCCCTGTGAAAAAGTACTACTTGAATCTATAGATTCAGCAGATCAACGAGGAGATGGATCGACATTTTCATTTGAGCAAGAAGCCTTTTCCAACTTGTCTTCGTTTATGTCTTGTAAAAAAACGATGTTGTTTCGCAACTTTATATCCGGATTAGATTTTGAAAAAGATAGAAAAGACTTTCCCAGTCTATACGCCTATTTACAAATTAGAAATCAATTAATAAATCGACTTATTGACTTCATTAAAACATCGAGCCTTATTGTTGATGGAGAAATCGGTATTGACATTAGTAATAGCATCGAATCCGAGAAAGGATTTTTACAGGAAAACATGCCGTTTACTAAAATATCTGACAAGAAACTTGGGTTATCAAGTAGTGGATACTTTGACTTTAATGAGATTCTTCCAAACTATTTTAAAGCATCTTTCCGTATCCCTAAAGAAACTACTAATGGAAGTAAAAATTTAAACAAATTAAAAGAAAGGTGGAGCCTAGTAGATTCAATATATTTGCTAGTTAGATTGTATGGGCAAAAGAAAATCATATTTCTTTACTCAACATACATATTTCTTTTCCACGACTATTTCTGCGCGTTATCCACTGAATATTTCTTTCGAATCAACTATTGGTTGGATGATTGGACGGGGCGCGGAGAATATACCAGTGTAACAAGAATTGCAACTGAATACATAGTATTCAAGTGGAAGGATGATGTGGAACGTCTATGGAACGAATATATTACCTCTCGAATTGATGAGTTTCTAAATGTTCAATTAAATGTGCGTAAATGGATTACTACAACAGAAAATTTGTATCTTTTGCCGGTCGGAAAATTCTTGGAAAAAGCAATGAAGGACGATTTGGAAGTAATTTGCCGTATGTCAATAATGAAAAACAAGTTATTAAATAACACTGATGCAACCAAGAAACATACCAATAAATGTTTTCACCGATTTCTCAATGTGGTATTTTTTTCTAAAATGATTGTTGCTGAGATTACTCGCCAGAAAGCTCTGATAGATACCATTGATTACTGCATAGAAAAATTGAACGAACTAGATGAGAAGTTGAACAAATTGAATTTAATAAATAAGCCTAATTTTTCATTACCATCAGACTTTGTGTATGAGTTTCAGGAGGACGTACTCTTTCTTAAAGAAATTCTTGAAAGAAAAAGAAGTTTATTTCTCAAGCCTAGATTGTTAAGAAATGAAGAATTGATAGGCTCTTCAACTGCACTCAAACCTGCGTTGAATCCCACTTTTCTTGAATTGCCCCACATCGAAGCTATCCGAACAGGATTTTCGAGCGAGGCTCTTTCCATTACGGGAGGATATATTTGGAGAAATCTGTTTCTACATGATTTAAATTGGGAGGGAGTTTCAATCAGAAATATTGGTGCGGGTATTTCAAAAAACATTTTTTATCAAATGGATAAAATAAACCACTCACCTATACAGAGCCGTGCTGTAAACAACTTCATTCCGAGAATAGAAAGGGGTTTTTTCATCGGGAAATGCAACAGTAGTTATTTCAACGTGTTAGAAAACTTTCTTCTTGGGGTCTCCGGCGAGAAAGAGAAAGCTATCTCATCTGAGATCATCTCATTTATTCATCCCCAATTGTCAGATTTGTTATCATTCAATTCTTCGGAACAAGTAGAGAGGGTAGCTGGTCACTTACTGACATCAATTCAATTTCGTTTGTCTAATCTGCATGAATCGGCAACAACAGTAACTCATTTAGATGGACTTCCAATTTATATTTTGGATCTGAATGGGTTATTGACAAGGTTGAACTCATCCCCTCGTGAAGCCATAGACTCGTTTCTGTTCTCGTGCAATAACGATGGAGTTTCTCTGAAAGAGGCGCCGATTAATTCCGACTTAGATCATCAGCAACCTCAATCTCGTTGGAATCTGGTGGTATTGGATCGAGTCAATTCAGAGAAGTTTTTTCAAAAGGGATTAGGCTCAAAAAACGGTTTCACCGGGAATCGAGTCTATCAAGACAATTTGTCTATTAGATATTTATGGGAACCGGAAAAATTGGATACACCCTATTGGTCGCTAAGATTCTCATTATGCAATAATGTAACATCGAGATTTCTATCAGGATCAATCGTAAAAGAGGTTCCCCGCGGAGATGCGGGGTTTGCAGATGAATCTGCCCAAGAAGAAGCTACTCGCTCGTCCCAATTTACCAATTTGAATGAATTATCAACGGAGTTGGACAGATATAAAATCTCTTGGATCTTTTGGAAAGACAATATGGATGAAAAATGGAGCTTGTTGAGAGATTATATACCTCTGTTTTTTACCCCCACCTGGTGGAGATACTTCTACGACCTGATTAGAGAAACATATCCAGAAATAATACTTAAACTAAGTTACGACTCAAATCACGAGCTTCCTAGAATCTCTAAAAAAATTGCTGAGGATTTATTAGATGGGGCAAAAAGCTATTTATTCCGACGCCTGCAAAGGCTAGGATTGAAATTTGAATTTGAAAACAATTCTATTAATAACCTATTCTCCAAGATAGGTCTTCTCATTCCCGAAAAAATTTCTGATGAGGCGGAGATGTCATATCCAGAAGAATGGTCAGTATCTCAATTTTCCAATAGGTCTTCTATCTTATATTGCTGCATCCTCTCAATATTGTTTGTTTTCACGTTATTGAAACATCCTTTGTCTGCCGTTTCGGGTTTCAATTCCTTTCATTTATGGAAACGTTTCGATATTATTGAATATTTAACAGACCCAATGCGCGGATTCTATTTGAAAAAGGTAATGTATTCCCCTCCGACAAGATAAATGTTAACAAGAGATCTATTAATCCATTCCTTGAGGCGATTCTTAACTTATATAAATAATATATTTTTTTTCCTTATTGTGAAGAATGAACTTGATTCATGGCTATTTTGTAGAGAAAGCTCTGATATTATAGATAGTAATAAAGAACTACTGAGTCAATGTTTAGTAACAACTAAAATTTTCTACAAGTATGGATCGAAATCAAAATCCAATTATGATTTATTGAGCAACAAGATTGTTTATCAACCTTACCCACAAGAAAGATGCAATATTTTGGAATATTTACTGAAATTCTGGCAAAATAATTTATTGGGTCACAAAATCCGTAAGTTGGATCCTGCGGAGAAATGGGCTTTTTCGGCTTTCGGGAGAAATATTTTATTTTCAGCAGCAGCACCAAGACGAAACGACAGTCTACTAAACATGCCATATAGCGACATACCCATTTCACTCCAATTGAGATTATTACCATCTAAAGGAATTTTGCTAGTAGGACCTATAGAAACTGGCCGATCTTCTATTATTAGAAATGTAGCATTCAACTCCTATTTTCCAGTGGTGAAACTATCATTAAAGAGGTTCATATATAACCGATCCTTTTTGGGCAATGTACGTGGAAATTTCATCTCGAAAGAGAGCGCATACCGATTAAATATGGTCTTTGAAATAGCAAGAGAAATGTCTCCTTGTACATTATGGATTCAAGATATTCATGAATTGAATATTAATCGTTCGTATAATAAGCTAGAAGCTGATCCCAAATTTTTACTTTGTCAAATATTGAATCGTATTAGTCACAAGCTCAGCAACTTCAACATTCGCAAGAATGTTGTTATTGCCACGACTCACGTACCTGCGAGGATAGATCCAGCTTCAGTAGCTCCAAATCGGTTAAACTAATTAATAAATTTTAGAAAGTTCAACGGGCGTCAACGTCAGAAAGAATTATCAATTCTATTACGGATCAAAGGTTTCAAATTAGAAACTAATCCGTCTCTTATTGAGAGTAATGTGTCTGGAACTACGGGTTATAGCAAACGAGATTTATTCTTTTTGGCCAATGAAGCATTATTAATAGGTACTTTCAAAAGAAAAAAGTTTGTCTGTAGCAACGCGATTCAATTAGCTTTGCATAGACAGCACTCGGCTGTTAGTGATATGGGCCATGAAATGGAATCTGATTCGGAATGGAAAATCTCCTCCTACGAGATAGCGGAAGCTACTTCGAAGAATAGTTTGATAGATACTTATCTCACAAATATTTCATTTATTGGTCGTGACGCGTTAAAAATGCGATTTTATTATTTGTCTAACTGGTATGTGGAACCTTCCAGAAACGAATCAACAATTGATGAATTCACTGTGTTTTCGCACCTCCTAAGGATACTAGCTGAATTAGTAGCTCACGATTCGTTCCAAATACAAATGGATATGAGAAAAAAAGAGAATTTCATTGTCATCGACAAACTCGTAGAGAATGACTTCAACCTAGCTTGTGGTGTCCTAGAAAACCTCTCAAATAATTTTTCACGTTCAGAAATTTTTAGAAAGGGGAGTCAACGCAATAATAGTTTTTCTATTCCCTTCCCTATTGGAGAACCCAAGTATTGCTTAGGAGTAACCTCTACAAGTTGCTCTTCTAAATTTCTGAGAAAAGAAGACAGACTTAGTAGTAGTCTGGCCGACTTCGAGATGCAACAGTCACCCGAATTAATAGCCTCAACAACAGAGATATCGCGTGAGATCACTTGGTCCCATAAGACTTGGCGTCTCCGTTTCTTACGAAGCAGAACTTATGAATTGATGGGGGTATTATCCGAACCCAACCATTTGTATAAATTAATTCTCCTTTATCAGAATCAGAATTATATACCCCAACAAAATTTTGAATTCAATAATATTAAGGGGGAAAAAAGTAAAGGGCGCAATAAAAGCGGGTATCTTTTCAATTTTGAAAAATCTGCCACTAATGAAACAGATAGCTTTATTAAAAGATTGGAAAACCAATTGGATAATATGTTGTTACGTGAGCAATTTTTAGAGTTGGGAATCTCTGGCGACTCATCTATTAATGAGTATGAAACACATTGTGATCGAATTAATGAAACGACTCGACTCTTCGGGAGGCGCTTCATCTGGGACCCCATGCTTCTGTTCCAGCCAGACCCTAACATTCCTTCTTCGCGACGCAACTTGTTTTCAACAAAAGAACTGGCGCGGAGGCTTTACAACATTTACGGTATGAGAAGGCAGCGCCTTCAAAAGACGTCAAATAAGAAAATTAAAAATTTCTTTCTCTATCGTGAAGATAATCCGAAATTGAAACCCGATTCATCTATTAATCGTTGGCCTAATCTTTCTTTGGATGAGGAGGAGCAAGATTCCGAATACGTAAAAGAAACTTCTTTCATAGATATATATCTGCAGTATCCACAGATATTTATTCCCGTTCATTTGGACTGTTACACGGTAGCGGAGGATTTCCCGGAACGATTTCTTCGGTTTAGGCTTCTGGTTCATAGAAACAGATGGATGAGACGGAACCGTTCCCCATTTCAAGATTTTCTTATCTATAATATGTTACTTGAAACTTATGAATATTTATCCAATCCGTTCCGGTTTGGTGAAACATCACTGGATCAATGAATCAGTTACTTCATGAAAAAGCTCAATGTCGTAAAACAACTGTTGTTTTCTAGATGAAAGATTTCCCACTCCATCTAGATCTCTAACCATATAAGTGGAAACCAAATCAGTAAGAGGAAGATCTCTATTTTTCCTTTTACTGATAAAAAAAAAATACAATTCTAACTTTTCAAAAAGTAATAAATTGGAGACCAGTTACTATATGATAATGATAATAGGAGTCTCCTTACTGAAAATTAATAACTAATAGCGGTTATTTCGTAGGAATTATGCAAACAAGGCCAGTTTTTTTTTATTATTATTATATTTTATTTTTGACCGATTAGAATGGGATTCGGTATCTCTGAAATGTTATTTAACCTGGCTGCAGAGGAGGCACCGGAATTTTTCTGAGTTGTTGGAACGGGGTCCACCTAAGAATGCTTCTCCTGGGTCCTATTATTGTAATTCTTCCTCGCGATCAGTATTCTACGCGGATTCCAGCTAAACAGAAACTAATTTTAGGTAATGCACCCTTTCTTTTTTCCTTACTTGTTCATAAAGGCCATTCATATGTATTCTTGAAAAAATTATGGATTGAACCCCTAGTTGACTTATTAATTTGATCATTGCAGTTATTTGTTATTTGATACACCAGATCAAATTGAAGTGAAAACTATTAAATCAAAACGGCGCCTCCATGCATGGGGGACCGGGGAGGGGGGGGGGTAAGGAACGCGCCAGTATTCCTGTCTTCATTTGTTGGTGTTGAGGTTTGAAAGAAACACGATGATAAAAAGCATTCAACAATTGATGGGTCATGATCCAACAAGACTTTCTTTAGCATATGTCTGAAATACAACTCTTCTCCTATTACTAGAATTTCTTGACGTACGTATATACAAATCTCCCCGGATAGGATTCGAACCTACGACCAATCGGTTAACAGCCGACCGCTCTACCACTGAGCTACCTGGGAAAATGGTAGGAAATTCAGTTTCATACACCCTTGAGGACCTTTTTTCTGGAAGCCACTTCCAAATTCAATCTGGAATGAGTTGCTTTCTCTGCATTTTGTCAATTTTGTATACGCCCTAATTTTCATTATAGGGAGAAGGGTCGGCAATAGCAATCCCATTTGAATGTAGGGTCTCCCAAATCAAGAGTCAACATGGGGGGGTTAATCGGACAAGACAAGGTCGAGATCAACCCCACAAACCAAACCCCTTCCCTAATTCGTATTGACACCAATTAGTGATTTCTATTCCCCCCCTTCCTGGAGCCGTAGTAGAATAGTTACAGGGTCTTTCCGCCTTATGGATCATGGAAGGAAAATATTTGAGGAAGAAAAAAAACAGGGAAAAGAAAAAAACCAAAAGGGAAATAGAAAAAAATTGGGGAAAATGAAGAATAGCCGGGAGAGATGAATGCGAATTGGAGCTTCGTGAAACGACAATAGCAGTTTACGGAAAAGGCGGAATTGGAAAATCAACGACAAGTTGCAATATATCCATAGCTTTAGCTAGACGAGGTAAAAAGGTATTACAAATTGGATGTGACCCAAAACATGATAGTACTTTCACGCTAACCGGATTTTTAATACCTACAATTATTGATACATTACAAGTAAAGGATTATCATTATGAAGACGTTTGGCCAGAAGATGTTATTTATAAGGGTTACGGCGGAGTCGATTGTGTAGAAGCTGGAGGTCCACCTGCAGGAGCTGGATGTGGGGGATATGTCGTGGGAGAAACAGTAAAATTATTAAAAGAGTTAAATGCTTTTTACGAATACGATATTATTTTATTTGATGTTCTGGGAGACGTTGTTTGCGGTGGCTTTGCCGCTCCTTTAAATTATGCAGATTATTGCATAATTATAACTGATAACGGTTTTGACGCTCTTTTTGCGGCTAACCGTATTTCCGCTTCGGTTCGAGAAAAATCTAATACTCACCCCTTGCGATTGGCCGGCTTAGTTGGCAATCGAACTTCTGAAAGAGATCTTATTGATAAATATGTAGAATCTTGTCCTATGCCTGTACTTGAAGTGTTACCTTTGGTTGAAGATATCCGAATTTCTAGGGTAAAAGGAAAAACTTTGTTTGAAATGGCTGAATACCAAGAAAATTTAAATTATGTTTGTGATTTCTATTTAAATATAGCAGATTAAATTCTTTCTGAACCAGAAGGAGTCATACCAAGGGAAATTCCCGATAGAGAATTGTTTAGTTTACCATCTGATTTTTATTTAAATGTAAATTTGGAAAATCCAGAAAAAGTTATGCTTGAAGAACAAAATGTTCCTTCGCTTGGTTTTACAGTTATTTAATCTAATAGTGAAAACATTAACATACTACGTTTACATAGCGCTATATTTTTCTAGTCTAAGGAAAAAGTTTCATGAAAAATTTTGAGATTCCTGCTTTTGAGTGTGAAACTGGTAATTATCACACATTTTGTCCAATTAGTTGTGTAGCCTGGTTATATCAAAAAATTGAAGATAGTTTTTTTCTAGTAATAGGCACAAAAACTTGTGGTTATTTTTTACAAAATGCTCTTGGAGTCATGATTTTTGCAGAACCTCGGTACGCTATGGCAGAATTAGAAGAGGGAGACATTTCAGCTCAATTAAACAATCATGAAGAATTAAAAAAAATTTGCTTACAAATAAAAAACGATAGAAATCCAAGCGTCATTATTTGGATTGGAACCTGTACGACGGAAATAATAAAGATGGACTTAGAAGGTATAGCTCCAAAATTAGAAAAACAAATAGGAATACCAATCATAGTTGCAAGAGCTAATGGATTGGATTATGCCTTTACGCAGGGTGAAGATACAGTTTTAGCCGCCATGGCACACCGATGTCCAGAATATAAAAATTCTGAGCTAAGGCAAGAGCCCACAAACAAAATTGATAATTCTAGTCAAATTAAAATCAATAATAGTTCAAATAACAATTTCATTTCTGAAAGAATTGAATTACCAAAATCCAAGTTAGTTCTTTTTGGCTCTTTACCCTCAAGTGTAGCTTCGCAATTGAATTTGGAATTAAAACGTCAATCCATTCTTGTTTTAGGTTGGTTACCTTCCCAAAGATATAATGAACTTCCTAGTTTAGGAGAAGGAATTTACGTTTGTGGGGTAAACCCATTTTTAAGCCGCACAGCAACAACTTTAATGCGTCGACGAAAATGCCAGCTAATTGGATCCCCCTTTCCAATTGGTCCAGATGGCACACGTGCCTGGATAGAAAAGATTTGTTCTGTCTTTAATAAAACACCAGTTGGTTTGAACGAAAGAGAAAATCAAATTTGGAAAGCTGTTCAGGATTATACCCGAATAATAAAAGGTAAATCTGTTTTTTTTATGGGAGATAATTTGTTAGAAATTTCTCTAGCCAGATTTTTAATTAGATGCGGAATGGTTGTTTATGAAATAGGTATTCCGTATATGGATAAACGATATCAAGCAGCTGAACTATTGTTTTTACAACAAACTTGTAAAAAAATGAATACACCTTTACCGCGAATTGTTGAAAAACCTGACAATTATAGCCAAGTACAGCGTATGCATGAACTGAAACCTCATTTAGCTATTACTGGAATGGCCCATGCTAACCCCTTGGAAGCTAGAAATATTAATACTAAGTGGTCAGTGGAATTTACCTTTGCACAAATTCATGGGTTCACTAATGTGCAAGATATTCTCGAACTAGTTACTCGTCCGTTACGATGTAGAAGCGGTATTATGTCGGATTTTCAAAGCTTATCTAAACAGACAAATAAGATGAACTCAATCTAGAAATTTTTTTTTTATTTTCTAAGATGAAGTAACAATTACTGGTGAATCATTATGAAAAGATATCTAAATGAAAGTGTCTAATTCATTCTTAATCAAAAAGTTTCACAACTTGTTTCTTTTTCTGGCTTGTATGATTAAGAAAAATAATTTATTCTTTCTTATTAATTTTTTATTAATTGTTTTCAGTTTTTCATTGACTTCTTGAGAGAATCCACTTGAATAGTATGAAATTTCAGTGTATAATCTAATTGATTTGTATAGCAAAAAGAAACTAACTAGAGCAGAAAAAAAAAATGAAAGATTGTTTTTAATTGAGAGGTCACAAATATGTATGTATATCAGTAGAAATAAAAATGAATCTCTAAATTCTTAGATTTATACTATATATATATGTGTATCTAAGTAAACACATAGGAAATAATTACAACAACAATACAATATATATTTTTTATTTCAAAAAATATATATACCTATAAATAACATTTTTTATTTGGATAAATAAAACTAATGAATCCTTATATATATATACTTTTTGGTCTATATTATGGATTACTTGCTACATTACCTGTAGGAGTTCCACAACTTTTATGTATAAGATCTTTCCTCATAGGAGGAAACCTGAGCGGTCTTGCTTCTCTAAGTGGATCCATGTTGGCACAGTTAATAACTTTTTTATCAATTTATTGCTCGCCAATTTACTTAGTATTGTCAAAACCACACATACTAACTGTAATGGTAATTCCCTATACCCTTGTCTTTTGTTTTTTCATCAAGGATCCCCCAGACTATCAGCTTTTACGACCAGTGACATCCTTCCGGGATTCTCGACTATTAAGATTATTTGTGCTCAGTTTTCTTTTTCAGATTTTCAATCCAATTGTGTTACCAAATCCCGTATTGACAAGGCTGCCCTATCTATTTTTTTTCAGATATAGTACTAATTCACTTTTCTTGATTTTTACTTTTGCCGGTTGGCTGTTTGGACAAGCAGCATTTAGTTATTTTTCGAAACTATTATTAACTCGCGTAGAAAGAGATTCACCAATGCTCTATCTATTAGTGAAACGTTCAATATACACAACTTTTAGTATTGTTTTTGTATCAATTGCCGTGGCATACTTGGGAAGAGCCCCGGCTCCCTTTTTTACCGAGAAGTATGTGAATCAATTCTACGCAAAAGACCTGCATTTTTGGAAACTCACCGGATATAAGAGTCTTTTTTGGTGGGCTTTTCAACCTTGGCCTTTTTCTTTTTTTGACCCCACAAGACATAATCGGGGCCATCGATTTGTTAGAAATTCCCGATTGTACAGAGGGAAGAGCTTCGTGAAAAGGAGAGTATCAACCTACTTTTTTCAAAAATGTTTAACTGATGGAAAGGAAAGATTATCTTTTGCATCGTTGCCAAGTTTAGCTATATTTGAAAAACAAATATGTGGATCTCTACCAACAAGAGCTCATTCACGACTAGGAACTCGTCTCCATCTTTTATCTCAAACTTGGGTTTTAGAAAAATTGGTAAGAACTAAACGCGTTGAGAAGGAATTAACAGATCGAGTTGTTTTACTAGATAATGATTACTCTTTCTCAAAAGCAATGGAAAAAAGAACCAGATTAAAAAGTTGGAAAAGAAGCAGAATACCACAAGTTTACGATCCTTTTGTTAATAATTTTCGTATGCGGATTCCAATTCCACATACATATTTAACACTAGCTGAATTGAACATGAAGCGGCACGGCCCCATAAAAGAAAGAAAATTAATCCGAAGGATTAAGAATAAAGAGTATTTAAAAGATTGGATATCGAAAAATAATCGAAGAAGAAAAAAACAATATAGGTCTGTTTTTCCATGGGACCCTTTATCAATCAGATATAAACGCATGTTCCAATTCATGTATGAGAAAGGAACGTTGTATGACTTCAAGTTAAGAAAGATTCTTGAAAAGACCCAAAAAGATTCATCTGTGATTTGGGAAGAAATGATAGAGCTAAATCCTCTGTCTCAAGCATTATTTTTTACCTATTTAGAGCGAGAGAATTCTTATTACTTAAATACCATTTCCACGTTGAAGGCATTTTTCATAAGTAATTATAAGACATTTTCAAATACGGCACGTCAATTCCGTCTAATTGAAAATTCAAGTATGAGGTTAGCTCGAAATCTTAGTATATATTCTGAAAATGTTTTTGACTTCACAGGAGCAGAGACTGCTTTTAGGTATAGAAAATTGCGTAATATAGGCTTTACTAGTATAAGACGCAATCGATACAAATGGGTAAAACGGTACGCAAGAGTATCGGATTTTCGACGAAAATTATTCAAGGGTTCATTGCGAGCTAGAAGACGAAAGACTTTGCTTTGGAATGCACTTCAAGGAAAAATACATTCGTCTTTTTTTCTAAGAGTGCGGGAAATACCCTTATTTTACCTATCTAGTAATAGCTCGGTAACTTTCAAACCCTCAGTACCTGTTGTTGAATTGATAAAAACAAAAAATTTCGAACTTTATCAGCAGCTACTAGAAAATTCTCCAGCTTTGAAAGAAAGATTAATTAATGAAGAATCTACACGCACCCGTTCAGCTTTAGCTACTAGAACAGATATAGGTCCAATTCATAATGGAAGAGGATATTTGTTGGTTTTCCAATCTAAATTCCGTAAATATATAAAATTGCCAACATTTATACTTTTCAAAACTATTATACATTTTTTACTTCGTCAAGAATCTGAATGGAGTAAAGATTGGACATACTGGAGAAAAGAAATTCACATCAATTGTACATTTGATGGTGAAGAATATTCGAGATATGACTTACCTCCCCGTTGGTTAAGAGAGGGTATACAAATCAAAGTTGTGTCTCCATTTCGATTAAAACCTTGGTATACAGATGAAAATAAAAAGAAATTGTCTCTTGACCAAACTTCCATGAAAGTTGAATCTAGCGAGAGCCAAACATTAATAAACAAAAGAAAATTGAAACGAAAGAAACCAAAATTTATTTATTTAACTGTTTTAGGATACCAGACAGATAAACCTTTTGGACCTATTCTAAAAGAAACTTCTTTTTGGAAACCTGTGCAAAAAAAGTTAATTAGGACTTACCAGAAGAGGCGTCTACCTCGTCAAGTAAGGCAAACGTATCAATTCATCAACTCTAGATTACATTTGGAAAAAGTAGTGAAATTTAGTTTAATTGTGTTTCAAAAGCTGAACTTTTTATCAAAAATTAAACTAAATAGAAAAAATTCAAATCAAAGAACAAAAAAATTATCTTCCACGTATTTCAAGGAAACATCGGTAAAAAATAATAATTCTATAGTTATTGGTGGAGAAATATATTCAACTAGTTTTTATAGTAAGCCAGCTTTTAATCAAAATTTTGAAAATAAGAAAATGGTTGAGAGTCCCAAGGTTGATTTTGTTAATTCGGTAAAACAAGAAATGAAACAAGAAGTTAAAACAGATAATCTCAGAAAAACTTCGATCAATCAAGTAGCCATTGACACTGCATTAAATAATACGGATTTCAGCAATTTTTTTGAAAATTTAAAAGAATTTATTTTTAGTCCACGCTTATTCCTTGCTGCATCGGCTGACGAATTTCTTGTGGTATTAAAAAATCTCCTTTTCAAAATTGGCCGGAGCTCTATTTATTTATTTTATGATTTTGTTACACTACATAAACAATTGAGAAGGCTACGAGAGGAAATTAATCATGAAAATAATGTAGTACCCAAAAACGGAGTTCAATTGTTATCTCAAGGTCAGCTATATGTTGATATATGGAATATTAGCTTGAAAAATAATTTAAATTTGGATTTACTAATTAATAATAATATCAAAAACAGTAATAATAGTAACAATAGAGAGAACATTAGATCACAAGGAGATATTAATCAAGATAATAATACTTGGTCTAGTGATTTTAATCACTCCTCAAAGTTTCATGTTTTATCAAGCAAATCTTCATCAGTTCGTTTAAACTCAACACTAACGGAAATTCAGAATAAAAAAGAAAATGGTATAAATCGTTTTCCAATTCATTCTGATACAAAAATTGATAACCAAGAAATGCCCAACGAAATCTTAAGTGAAAATACTGCGAAGTATATAGAAGAATGGGGATTCTGGAATAAGTTTTATAACGTGAATGACGAAATTTGGAGTAATTGGCTAGATTGTTTTCCTAAGTACAATTTATCATCAATAATATGGCGTGAGATAGCACCTAGCAGATGGAAAGAAAATTTAGAAGACTTTACTAATCTCAAAAAAATAACTACTCAGAATAATCCGCGATATCGTGTTTATCCAGGCAAGTTCCATAGTTATTCCATTTACACACAAAAGTTATTTCTTAGAGATCGAATAAATAATTTCAATAAAATTACTAAACAGAGAATTTTATTACAAAATTTAACTGATTTTGTTCGAAGTGGAGATATACAAAATTTTTCTGTCAGACAAGATGTTATTAGACAAAAAAGTTACTTTAAAGATCGCTTCGAAAAAATTAGTAATAAAAGAAAAAATATTAGTAAAAATCTTTTTTCTTTTCCAAATTCCTCTACAAGAAAATATAATCTAAAATTTGACTTAATGTTGTGGCTAGATCCAAAAATGTTAAAAATGAAAGGTCTTTTCACAAGTAAAAATAAAACGAGGAAGACAAAAAGATTGTTGGAAGATAAACCTCCATATTACATATTTAGATACGGAAGTGAGTCTGACAAAACAAGAGAGTTATTCAAGTATTTATTTGACCGAGGTATAGAAGATCGAGAGGAGTCAGATTATTTGTTTAACCGGAAATGGAAGCTTGAAATGCAAATGGAAAGTTTTAGAAAATTAAGCGATATTACAAGATTGCTAAGAACCGAGCAAGAATTGATGGCACTTTGTGAAAATAGCGAATTAGATCCAGATTTATTAGGTTTCCAACTTCGAAATAAAAATAAAAATAGATGGTTCCGATTTCTCGGTTTCTTTTATTTTCATCGTTTCGGAAACTTACTTGATGACCAAAGCTTATTGTACAAAATTGTTAATCCTCTGCTAAATGTCAAGTCTATAGCAAAAAAGAGAGATAAGAAACGCTTGTATAAAAATATATATAATGATACTTATATCTTTAGATTGTTCCACATAGTCAATGAACATAATTGTAAGCAGGTGTGTAATTATAATATTGAGGATCTTCTCCTTACACGTCGTCAGCGGGAATTTCGCTTTCTTAACTGTTTAGTAATTTCAAAACAACTAGCTCAGAGAGGAGAGGGTTATTTATCTCACATTATCAATGAAATTGAAAAAACCAAAAATGATGTAGAAGAAATCAAAAATGAGGTAAAGCCAAAGCCTTGGTGTCTTTTACAAGATAGTAGCATTGAAAGTCAAAGAATCAAACGCTTCTTATGGCCCAGTCACCGATTAGAAGAATTAGCCTGTACCGGAAGATTTTGCTTTGGCGCTACAACTGAAAGTAGATTTGCAGCGCTAAAAATTCGGATGTATCCTATAATATAGTATAAAGTGAATAAAATACCTAAAATAAAAAAAAAAATTCATACATATATTATTTCAAGGATTCAGAAATAATTAGTAAATATAATCTAAAGTTCACCAACTTTATTAACTATTGTGACTAATAGCCAGTTCAATTAAGCGTGCTCTCTCAAGTCAATTTTTTGGGGTATAATGTGTGTAAATTCCACATATTATATTCCAAAAATTCAAAATTTTGTGCCTAATATTAATTAATAGTTAATTTTTTATGCAACTACTGGTAAAATCCTCTATAATTGATTTGAAAAGTATACAAAACAAACAACATTGTGCTTATTATTACTATGAATATACAAGGATCTACTGACGTGCGGTTTTTGAACGATAATCAAAATACGGGATTCACAGCTTTTCAAATTTATTATTCAACTTATCGAGTATCAAGACTTACTTATCATCTGGAATCACACCCCAAAGACTACTCATCCCAAATTGGTTTGTGGAAACTACTGGGTAAACGTAAGCGTCTTTTAACTTATTTATCAGGTAAGAATACGGGCTTATATTTAAAAGTTTTAATGAAATTAGGTATTCGAGGACTAAAAGGACGCTAATAATATAACCTAAGATCATTTTTCTTTTATTCCAGGAGAAAAAGAAGCTATGCTAGATTCTTTCTATCTCAAATAGAAAATAATTGTCCTACTCTTATCTTATTTAACCAAAGTGAATGAATTTGTTTGATGACATTTATTGAAAAGGAAGCAATTTACGAATAGTCGGTTTAAACATACGGATCCAATTGTCGTAAGTATGGGTCCTCATCATCCGTCAATGCACGGTGTTCTACGTCTGGTTGTCGTTCCACAGGGTGAAAATGTTATTGATTGCAAACCAATCTTGGGCTATTTACATCGAGGAATGGAAAAAATTGCTGAGAACCGAACAATTGTGCAATATCTTCCTTATGTGACGAGGTGGGATTATTTAGCTACTATGTTTACTAAGGCAGTGACAGTTAATGCGCCAGAAAAATTAGCTAATATTCAGATACCTGAACGGGCTAGTTATATACGCATAATTATGCTTGAATTGAGTCGAGTAGCTTCTCATTTGTTGTGGCTCGGACCCTTTCTAGCTGATATTGGCGCACAAACTCCCTTTTTTTATATATTTCGAGAACGGGAAATGATTTACGATTTATTTGAGGCTGCTACTGGTATGCGCATGATGCATAACTATTTTCGAATTGGGGGTGTCGCAGCAGATTTACCGTATGGTTGGGTAGATAAATGTTTGGATTTTTGCCAATATTGTCTTCCAAAAATTTATGAGTATGAACGATTGATTACAAGGAATCCTATTTTTTTAAAACGAGTGAAAGGGGTAGGTTTTATAAGCAGACAAGAAGCCATCAATTGGGGATTATCTGGACCCTGCTTACGTGCTTCAGGGGTTCAATGGGATCTTCGTAAAATCGATCATTATGAATGTTATGATAAAATAGATTGGCAAATTAAATGGCAAACAGAAGGAGATTCTTTGGCTCGTTATTTAGTACGAATTGACGAAATGAAGGAATCAATAAATATTATTCAACAGGCGTTAAAGCTTCTGCCAGGCGGTCCGTATGAAAACCTGGAAGGTCGCCGTATTGCGCAAGAAAAAGGAAGGATGAATTGGAACAGTTTCAACTACCAGTTTGTTGGAAAGAAATCTTCCCCCACCGTTAAACTACCTCGACAGGAACATTACGTGAGAGTGGAAGCTCCCAAGGGAGAATTAGGAGTTTTCTTAATTGGAGATGATAGTGTTTTTCCTTGGAGATTTAAATTCGACCACCTGGCTTTGCAAATTTGCAGATTCTTCCTCAACTTCTTAAAGGAATGAAGCTTGCAGATATTATGACAATATTAGGTAGCATAGACATTATTATGGGAGAGGTTGATCGTTAAAATGACAAATATTATCAAAATTTCTGAGAAAGAATTAGCTCAATTTTTCAATGAGTTGAAAATTATAACAACTTTTTCTGAATCAATTTGGATTTTGGCTTATACCCTCACTCTGGTTTTGGTAGTTACAACAGGAGTTTTAGTCATTGTATGGCTCGAATGAAAAATATCGGCGGGAGTACAGCAACGTATCGGGCCAGAATATGCAGGTCCGTTGGGAATTATTCAATCTCTGGCCGATGGAATCAAACTCCTTTTAAAAGAAGATATCATTCCAGCTGGAAGTAACGCTTGGTTATTTACCATCGGTCCAGCTATTGTGGTCATACCGGTTTTTCTCACTTATTTGGTAATACCTTTTGGACAAAATATTATATTAGCAAATTTAAATATTGGTGTTTTTTTCTGGATCGCTATTTCAAGTGTCGTTCCATTAGGTCTTCTTATGTCAGGATACGGTTCAAATAATAAATATTCTTTCTTGGGGGGACTAAGGGCTGCAGCTCAATCTATTAGTTATGAAATACCTCTAGCTTTGTGTGTATTGTCGATATCCCTACATGTGATTCGATAAAAACGAGTAAGTAAGGAAAAGCTTTTTATTAATTTCCTTTTCTTCACCTTAAAAAATCTCGTTGATTAATAAACCAAATAGTTATCCGGGTGCATTTTAAACAGCGTTTTATCGCAGTTACAAAAAAGAACCCCTCTGTATTAGAAACTTATCTGACTATATTTAATTTATATCAGATCTGTGCTACCTAATCCCAAGTCAGTGATTATCCTTATCTAGGCTTGAAACGGAGAAAATTTAGTAGTCACTTTCTAATTCTTTCATACCTAGAAAAAAAAAAGTAAATAGGGAGAAACACTAATATACGCAAGAGAGTTGTATGAAATCAAACTTGTGAACAAAGATAAATAGTAGTAAAAAAAAATCAACAATCAAATACAATAGATATAGATATCTTTCGTTCTACTTTTTTCTTCTTCACCTAAAAGAAAAAACTCAGCCCGGGTAGGGATGGCTGGGTAATAATTATAAATGATTCCACTCTCGAGTATAATCTTATTTACTTCTGGAATAACGATTTGGAACGAAGTAATCCTTATTAATAAGTCAAATTTCATTGAATTAACTGGGTAAAAAAATGGTTATGTTTTTTTTCTGCACAAAAAAAGGAGATTGGATCAAAATACAGAAATTTTCTTTTTTTGATTGAAAAACCAATTTTCAATTCATATACTTTCGAAACTTAATAAGGTTAAGATAGATTCAGAAGCAAACTTTTAGTAAACAGAATCTCATTGAAAAAACAATGCAAAATATTACATTCTAACCGAATAACTTTTTGTTTCAATGGGGAGCCGTATGAAACCCCAAGTTCATGTACGGTTTTGAAATAGAGGCGGGCAAAACCGCCGACTAGACTTATCAGGCAGTTTGAGTACCGTTGATATCGTAGAAATACAATCCAAATATGGTTTTTTAAGTTGGAACGTTTGGCGCCAGCCAATTGGATTCATAGTTTTTTTGATTTCGTCATTAGCAGAGTGTGAAAGGTTACCATTCGACCTACCAGAGGCCGAAGAAGAGTTAGTGGCAGGTTACCAAACTGAATATTCGGGGATAAAATTCGCTTTATTCTATGTTGGTTCTTACTTGAATTTGTTGATTTCTTCGTTATTTGTAACAATTTTATATCTTGGGGGTTGGAAATCTTCAATTCCCTTTGTTGAAAATTTTATTCAAAATATTTCGATTAACTATGGAATCAATGAATCCTTCGATGTGTTGAAACCAGTTCTAGATATCTTTACTACATTATCCAAATCTTATTTGTTTTTATTTATCTCTATTTTGACAAGACGGACCCTACCTAGAGTACGGATAGATCAATTATTAGATCTTGGATGGAAATTTCTCCTGCCTATTGCTTTAGGGAATTTATTGTTAACAGCTTCGTTTCAAATTTTATCAATAAATTGAGAAACTTCATTTCACAATTTCAAAATTAGTGTAGTTGAATCAAGACAGGGAAGAAAAAAGGTAAAAAGGAAAAAATTTGCGTTTCTCAATCTATTTTCCTCCCTAAAAATTTTGTGTTTGAAATAAATGGTAAAAACAAAAATCTTTCTCTACTATGATCACAACAATAATAAAATTTAAAAACTATGGTCAACAAGTTGTAGAGGCCGCAAAATACATTGGTCAAGGATTCGCGGTTACTTTAGATCATCCAAATCGTTTGCCTACAACTGTTCAGTATCCTTATGAAAAAAATCTACCATCTGAACGATTTCGTGGACGTATTCATTTTGAATTTGACAAATGTATTGCGTGCGAAGTTTGCGTTCGAGCATGTCCAATCAATTTACCAGTTGTTGATTGGACCTTTAGAAAAGATATAAAGAAAAAAAAATTAAGAAGTTATAGCATCGATTTTGGAGTTTGCATTTTTTGTGGTAACTGTATAGAGTACTGTCCGACAAATTGTTTATCAATGACCGAAGAATATGAACTTTCTAGTTATGACCGTCACGAACTAAATTATGATCAAACGTCTTTGGGCCGTGTACCCGTTTCTGTTTTACACGATGTTTCAGTCCAATCTGTCAGAATTTAACTACTAAATTTTATGATTACGAATAAAAAAAAAGAATAATTTATTTTTTAATATGATTGTAAAAACCTATTTTTTTAGAAATAAGTCAAATAAAAAGAAAGAGAGACTAGTCAATATCAATGAAATTAAACTGAAACACTCAAATTTAAGAATTGTGCACAATGAATCTATCAGAATTAATTCATGAATTTATTTTGGCATTAATAGAACCGGGTATCTTAGTGGGAAGTATAGGCACAGTATCATTTATTAATACAGCTAATTCTGCTTTTTCCCTTGGGCTAGTATTCACATGTATATCTCTATTATATTTTGCATTAAATGCGGATTTCATTGCGGCCGCACAATTGCTAGTTTATGTAGGAGCTATAAATGTTTTAATTGTATTTGCTGTAATGATTACTGATCAATCAGTCAGTTCTGACTCTGAGAAACGCGGCATAGGATATTTCACTGCTCTAGGAGCTTGTTCAATCCTTTTTTTGACAATAGTCTGCATTTTTCATAAAATAAATGATTTTTATTCAAGTAGTATACATCAATCAGAATATTTAAAATTAAATTTGTTTGAGCAAAATGATGTTCAAAACATTGGGTATCAGTTGTTGAACAAATTTCTAGTACCATTTGAGCTTGCTTCACTTCTTCTTTTAGTTGCTTTGGTGGGAGCAATTAATCCGGCTCGAGATGAAGATGAGGGCAAAGATATTGCAGAAAATAAAAAAAATCGTTTGTTTCTTCAACTTCACCTCGTGATAAGTCCTCATTTTTCTAAATAATAACAACTTATCCAAATGAAAAAAAAACTGAAAAACCTGGTAAAAAAAAAAGAAATTTATTGAAATCGAAAAAGAGGAGAAAAATAATAGATTACGTTTGAAAAAGAACTAATTTTAAGTACCTATCTTGTATGTGTCGGCTTTTTTGGATTAATTACAAGTAGAAATATGGTTAGAGCACTTATGAGCCTTGAGTTAATTTGAATGGTATTATTTTAAATTTTATTATATTTTCAAATTTTTTTACCAATCGAGAAGGGGGAGAGATTTTTTCACTATTTATAATAACTGTCGCAGCTGCCGAGGCCGCCACTGGATTAGCCATAGCTCTTTCGATCCATCGAATCAGGAAGTCTACTCGTATCGATCAATTAAATTTGTTAAAATGGTAATTGATTGATTGGTGAAAAAGTGATTTTCTCCTTTCAATTTATTCAAAATTATCTTTTTGGATCACGTGCGTCACATACTCTTTTTATTTCTTTTGTTTTTCAATCGTAAAAAAAAAATGAATGAAATTTTTTTTATTTTTTTTAGAGAACAATAAAGAAAAAAAAATATAAGAGTCAAATTTGATTGAATAGAATTTGAAAATGAAAAGAAAAACAATTTTTGTTATACTGATTGATAATTTTATTACTTGAAATTTTTTAATAATAAAAAATTCAATAAGGAAATTTTAGTAGAAGAGGGA
>CM035414.1:100642924-100816524 GCA_020310875.1 Ceratopteris richardii | reverse complement strand
TCCGGGTTGTGGGGTCATTCGAAAAGCGGCTAAGATATCAGTATCTTTGACCTTATACTCGGGAGTGTAATAAGTCAATCGGTAATCTTTGACACCAGCTTGAAATCCAACACCTGCTTTAGTCTCCGTTTGTGGCGACATGAGATTGTTCCTCCCTATGACTAAAATAGTAAATCTTGAAATGATGAGATCTGCTCGGCATAGGTAGAGTATATTAATGCAAGACGTAAAGTGTGGGTTTTGGAAATTTATTTTATCTACACACGATACTTAATACCTTTAAAGAATCCATTTCAACAATGGAACATTATTATTTTATACTGTTTGCACACGGGATGCAACCAATTATTCCAATTTTCTGCAGAAATTGCTCAAAAAGTAGCACTTTTAATACATTGACTCAAGAATCCGTTTGTGGTTAGACTGATTCGTGAATGACAAACTACCTAAGTGTGGATTCCTTTGACCTAACTGAGAATCTGGTTATAAAAAAAGCGCATGTACGGATCACTAACGTCTACATGACCGAGTACTAATTTTGTGAATGTTGAACTCATATGTATGTAAAAAAAAGATTATTGATTTTGTTCAGTCTCTTAGTTTCTCGATTCAAAGCCACATCTGATAGTTGGAATAAGGACGGAAAATAAATAAAAGTGAGACTCAAATGAATAAATTTATTTCCCATTGAACACTTAATGGTGAAATACCAACCAAATACTTCTATCGATTCAGTAATCAAATAAATAAAAAAAAAACACACCGAACCAGTTATGAAAACCAGTTCCTTCTCTTTCGAAATTTCTGAATTGGTGGAAAAAAACGTGGGGTACATCACTCAGATCATTGGACCAGTATTGGATGTGGCTTCTTCTCCGGGAAAAATGCCCAACATATACAATGCACTAGTTGTTAAAGGAAAAAACTCAGCAGGCCAGGAAATTAATGTTACGTGCGAAGTTCAACAATTGTTGGGTAACAATGAAGTAAGAGCCGTAGCCATGAGTGCCACCGATGGCTTAATGAGAGGTATGGGTGCTGTTGATACAGGAGCCCCTCTTAGTGTCCCAGTTGGTCAAAATACTCTTGGTCGAATATCTAACGTCCTAGGTGAACCCGTAGATAATCTGGGCCCTGTTCAAAATAGTACAAAATTTCCAATTCATAGATCCGCTCCGACCTTTACTCAATTGGATACCAAGTTATCCATTTTTGAAACGGGAATTAAAGTTGTGGATCTTTTAGCTCCATACCGTCGCGGTGGAAAAATTGGTTTATTTGGAGGAGCAGGAGTTGGAAAGACAGTTCTTATCATGGAATTAATTAATAATATTGCGAAAGCCCATGGAGGTGTATCTGTATCTGGCGGAGTGGGAGAACGTACACGTGAGGGGAACGACCTTTACATGGAAATGAAGGAATCAAAAGTTATTAATGAAGAGAATATATCAGAATCAAAAGTAGCTTTAGTATATGGGCAGATGAATGAACCACCGGGAGCTCGTATGAGAGTTGGCTTAACAACTCTAACAATGGCAGAATATTTTAGGGATATTAATAAGCAAGATGTACTCCTATTTATTGATAATATTTTTCGATTCGTCCAAGCAGGCTCGGAGGTCTCAGCATTACTTGGTAGAATGCCTTCAGCTGTAGGTTACCAACCGACCCTTGGTACTGAAATGGGATCACTTCAGGAAAGAATTACTTCTACCAAAGAAGGATCAATAACTTCCATTCAAGCTGTCTACGTACCCGCAGATGACTTGACTGACCCAGCTCCCGCCACGACGTTCGCACATTTAGATGCTACAACTGTGCTTTCAAGAGGTTTAGCAGCAAAAGGTATTTATCCGGCTGTGGATCCGTTGGATTCAACATCAACTATGCTACAGCCTTGGATTGTAGGTGAGGAGCATTACGAGACAGCACAGGGGGTTAAGCAGACTTTGCAGCGTTATAAAGAACTTCAGGACATTATAGCTATTCTAGGACTAGACGAGTTATCCGAGGAGGATCGTTTGACAGTAGCTAGAGCACGAAAAATAGAACGTTTTTTATCACAACCCTTTTTCGTGGCAGAAGTTTTCACCGGTTCTCCAGGTAAATACGTCAGCTTAACAGAAACAATAAAGGGATTTCAAATGATTCTTTCTGGAGAGCTGGATAGTCTTCCTGAGCAAGCTTTTTATTCAGTTGGGAATATTGAAGAAGCCGCTGCAAAGGCCGCGGCTTTGCAAGCGGAGGGTCAATAAAAGATATGGTATTAAGTCTTCGTGTAATGGCCCCTAATCGAATAGTTTGGAATTCCGAGGTCGGGGAAATTATTTTATCTACCAACAGTGGTCAGATTGGGATACTGCCTAATCATGCACCCCTTCTTACAGCTTTGGATATGGGGGTTTCAAAAATACGTAGTGGTGGACAATGGTCCGCAATGGCTTCAATGGGCGGCTTCGCCATGATAGATAATAATCGAGTAACTATATTAGTCAATGAAGCAGAAGTGTCTGATGAAATTGATCCCGTCGAGGCACAAAAAGATTATGAGGTAGCTCAGATGGAGTTAGCTCAAGCAGAAGGTAGAAAAAGAAAAATAGAAGCCAACTTAGCATTTAAAAGGGCTAAAGCTAGATTAGAAGCTTCAACTATTTCTTAGGTCGGTTTCTAAAGTAAAACCAATCTTAATCTTAATCTTAGTGACCCAAACCTACTCCAATACTATGTGTGTAAGACGTATTGGAAACAGTGAAACTTATTACTTATTTATTAGGTACCGACTCAACATTATTTTAGTAGTTTCGGTATCTAATAAGTTTTTTACCTACTATTGGATTCGAACCAATGACTCTTGCCGTATGAAAGCAATACTCTAGCCGCTGAGTTAAGTAGGTGGCTAGTAAGTAGTTATCATTACATTAATCTTTAAAGCTACCTGTTTTTATCTTATCGTATTTAACTTTAGCTATACTTATTATACACTTGATAATCAGCTGGAAGCAAGTTTCTGTGTCACATCACTAAAAAAAAATAGTAATTATAATAAATATGACAGAGCCAGTTACACACTTTTGTTTTTATTCTGCTTGCATAACTTGACAAAATGTAGTTTAGTTGTATAAAATAAAATAATTTGTGTAGAATCATTTTTAGTTAGGGCTATAGCTCAGCGGTAGAGCGTCTCGTTTACACGTGCGCCGATGTTTTTTAGAAGATTTGTCGAAATGAAACGTTTCATGTGAAAATTTTACATGAAAAATTTTTGTCTTACTTTCTTACCACGAAAGAACAGTAGCATGACAAGTAAAAAAAGTCGATTGCAACTAGATCTAAAAAGTTGATATGGTGGATAATTGATTTATCCAATGCTAAATTTGGTTGGATAATAAATCGGGATCCAAAAAAAATCTCTTCTTCGTCTCACAAACTTTCGGGTGTAAAAAGTGTGTGTGTTGCAAAAAAAATGAGTTTTTACAAGCGATAGAGACCTTTTTTTTGGATTGCGTATCTTTAGCAAACAAAGGCAAACCTGTTTCAACACGTAGTTGAGAATCTTCTCAGGATACTTCGGGATTACTTAATGCATTTCTTTTTCAGGTCGTTCTTTTTTTGTTTAACTATAACAACTATCCAATTCAAAGAAAATAAAAAATACTTGAAAAAGATTTGTTTGATTGAGCATACGGAACCAATTCTTTTTATTTGTTTTCGAAACAAAACAAAGTTGGTACATCAACATATGTTTGTCTCCAATTAAACTGGGGAGCAGTTGGTTAGAGAGCCCAATGCCACAAAAGCGGCATGTTGGGTTCGAGAAGCAGTTCAAGAAATCTTTTCCATAGTCTGATCTGCATAACCGAGAGTGTCTACGGTTCGAATCCGTATAGCCCTAAACCCTTTGACAAAAAAAATGCAACCTGAACGAAATATCCAGCAAAACAAGTCATTCAATTATTTTTTCTGTCCAACTTGTCGTCCAAATAAAAACAGACCTCTTTTTCTTTTTGTAATTTCAATGAATATATTATTAATAAGTGAAATAGTATCCACCAAGTAAGGAAGACTATTTTGAAAGACTCATGAAAGGGATTAGGGAGAAAAAAGGTGCACTAACCAATGAGGATCATCAGCGCATTATTTTGGAGTCCGCGTGGAATAATGACCTTATCTCGACGAATGCGTCCAACAGAACTTTTTGGACGCGCCTAGTTCTTCTTGCTGCTGGATCCTTCTATCGAGACATGGTCTCTGGCTTTGTACGCTCCTTTGCTTTATTTCTACCCACATATATATTAACCTATTCCGTTCGCATTTATGTTAAGAAAAAGAATAGGATGCAGGCTTTCAGAAACCATCCCTACAGCAAGGTGGTCATCCAAAGTCGGTGGCTCGTTCTTGGCCCAATTTTTGTAATTTTACTACTTGAGCTCTTAGGGTGGTAGAGTATGTTCGTCTTTTGGATGGCGAAGGACCTGCTGATGGCTACCAACTAGTCTATTGATACTAATAGTCTGAAACTTGAATCTCTTAAGTACTTGCTATTAAACCAATGAAGACAACTCAACAATGTTGAGTTGTCTTCAACGAGCCGCTCAAAATGGCTTATACTTTTTATGCTATAGACTGTGACAAGAAGAAACATCCATGCGTGACTATTCAAGCATTTAACTGAACTCTTGAGGAGGAGACTCAAGCTTCAGACCGTCCGCGCGAAAGCTCCTCCGTAGATCAAGATGGAGGGGCCCGTACGGCGGGCGAAAACCCATTACCTTTTACTCAGTTTATTTCGTTTTATACCCAACAAAAAAGATCCCAAAATTGTGAGAAGGACACAAGTTATTGATTGAACGGTCTCTCGTATTATCATTCTCATTATTTATGGTAGGAGAAAAGGCACAGAGTCCATCGGATGAGACAATCGTGCGCTACGTGCGTATTCTCAAATATAAAAAGGGTGCCAAGCGGGAACAAGGACCAAAAGGAAGGACCATGCCTACCCAATTTACAGCTGCATTTTGTGTTGGGTTTCAATAAAGAAAAATTCCTTCCTTCTACGGACTCGTGTAAGGCTAATATACGAGAAGAAAGCAATACACCATATACCTACTTTCTTTTATCTTTTGTTCTCTTAAGTCGTTTACTTTTACCTAAAAAATTCTTTGATGATGAGGTACTCAATGGGGGACCTTCTTTCTTTGTTTGGGCTCCACTTCCTCGATTTTTTTACAAAATTTAAAATTTTTCAAACCAATGACAAATCCCCTAAAAAGTTAACATAGGCAACCAACAGAGGGCGGCTACATTATTATTGCCTTTGGATGAATTCATGATTATTCTTTTTAAGCAGGACTTAGCCTCAAAAACCCACCCCGGGCGGCTCTGTTTCTATCAAATATTTTAACCACTCTTTTTAAAAAAGTGTTAGGATCCAATGCAATCCACAATAGACCCAAATTTGACTATGAAATTCAAGCAAATGAGCAGCTTTGTTTGGAATAAACTTGAAGCAGGACTTTCTTATTTATTTTTAGCCTTGTGTAACAGATGGAATCATACTATTACTTAATATTGATTGATGAAAAAAAAAAGTAGTTTGATCACTTGCCTTTCACTTCTTAGTAATTACTATTAGAAGCAAGCTATAATTGCGATCTACTTCTTCTCCAAAAAGATTCTAAGTGTTAAACCTGTTATAGTGAGTTAATACGTTAGTTGTGGAAACAAAAGGAGTGTATGGATGTTTTTGTTCCAGCAATATGACTCTTTCTGGATTTTTTTGTTAGTCTCTCTATTTATTCCATTTTTGGCTTTTTCAATTTCCAGATTCCTTGTTTCCAATAAGGATGGACCGGAAAAGTTAGCAAATTACGAATCAGGTATCGAACCAAAGGGAAATACTTGGGTCCAATTTCAGATACGTTATTACATGTTTGCTTTGGTCTTCACGGTATCCGACGTCGAAACCGTATTTCTATACCCTTGGGCTATAGCTTTTGAAAAACTGGGTTTATTTGCTTTCATTGAAGTAATTGTGTTCATACTCATACTAATTGTTGGTTTGGTTTATGCATGGCGAAAAGGAGCATTGGAATGGTCTCAACTTCCAAACATTTAAGTGAAATTGACATAAGAGAAATCAAATATGAAAATAAAGAGGAGTTTCTTAATTCGGTAGCACGACTGCCCTTTCAGGGCGATGCTTCAAACTCAATTTTTTTAGCGAGTATTGGTGATTTTTCAAACTGGTCCAGATTAGCCAGTTTATGGCCGCTTCTCTATGGTACCAGTTGTTGCTTCATTGAATTTGCCTCTCTAATTGGTTCACGATTTGACTTTGACAGGTATGGTTTAGTACCTAGATCCAGTCCTAGACAGGCGGACCTAATTGTCACTGCCGGTACCATAACAATGAAAATGGCTCCATCTTTAGTAAGACTATATGAACAAATGCCAGAGCCTAAATATGTAATTGCTATGGGAGCTTGCACCATTACAGGAGGTATGTTCAGTACAGATTCCTATAGTACCGTTCGTGGAGTGGATAAATTAATTCCTGTTGATATTCATTTGCCAGGATGCCCCCCAAAACCCGAGGCTATCATTGATGCTGTAACGAAACTCCGAAAGAAAATTGCTCAAGAAAGTTTTGAAGAACGAACTTTCCGACCTACCCGAACGAAATATCCTAATTTAAGTTCCCCACATCGTTTTGTATCAATTGTCAATACCAAAAAATATAAGAAAAAGTTAGAGACTTCTGGTCCAAAAAAACTGATATTAAATAATTTTGCGGAAAACTTCCAAGAATTTGCAAATGAGTAAATGAATGAAATTTGAAAATTTATTATAAATTTTCTTAATTTTACATACGGAATCTATGAGAAAAAGGTGAAGAGGTATTAACCAATATGAACACCGTTGATAAGGCTACATTCAATCCAGATATGCAAGGTCGAATATCTGCCTGGTTAACTAAACATAAGTTTTCACATCGACCTTTAGGTTACGATTATAGAGGTGTTGAAATTTTGCAAGTCAAGTCGGACGAGTGGTTGTCTATAGCTGTTGCTCTATATGCTTATGGATTCAATTATCTACGATTGCAATGTGCTTATGATGCAGCACCCGGAGGATCTTTAATTAGTGTTTATCACTTAACACAGATGCGAGATCAGCCAGATCAACCTGAGGAAATATGTGCAAAAGTTTTTGTTTCACGAACGAACCCTCAAATACCTTCGGTTTATTGGGTTTGGAAAAGTGCTGATTTTCAAGAACGTGAATCCTATGATATGTTGGGAATAACTTATTGGGGACATCCATATCTTAGACGTATACTAATGCCTGAAAGTTGGATTGGCTGGCCTCTCCGTAAAGACTATGTGGTACCTAATTTCTATGAATTACAAGATGCCTATTAAATTATAGAATGATCCGCAAGAGATCAGTCTAAAAGAAAGCTATTTTATTCTGTCTTATTTTATTTATACTTCAGCAAACAAATAAATATTTTTTTTTTAAGGATCTCGTTGATATTTATTATTTTGACATTGGTTCAAATTAGTTTTTTCTATTAATTCCGGGAATAAAAGAATCAGTTTTGTTTTCCTACTTTTTAATTGCCAAGAACCAGATTTGAACTGGTGACACGAGGATTTTCAGTCCTCTGCTCTACCAACTGAGCTATCCCGGCTACTTTATTTTTATTTAAACATTTATTTATCTAAATAAGAGAAAAAATTATTAGATATTGTTAGTTAGTTTCAGATTTTTTTTTTTATTTTTTTCTCACCCAAACAAAATTCAATTTTGTTACTTTTCTTTTTTATGTTATCTGTACGAAAGAGACGAAAATCAAGGAAAATTTTTAGCTAAGCCACTCAGGTATCTTAATTACCTACCTGAATGGCTAATCTCTAAACAACACAAAATCTGTAGCTAGACTGAAACAAGAGTTTTAAAATGGTTTTATGAGTTTTTGATCGTAAACTTCTCAATCGAATCCAAATGAGATGAAATAAACAAAGCATCTGATTGGGGATAGAGGGAGTTGAACCCTCACGGCCGAAACCAACGGATTTTCTTTCTACCGCAACTTGCGTTACCACTGTCTTAGTAGTTGCGTAGAATGGGACTCTATCTTCATTCGCAAGAAAATTTTTATTTAGTTACTACGTTGTTACTTTAGTTCAAGTAATATTAGAAAAGATAAAAAAATTTTCTTTTCTTAGAACAGGTAATAAAAAGAAAAAAAAAGCTATATGAATTAGCAATACGAGGTTGAAAGAAATTCTTATTTCTTTATCGTGTTAGTTTGTTTGTTTAGCTCTATTATTATATTTACTAATAAGTTAGTAAATAAGTAATTACTAAAACAACATATTGGTTGGTGCAACTTTTTTAGAAATTTGTTAAAAAATGCTTCACTTATTTCATGAAGCTTCTTTCAAAACAAAAAACTTTCTCTTTTTGATTGATTATATTTCAAACTTTGTTAGTTTTTGTTAGTTACACAATTCATATTATATGTTCAATATAGTTAAACATTTGGCTAATTAATTTTTTGAAATTAGTCACTTTCTTCTATTTTGCTTGTTGGAATAACCCCCTTTGAGTCTCTGTACCTATCTTGTTTATTGATTAATTTTTACCTGACCAAAAAAAAATCTTATTTTTTTCACGAAGGTAGTACAAGATTTGGCTCAGGATTGCCTGCTGAATAATCCTAGGTTTCCCTGAATCTGAGAGCTGCCACTTGATACGTTTCCATATCTAGGCTCAATTTGATTGAGTCCGCCGCGTCTACCATTTCGCCATATCCCCACTTTAGGCCACAACAAACCAAAAAAGAAATCTAGATATTTATTCTAATATAAAACAAAGTTTTGGTTTACTTCGTTTGTTTTTATTTCAGTTCTATTTTTATATGTACTAATCTGATTGAATTTCTTTTTCTTTATGTTAAAAAAAAAACATATCGAAAATAAAAAAAAAATTAATAAAGTATATAAATGATGGTTATCTTACCTATTTCTTTTGTATGTTTTTTGTTTCTATTCGGTCACTTTTTCTTTTTTTTTTCATCATTAAAAAATATCCCTGATTTACGTATCAGTTTGAGAAAAACTGATTGTTGATTAATAGAATTAATCAAAAGAATTAATTATTTTTTTTTGCTTTTAAATAAAAAGTTTTTCCAAAATAAGTATATATAGATGTGCTCCTCAAAGCAATATACTTTTTACAGAAATCTATTTCATTTTGTTTTAGACTTTTTATTTAAATGTATATGTTACAATTAACCTCTTAATCGGTACAAATTTTGACATACTCTAACTAATCGTAATAGGTTTGCCGTTGCTTTCTCATCTGTCCATTCAATTAGTTCTAATAAATTGAAAGAATAGTTATGAGTTTTTATCTATATATTATGTGTTATGATTTTTCCAGATATCATTTTTGATTTTTTTTTATTGAGCAAATAAAGTGGGTAAAATCTTCGTGACGATCTTCGAGTTTGTTACTCTGTTTAGGAAACATATATAAAATCTATATTATAGAAAAGGAGTTTTTACGTCTCGTTATCGAGGACCCCGTTTGAAATTAATGCGTTGCTTAAATAATTTGCCAGGTCTTGTAGGTAAAAATAAGACGTTTAACTTAGGGGAATCTAAAGTTGCTAGTGATCAATCAGTTTCAAAAAAAATTTCTCAATTCTGTATACGTTTGGAAGCTAAACAGAGATTGCGCTTTAATTACGGATTAACAGAACGACAATTACTCAAATATGTTCGCATTGCTAGAAAAACTAGGGGTTCAACGGGTCAGGTTCTTCTCCAATTACTTGAGATGCGCTTGGATAATATCATTTTTCAATTAGGTCTGGCTTCAACAATTCCTGCTGCCCGACAACTGGTTAATCATCGACATATTTTAGTAAACCAACGTATTGTGGATATACCAAGCTATCGACGTAAACCCAAGGACATCATTACTATTCGGAATCGACCAACTTCGTACAATTCTGTGAAAAAGGAATCTTTCGAAGGACAAAAAATTCCAGATCATTTGACTTTATCTCTCTTGAAAACAGATCAGCCTACAGGATTGGTTAATCATATGGCCAGCCGAGAATCTGTCGATTTAAATCTAAATGAATTATTAGTTGTTGAATATTATTCCCGAAAAGCTTAATAAGCTTTCCTGAAATTTCATCAAATAAATTCGATAAATTCATTAATAATTGTTAAAGATCCCAGTCAAATATGACTTGAAATGACACCAATAAAGTACTTAATATTTTTTTTTGAAAAAATTAAAGAAATTTTTTTTTACGAGATAAAGTTCAAATACTGTTTTTTTCAAACAAAGTACTAAAATGACTTTTTCAGAAATAGTAAAAATATATACAGGGACATTTATTTAGAATATCAATAGGAAAGGGAGGGATTCGAACCCTCGGTAGTTAGAAATCTACGTAGCATTTCCGGTGCTACGCCTTAAACCGCTCGGCCACCTTTCCAAAAAAAAAGTAGAAACTCTGGACTCTCAGTGATTAAATTTATTTTAAGAGGTTAGGCCATGAAATGACAAGTGATCTGCAAGTATCTATTGTGAATAATTAGAATAATTACCCTTTGACAAAAAAAATGCAACCTGAACGAAATATCCAGCAAAACAAGTCATTCAATTATTTTTTCTGTCCAACTTGTCGTCCAAATAAAAACAGACCTCTTTTTCTTTTTGTAATTTCAATGAATATATTATTAATAAGTGAAATAATGATATAAAAACAAGGAGTTAATTTTGACTATGCCTAGATCGCAAAGAAATGATAATTTTATTGATAAAACTTTCACAATTTTAGCGGATATTTTGACACAAATTTTACCTACTACTAAAAGAGAAAGGGAAGCTTTTATATACTACCGGGATGGTGCGATTCGAGGAACTAGGCTAGTTCAAAAAACTAGTACTTAGTAAAGCCCACATTTGAGAAAGGGGTTTTTCAATTACCAAAAAAAAATCCTTTGGTCGCGTATCCACGACTGATACATCCCCGCGAGTTATGGTTACCAAATTTCACGGATCTGATGCTCAAGAAAGCTGGGGGTTAACCTTGTTAATTGATATGTCTAAAATACATGCTAATTTTAGGAGTTGTGAGGGGGCAAACATCACATAAAGAAATTGGCAATACAAAGTCTTCGTCAATTTATTATTTCGACAAACACAGGATACATTTTCGAAAACTATCAAGTCATGATAACGACTAATTGTGATTGAGATAACAAACAGCCATCCCGTTTGTATTTCGGATACTCTTTTGATCACCGAAGATTGCCGGGATGAAAAACCCTCTTGACAGACGCAAATTGTTGGGAACGAAGAAATTGCCATAGAGTCTATTATTGTTATCTAATATATTAATTGACGTATATTGATGAAATTGACATAACATAAGCGATCCTGTAAATAAAAAAAAAGACTCTTTGCAAGAAGGATGGTTAGACATTAGTTTATGAATACACTAACCCCCGCGTATTCTTCAGGAACAGAAGTATTCAAATTCAATTACTTTCATGGTATTTGAGCGGGCGGGAGGAGCCGTATGATACGGAAGGTTCACGTGCGGTTTTGGAGCGGAGCTTTTTTTCATAAGCAACCGTAACGGATGTCGGCTCAATCGGAAGGAGAATATGCAGAAGCTTTGCGAAGTTACTACAAAGCCATGCGTTTAGAGATTGATTCTTACGATCGAAGTTACATACTTCATAATATAGGTCTTATTCATACCAGTAATGGAAAACATGCAAAAGCTTTGGAATATTATTTTCAAGCACTTGAACGCAATTCTTTTTTGCCACAAGCTTTTAATAATATGGCTGTGATCTGCCACTACGTACGACTATTTAGAACTCCGGATTCTTTGGTCCATAACCACTCAATCAACGAGAAAGGCTTCCCCCAAGTATATTTTAAAATGCAAATTGCTACGAGGTGCGGGATTGTATCTCTTCAAAGTAATCCATATTTGAAAGAGATGAATGGCCTAACCTTTCCTATGGATAATTGATTAATTAGAAAAATACAGCGTCGTAAAGATTTCTCGTTGAAATTTTGGGTTGATACAATGAGATTGGATCATCAAAAAAATTTATGCAATTCGTTTCTGTAGCAAAGAGAATTGGGAAAACATTAAAGAAAATAGTGATACACGGCGTAGTATCAAATCCCAAAGGAAAGACTTTTACAATTTACTTTTTAGAACTCCGTATTTAGAGAGGATAGTTAGTAAGGGAGAGAAAATTTGAAAATTTGTTATTTTGTCTTCATTATCTGTGAGTAAGGATAAGGTTTCATTCGGAACGAATAAAACCAAAAACCTGGCAATTTCATCCAAGTATTTCTTTTCTCCTGAGTTTTGGGAGTAGTCTAGTTATAAAAAGCCAGAAACACATTTATCTGAGCCGTATGGAGCGGGAAACCTCCAAGTTCGGTTCTAAAGGAGGATATTGCTAAGGAATTATCCATCCTGCTCGAGGGGAACAAGCCATTCAGAAAGGAGATTTAGAAATTTCGGAAGCTTGGTTTGATCAGGCTGCTGAGTATTGGAAACGTGCAATAGCACTTTCCCCCGATAATTACGTTGAAGCACAGAATTGGCCAAAAATTACGGGACGCTTGTTTCCGTTTTCTCAGTCAAATAGATAAAATAGAAAAAAAATACTATGACAAAGTCAATTATTAATTAACTAAAAAAAAATACCGTTTGTCAGGCAGCAGATTATCTCCCCCTCCTTTTCCCTGACCAAAGGGTAATTAGTTTTTTTTTTCAAGTCCCTTAGGCGCGTATAAGTCGTGTAATAATACCACCAAAAGCTTATCCCTATCATGTCATCATAGCTGCTCAAGTTTCAAATTTGGGAGGGGGAGATAAGAAATTCTTGCATGCTGAAAGAAAACCTCCAATTCGTAATTCTTAGAGGTTTTGTATCTCCTGTTGGTAGGTTGTTGCTATTCCCTGCCCGAAGAGAGGAGAGTCCCGATGACTATTCGTTCGCCGGAACCAGAAGTCAAAATTATGGTGGAGAAGGATCCAGTGCAAACCTCTTTTGAAAGATGGGCTCAGCCTGGTCATTTTACAAGAAATTTGGCTAAGGGTCCCAGCACCACCACGTGGATTTGGAACCTACATGCTGATGCTCATGATTTTGATAGTCATACCAATGATTTAGAGGATATATCCCGTAAAATATTTAGTGCTCATTTTGGTCAACTGGCTATTATTTTTATTTGGTTGAGCGGTATGTATTTTCATGGAGCCCGTTTTTCCAACTATGAAGCATGGCTGAATGACCCCACCCATGTTAAACCCAGTGCCCAAGTCGTGTGGCCAATAGTAGGCCAAGAAATTCTGAATGGAGATGTGGGCGGGGGATTCCAGGGTGTGCAAATAACATCCGGATTTTTTCAGCTCTGGCGAGCCTTCGGAATAACTAGTGAATTACAGCTTTATTGCACAGCCATCGGTGCTTTAGTTTTTGCCGGATTAATGTTTTTTGCCGGTTGGTTTCATTATCACAAGGCTGCTCCAAAATTGGCTTGGTTCCAAAACGTTGAATCTATGTTGAATCATCACTTGGCCGGTCTGTTGGGATTAGGGTCTCTAGCATGGGCGGGACATCAGATACACGTTTCACTTCCAATCAATCAGTTATTAGACGCAGGTGTTGACCCCGAAGAAATACCCCTTCCTCATGAACTAATTCTTGATCGCGACCTTCTATCTAAGATATATCCAAGTTTTGCAAAAGGATTAATTCCATTTTTCACTCTTAACTGGTCAGAATACTCGGATTTTTTGACTTTTCGCGGTGGATTAAATCCGGTTACTGGAGGTTTATGGTTGACTGATACCGCACACCACCACGTGGCTATTGCGGTTCTCTTCCTAGTAGCTGGCCATATGTACAGAACAAATTGGGGTATTGGGCATAGCACAAAAGAAATACTAGAAGCTCATAAAGGACCTTTTACGGGTGAGGGACATAAAGGTATTTATGAAATTTTAACTAATTCGTGGCACGCTCAATTATCTATCAATCTAGCCCTTTTGGGATCTCTAACAATTATAGTTTCTCATCACATGTATGCAATGCCACCTTATCCCTACTTAGCCACCGACTACGCTACACAGCTTTCTTTGTTTACACATCACATGTGGATAGGAGGGTTTTTAGTCGTTGGGGCTGCTGCTCATGCGGCTATTTTTATGGTAAGGGATTATGATCCAACTACTCAATACAACAACTTATTAGATCGTGTCATTCGTCATCGTGATGCAATAATTTCGCATCTCAATTGGGTTTGTATTTTTCTTGGTTTTCATAGTTTTGGTCTATACATCCACAACGATACCATGAGCGCTTTAGGTCATCCTCAAGATATGTTTTCTGATACTTCCATTCAATTACAACCAATATTTGCCCAGTGGATCCAGAATACTCACGCTTTGGCTCCCGGATTGACTGCACCTAACGCGGCGGGAAGCACCAGCTTAGCCTGGGGTGGTAGCAACGTAGTATCAGTAGCCGGTAAGGTGGCTTTAGCCCCAATTCCACTAGGTACTGCAGATTTTTTGGTGCACCACATCCATGCATTTACAATTCATGTTACTGTACTAATATTGTTGAAAGGTGTTTTATTCGCACGCAGTTCACGATTAATACCCGATAAAGCAAATCTTGGCTTTCGCTTTCCATGCGATGGCCCGGGTAGGGGAGGAACCTGTCAGGTATCTGCTTGGGATCATGTTTTCTTAGGGTTGTTCTGGATGTACAACTCCATTTCAGTAGTTATATTTCACTTTAGTTGGAAAATGCAATCGGATGTATGGGGAAGTATAAGCGATCAAGGAACAGTAAATCACATTACTGGGGGAAACTTTGCACAAAGTTCAACAACGATCAATGGATGGCTGCGAGATTTCTTGTGGGCACAAGCTTCTCAAGTTATTCAATCTTATGGTTCTTCATTATCTGCATATGGCCTTTTATTTTTAGGGGCTCATTTTGTATGGGCTTTTAGTCTAATGTTTCTATTTAGTGGTCGCGGTTATTGGCAGGAACTTATTGAATCTATAGTTTGGGCTCATAATAAATTGAAAGTTGCTCCTGTTACCCAACCTAGAGCTCTGAGCATTATACAGGGACGTGCCGTGGGAGTAACTCATTACCTTCTAGGTGGAATCGCCACAACTTGGGCATTCTTCCTGGCGAGAATCATTGCAGTGGGATAATGGCTAGGAGGATTTGAGAAACATTATGGCATCAAGATTTCCAAAGTTCAGCCAGGGTCTATCCCAAGACCCAACTACTCGTCGTATCTGGTTCGGTATAGCCACTGCGCATGATTTTGAAAGTCATGACGATACTACCGAAGAACGTCTTTATCAAAAAATATTTGCATCTCACTTTGGCCAATTAGCTATCATCTTTTTATGGACCTCGGGAAATTTGTTTCACGTAGCTTGGCAGGGAAATTTTGAAGCATGGGTACAGGATCCGTTACATGTGAGACCTATTGCTCATGCTATTTGGGATCCCCATTTTGGTCAACCGGCGGTCGAAGCTTATACCCGAGGGGGAGCTGCTGGACCAGTTAATATTGCTTATTCCGGTGTATATCAATGGTGGTATACTATTGGTCTACGTGATAACCAAGATCTCTATACCGGTTCTCTTTTTCTACTAGCTATTTCTGCTTTGTTTTTAGTAGCTAGCTGGTTACACCTACAACCCAAGTGGAAACCAAATATATCATGGTTCAAAAATGCTGAATCTCGCCTTAATCACCACCTTTCAGGATTATTTGGAGTGAGTTCGTTGGCTTGGACAGGCCATTTGGTTCACGTCGCTATTCCTGAATCAAGGGGCGGACATGTTAGGTGGAATGACTTATTAACTACCGCTCCCCATCCTCAAGGATTGGGACCATTTTTTTCAGGTCAGTGGAGCGTTTACGCGCAAAATCCCGACTCAAGTACTCATTTATTTAATAGCACTCAAGGAGCGGGTACAGCTATTCTAACTTTTTTGGGAGGGTTTCATCCCCAAACTCAAAGTTTATGGCTAACTGATATTGCTCATCATCATCTGGCAATAGCTGTTGTGTTCATAATTGCCGGTCATATGTACAGGACTAATTTTGGTATTGGACACAGCATGAAAGAAATTTTGGATGCTCATGTTCCCCCAGGAGGTAGATTGGGGCGTGGACACAAGGGACTTTACGATACAGTGAATAATTCTCTTCACTTTCAATTGGGACTTGCTTTAGCTGCTTTAGGGGTCATTACCTCTCTTGTTGCACAACATATGTATTCCTTGCCTGCTTATGCTTTTCTCGCTCAGGATTATACCACCCAAGCCGCTTTATATACACATCACCAGTATATTGCCGGTTTTATCATGGCAGGTGCTTTTGCGCATGGAGCCATTTTCTTTATCCGAGATTACGATCCTGAACAAAATAAAGATAATGTTTTAGCAAGAATGTTAGAACACAAAGAAGCAATAATATCTCATTTAAGTTGGGCTAGTTTGTTTTTGGGTTTTCACACATTAGGTCTTTATGTTCATAACGACGTAATGTTGGCTTTTGGAACTCCAGAAAAACAAATTTTAATCGAACCCGTCTTTGCTCAATGGATTCAATCTGCTCATGGTAAAACATTGTATGGTTTTGACGTACTTTTATCTTCGGCAGATAGCCCAGCAAGTAATGCCGGTCAAAGCTTGTGGTTACCTGGTTGGTTGGACGCTGTTAACAATAATAGCAATTCGTTATTTCTAACAATTGGTCCTGGAGATTTTCTAGTTCACCACGCCATTGCCTTGGGTTTACATACAACTACCTTAATTCTGGTAAAAGGTGCCTTAGATGCGCGCGGATCCAAGTTAATGCCAGATAAAAAAGAATTTGGTTACAGTTTTCCTTGCGATGGTCCCGGACGAGGCGGAACCTGTGACATTTCTGCTTGGGATGCTTTCTACTTAGCTGTTTTCTGGATGCTTAATACTATTGGTTGGGTTACCTTTTATTGGCACTGGAAACACATTACTTTATGGCAGGGGAATGCCGCCCAATTCAATGAATCTTCCACGTATCTAATGGGATGGTTGAGGGATTATTTATGGCTAAACTCCTCGCAACTTATTAATGGATATAATCCTTTTGGTATGAACAGTTTGTCTGTATGGGCATGGATGTTTCTATTTGGGCATCTTGTGTGGGCTACCGGGTTTATGTTTCTAATTTCGTGGCGCGGTTACTGGCAAGAACTTATTGAAACGTTAGCCTGGGCACACGAACGAACTCCCCTAGCAAACGTAATACGATGGAGAGATAAGCCAGTTGCCCTTTCCATCGTTCAAGCACGCTTAGTTGGTTTAGCCCATTTCTCCGTGGGTTATGTATTTACGTATGCAGCTTTTCTAATAGCATCTACATCTGGCAAATTTGGATAATAGTTTCTACTTAATTACTTATTTATTCTCATATTGGGATCAGTCTCACTCTTGTTTTCACATTTGGGAATCCAATTAGTTATTTAGTATTTACCTAATAAATATAACTTTTTTTTTTTAGAAAAAAAAAAGTTATTAGTAAATAAACATTCTGTCGACAATTTTCATTTGTTTCGCAATAACATCATACAATTTTTCTTACTGATCCATTAATTATGGCAAAAAAAAGTCTGATTGAGAAGGAAAAAAAAAAAAAAAACTTAGTGAAGAAATACGATGTTGTTCGTCAGTCTTTGAAACGACAACTCAAGAATAGTTTACGGATCCAAGATAAACTTCTTATCTTAGAAAAATTACAATCTTTACCACGAAATAGTGCACCTTCTCGTCTTCGTAACCGGTGCTCCCTAACCGGACGACCCCGATCTAATTACCGAGATTTTGGTTTTTCCAGACACGTACTCCGTGAAATGGCACATACTTGTGTTCTTCCCGGAATAGTAAAGTCGAGTTGGTAAAAAAAACTACTTTGTTATTTCTTTAGTTTTTTTTTCTAATTCAAAATAGTCTACTAGAAAAAAAAAAAAAATAGTTTGAGACAATAAGTTGATTGAATTTTACTAATTATGTTCAATGTAATTATTCAAGGCCTGTATAATAATTACATTGAAGGCCAGAACTACGCGGGGTAGAGCAGCTTGGTAGCTCGCGAGGCTCATAACCTTGAGGTCACGGGTTCAAATCCCGTCTCCGCAAAGTCAATTGCCAATTACTTATCCAATTACTGTAAATTCTTTCAAAAGTTTACAAAGAGTACTCACTTTTTATATTATGCTTTTTTGATGGCAGTTTTTATGATATAGTGAATAAATGCAGGTAATGGATATAAACATGGTGATTGATTAGGTCTTGGACCTGATAGATGGTCTACATCAACGTGATTATTCATGATAGGAAGCAAGCCTATCTCTTACAGTTCAAATAAACAAGTGATAGTTGTACTATTTTCAATGGGGGCTGAGTATAAAGCTCTAGCATTCTAACTATTAAGCCATGTGGATTAAGAAACTCCTCTATTATTTTGAAGTGCAAGTTGAAAAAATTCCATTTCATGGAGACAAGATATCGAGCATATATTTGGCTAAAAATTCTATATTTCATTCTAGGAATAAGCATGTTGAAGCCACTATCATTATATCAAAGAGAATGTATTGAGAAAAGATGTAGATACAAAGTTCATAAGGACCAAGAAGTAGGTTGCTAATGTGTTCATAAATATTTTGGATGCTACAAAGCTCAAAGCTTTCAAGCACATCATCAACTTGAAATACATAAATGAATATAATTCCCACATGAGCTTGCAGGAGAGTGTTGAAGATATAGGTGCATGATCATGCACCAAGATGCCACAAATGGACAAAATAACAAAGGCTTAAATTTAGAAGAGAAATAAAGCATGGGTCTTATCCAAATCATGTCATATGGATCACCAAGAGTCAACGAGATGATCAAATGACAAGGGAAAGTTAAAGGTGAAGATAGTGGTTGGAGGAAGCTCAAAAAGTGGCCAAGAAATTCCAAAGTCAAAGTAGTTAAAACTCAGAAAAACAACAAAGAATGAAGTAAAAGGGTAGTAAAATCATGGAAATGAAGGAGGAAGGGGTCTACCAAATTTCCCTAACACAAAAATCTCTTTAGATTATCTGTTTCCCCAAACTATGCCCAAAATACTTGTAAAAATGCCTAATTTTTGGCATAAATCCCTAATTTTCATGTAAATCAGGTCCACATTGTAAAAGCCCAGTAGTAATCACACTTCATGGGCATGCTAATAATAGACATGCCAAATTTTGTAATTTTTGGATATCATTTCAACCTCCAAATAGCTTTTGGAATCTATCTTTAAAACTAGGTTGGACACTATAGTGTGGAAAGAGCTCTTCTCAAAACTATAAAAGTGTAAGTGATCTAATTTGTAATGGTTTACTTGTTTGAGTCTAGAATCTTATGAGATTTGTAGTCTTAACTTGAGAAATACAAGAGCGTCTTGAAGAACATTGCCTCTTGCTTACTCATGAGTGTGTGTGTGCGTGCGTGCATGTATGTGCCTATGTGTGTGTTTGTCTCCTTCTTTTTGTAGGTGCATGTACCTCCATCTTTTCACGTACAATTTTCATACCACTGATTGGTTTCTCTACAAATTTCAATATTTCTTTATTGTGTTTGCATGCAGGCTATGACAACGTGGATTTACACTTTTGGCACCATTGCTGAGAATCATCTTGTCAGACACGTGTGATGGCAAGTTTTCACATGAGATGTGTTGTTGATGCACTTGTGCTCGTGCCTTGATCAAATATTATTCATATTCATCTTTACTTCAGCTAGAATACTAGCTAGATGGTTAGAAATAGGAAAAACACTGTAGTCAAGGTTAAAATTGCTACATTTTTCCAAGGTTTCCATTAAACCTACATTTCTTCTTCTTCATCTTTACCTTCTTCTTCATCAAAGCTTCCTTAGCTGAGTACATAGTGCATGGATCATATTAACAGTTGAAAATTGAGGTATAGGGCATTTGAGGTGAGCTCTACAATGGTATAAAATTAGTGTTTTTTCTTAAGGACACTTGGTGCAGAGAGATAATGAAATCTAGAGTATTATTGTGTTGTTCTTGCACCTCATAGTGATCCTTTTGAGTAGCCAACTTATGGGAAGATAGAGGAGACAATGAAGAACACATACACACCAAGTCAAGTGACACAACACTTGATTTTCCAAGTATTGCCAAGTATCATGGACATGTGGCTAAGTGTCATTAACACCATTTTTGGTGTGTTAGTCGGCCGCCGGAGTGGGACAAATATAATGACTACCGGATGTAACGGAGTTTTCGAAATACGCGCGAAAAGTTGGTACGTGCATCTTGTAAATTCTATATAAAGCAATGTAAGGAGAATGGTCAGAGAGACGTCTTTTCTGGAATTGCCAGATTGTTTGCCTAATTATTTGTCAGAGTATTGTTTACACTGTTGTGAAGTTCTGAGTATTGTTAGTGTTGAGTTCTGCATCGTCTGTTTATACTGAAGTTCACCGTAACGGGTAGTTGAATGAAGGATTTTGTGTCTGAGTATTGTTATCGTATCGTATTGTCGTGTGTTCTTCAGTTGTTAAAGTACCCTGAGTCAGTCTGAGTAGTTATCTGCGTGAGTTGATTTGACAACGTGATGCACTGTTGAGTATGTTCTGTTTGTTTTACTGAACTTATTGCATTCGGTGACGAGGACGAACTATTGCTTTCGGTAAACGTAAACTTTTAGTTGAGACCACTGGAAAGTGTTGTGACGAGTGAATCTGTCTGCTATCGTATTCACTCTGGTTGATCTATTACATACTAGTGAATCTGTAGAATGGACTACTGCTCTGTTCCAATAGCAGGTTAGTCTGGAGAAGTTCGGTACGCAAGAGTATAGAAACCAAATATTGTCTAGTTACTGCCAGTAACTGAGCTAAGATGCACATTCGTGTTTTTGATGTTGTGACTAAGAATTGGGAAAAGAGTACAGGGCCTCTGTCTAACAGACCCCTACCACTCCCAAGAACCCACGTTGGTCTGGTAACGTCTTTCGGTAATGATACTGAAAGTTTAATACAGTTTACGGTGAATTACTGTTTTACGTTTAATATTTGTTCGGTAACGATTTCGGCTAGTCAGTAACACAACGTTACTGTTTTACATTTAACATTTGGTGCCGTCTGTGGGAAGGTGGCATCAAGATTGCCAGTCGTTTGTTAGAATCACACATCCAGATTATCGTTCGATTGGAAGTAGCAATAGAACCAGATTGTTGCAAACTGTTCCGTTAGTAATACTACGCGATTAGTACAAAAAATGATACATGCCGGTTACTCGATCCGGTGAAACGTATCCCAAGAACCATCAGTCTGGAGTACTTAATGTACTAAAGACAACTCTGGAAGGTAAAAGTACAACTAGGTCTGGCCTAGTTGTCAAGAAAGTTAAGAACGTTAGAATTGATTCCGGTCATATTCCGGTGGAACGTGTTACGCCTCTGGTACATTCCGGTACTATTTCGGCACAGTCTGTCGAAGATATAGTAATTCCAGAACCTACCAAGACGCAGTTGGAAACTAGTTTAACAATCTTGGAAAAAGATTCGGATTCATCTGCGATTAGAAACACTCTAGTCAAAGAAATCGGCGAAGGCGAAAAAACGCCGAATTCGGGCATAATTTCGGTTCATTCCGGTGATATTTCGGTAAAAGAATCACAGTTTTTCGGTGACGGTTTAGCATTTTCTGCTGAATCTTCAGCCCAACCACTGCGCTTGGAAGCGAGTTCCCATACACTGGACATCAAGAAGGAAGGAAAGCTGTTCGAAACAGAGATTCGAAGCATATTAAGCAAGATCATCGCACCGGAAAGTACGCCATCCGACGATACAGATTCCGGTAGTTCAGATATTCAGCCCCGAGATACAGAAGGAAGGTATAATACACTCACGATGAACGAACAACAACATTTATGTCCACCCAAGCCGACTCCTACAGGAGTGACGTACACAAAGTTTGGTGGATTCCTAGGAGATGATCCGGATGCTCACTTACGCACTTTCGAGATAAGCTACACAGTTCTCAACCATCCACCGGATCATGCCTACAAAGCCATTGTCTTCCAATCTACACTTGTCAATGAAGCAGCCAGATGGCTTACAGAATATGATATTAATCACTTCGGCACCTATGAAGCAGTACGAGATGCTTTTCTGCAGCGATTCAGGCTAAAAAAGAATCCAGCCGAAATTTTTGACTATCTGCAGAATAATAGACAGAAGGAAAATCAAACCGTACAGGAGTATGCTACCCTCTTCAGAACACACTTAAGGCAGCTACCACCGGCCCAATGCTAACTTACCAGATGACGTTATTACTCAGTGGTTCATCAATGGCTTAACTCCACAACTTAAGCAAATCATGATCATAAGATGTGTCGGAGCTATGACACTCGATGCAGTCATTGCAATGACTCTGCAACTGGAAAACAAAGTCGGTGGATTTACAGAAGATTTGGAGTGGGTAAAAAAAAACAAAAATGTTGCCGAAGATATGACCAGACAAGTATACTGCATCACATGCAAAAATTCAAGACATACTAGTGCCCATTGTGCACTTAATCCGACATTCTGCGCTATCTGCAACACTACCGGACACACCACCGAAAACTGCGCATACAACGCTAGAGTACAGGGAACAGCGACTGTCAATACAATTATCCAGGAACAAGGACAGCCAGCCAACCACTATGTGCCTCCACAAATGAGAAACAACCAACAACTAGGATATCGAAATTACCAAGGACATAGGAATAACAACTATAATGCAAACCGCTGGCAACAACGGACCACCACCGGAAAATCCCAATTTACCACCACCACGCTGCCATTTTTGTGGCGAATTTGGACATATTAGGAGGTTTTGCAAGGATGCAGCTGAGTATGATCAAAGGAAGAAGGAACGTCAAAATCCAATGGCCAACATGGTAAAAATCACACCGGTGGAGACACAGGCTGCTGCAATCCAGACCCGTTCCGGTAAACAACTGCAACCGGTAGCAGAAATATTCGAACCAGGGATACGTGAACAACACAGAATGTACAATAAGGCTAGTCAATGGACCACAGGAGAACCACCAGTCTTCCTAGAGCCTATTCCGGTAACCCAGCCATCGTTAACAAAGGAAGGAACACAACAAAGGGAGTTAGCAGCAGGAACATCATCAACAGCAGATACATTACCAACCGTAGACACCTCCGCATCAGCAGAGGCATCAACTTCAACATCAGTAGAGCCTGTCAATCAATCTCAACAGGCTTGGGAAATCCTATCAAAGGCATCTATCACTCTGCCTCTGGGCCAACTACTGGCATTAGTACCTGGAATTCGCCAACAGTTCCAACAACAGTTCAGTCCGGTGCCTTCTTGTATTCCGGCGATAGCAGCAGTTCAACCAGAACCTGATTCTACGGTCGATCATTCAGTCCCCTTAATTACAGTGTGGTATAAGAATCATAAGATTACATAGGTACTAATTGATGGAGGCTCTGGTGTTAACATTGCGACTGCGGCATTATGCAAAAGGTTAGGATGGACCGAAATCGAACCAGTTCAATTTTTTGTCAGAATGGCAGATCAATCAAGAGTCCATCCCATAGGACTTGTGCGGAATGTGCCCATCACTTTGCAAGGTACGACCTTTAAAATGACCTTTGTGATACTAGATCTGCCGGAATCCACTTTGGATTACAACCTCCTTTTCGGCCGACCGTGGCTGAAGCATGCGAAGGTAATACAAGACTGGTCTGCACAAGAGCTTACGTTCAAAGATGCCAATCGTAGATATGTGGTAAAATTAGATGCTATACAACCCTGCGAGCTACACGCTAGACCGTATTTTGCTGAACTAGTCCATATGCTAGATGGATTGTCAGATGATGAAGAAGAAGAGTTTCTGAAGAGTAACGCTGATTTAATTTCCTTAGGGACTATTGATCTACAGTCAGTTGTAGATAATTGGAATGCTTCAGTCTGTACAGTAATACCCATCACAGAAGAGGCTAAGAAGGAAGACACTGTTTCGACACATGACGATGAACTGCAGCAACTTCTTAAACCAACAGACAACACAGAGAAACATCAACAGTTCTATGTCCCCGAAGATCAGTTGATCATTTACAATTTAGGAGATGAAGATCATCCGCGTCCTGTGAAGATAAAGCAAAACTTACCGGAAACATTTCAAGCAGGTTTAATCCAGCTACTCCGAGAATTCACTGACATTTTTGCATGGGACTACAAAGACATGAAAGGATTGGACCCCCGCATCTACCAGCACAGAGTCATGCTGAAGCCAGAAGCAAGACCGATAAAGCAAACCAACTACCGTATGAATCCCCATTATGCATCTCAGGTAAAGGCAGAACTTGATAGGTTACTAAAAGTTGGATTCATCGTGCCAGTAGAGCATGCTGAATGGATCTCTCCGATTGTGATTGTGCCAAAGAAAAACAAGCAATTGAGAATCTGTGTAGATTACCAGAAATTAAATGCAGCAACCGTATCGGATCCCTTTCCAATTCCCTTTTTGGATACCATGCTTGATAGAGTAGCAGGCCACGAGATGTATTCATTCCTAGATGGATACAGTGGCTACAACCAAGTAAGAATGGCCGAAGAAGATATACCAAAAACTGCATTTATTACCAACTGGGGTATCTTTGCTTGTACGGTAATGTGGTTTGGATTGAGAAACGCACCAAGCACATTTCAAAGATGTATGCAGGAGATATTTTCTTCTTATCTCACTTCATTTATGCAAGTATATCTCGACGATTTTTCAATTTTCGGTAAGATGGTAGCACACCTGTTCCATTTACGGTGCTGCTTTCAGAAATGCAGAGAGTATAGACTCTGCTTGAACCCAAACAAATCTGTGTTTGCGGTTTCATGTGGCAAGTTACTTGGCCACATTGTATCTGCACAAGGTATCCAAGTAGACCCAGATAAAATTTCGGAAGTATTAGAAGCTCCGGTGCCAGCTACTCCAAAAGAAGTTATGCGCTTTATGGGCCAAGTACGGTGGCATGGAAGGCACTTACGGTGGCTTGCTCATCTGGCTATACCATTAAACAAGCTAATCTCCAAGACTCCTCAACAATTTGAATGGACCCAGGAATGCCAGATAGCATTTGATCGTTTAAAACATTTATTAACACAAGTTCCTATCTTACAACCGCCGGACTGGGATCACCCATTTCATGTATTTGTCGATGCTTCAGATATAGCAATAGGAAGTGTGTTGATGCAACAAATTGATAAATGGTTCAGACCAGTGTATTATGCAAGTCGAAGATTAGCTCCTGCTGAGAAGAATTACTCTGTAACAGAAAGAGAATGTCTAGGGCTAGTATATTCTGTCAAGAAATTCAGACATTACTTGCTAGGCCGTAAATTCACATTTCATGTAGATCATGCTGCACTTGTCTATCTAGTTCGGCAACAACATCTAGGTGGTCGATTAGCACGATGGGTGCTACTCTTGCAGGAATTCGACTACGAAGTCATTCACCGACCAGGCAGTTCACATGCCTTAGCAGATTTCTTATCCCGCTTAGATTCCGGTGAAGCTCCGGTGGGCATAGATGACACGACACCCGCGATTTATGTGACAGAACCAATTAATGAAGATTCTGCAGACCCACCTATCCCATTTTCATAGTATGATCAGATCTTGACCTTTCTTACTGATGGTTGCCTTCCATCTCAGACTTCTAGAGCAGTACGTAGGAAAATTGCAGTCTTTAGCCGCCGATTTCGGTTAATTGCTGGAGAATTATATTATGTAGATCACACCGAAATCCTACTTCGCTGTATTCCACCACATGAAGTTAATTCAGTTATTACTTTGGCTCACTCAATTCCTTCCGGTGGCCATTTTGCAGCAGACTTAACTCACCGAAAAATACTGCAGAGTGGTCTCTGGTGGCCAACGATGTACAGAGATATCTCACAGTTTGTCAAACAATGTGACACTTGCCAAAGATCTGGCCAGCCTTTGCAACGACATCTCTTTTCTCTGCAACCCATCTTACCATTGGAACCTTTCCAAAAGTGGGGTTTAGATTTTATCGGTCCGATTACACCTCCAACAGTCTTCAGTAACAACCGTTACATACTGACCTGTACAGACTATGCAACCAGATGGGCAGAAGCCTGGGCTTTACGGTCTGCTACAGCAGTTACGGTAGCAAAGTGTCTACTAACCGATGTCTTTCCACGTTTTGGCTTACCACTGGAAATTGTCTCAGATCAAGGCACTCATTTTGTAAACAATTTAATGAAGGCACTTACACAGTCGTTCCAAGTCACACATAAATTTAGTTCTCCTTACTATCCTCGTGCTAATGGTTTGGCCGAAAGTACAAATAAATCTCTGCTGAATATCCTTCGAAAATTGATCATGGAAGCACCGGAAAGATGGGATCAAATGTTACCTGCAGTACTATGGGCATACCGGACTATCTACAAGGTAACAACAGGATTGACGCCTTTCAAACTAGCTTATGGATTAGAAGCAATAGCACCAATGGAGATAGTTATACCAAGTTTACGAGTAGCCATTACCCAGAAACTGCTACCGGAAGACTCACTGTCATTTCGGTTGGACACACTCAGAGAGTTAGACGAGCACCGATGGCTCAATTTCTTAACTATGCACGAAGTCCAACTAAGACAGGCAAGGACGCACGATCGAAACTTGAAGACTCCAGTATTTTTGGTAGGACAGCTTGTACTTTTCTATAATGCAAAGTCAAATAGATCCGCAGGCAAATTCAAATTACGGTGGTTCGGCCCTTATAAGATCTCAGAGCAAATTGGTCCAGCAACTTTTCGGTTGACTACGTTGACTGGAAACCCACTTCCAAAAGCAATCAACGGCTCGAAGCTGCGGCCGTATCAATGCGCTACTATTCCGCATTAAATCATTCGGCGGTGGATCGCATTTTTTAGTTTTGTTCTTTACTTTTCCTTCTGTTCTTTCTTTTCTTTTTTTTAATAGCCGCGTTTTGTCATAAGCCACCCTCCTTACCAATTACTCAAGCATGCACGCCAAATTGAAAGCAGTATCATTCCAGCACCGCACAATGATAACCATCCTTCCTACCCCCCCACCGTAATGTCTCTACTTAATCTCTTCGGTTGTGCCAAAAAAAGCTATTGTGTTCTCGTGATTGTGCTTGTGTTTTCTGTGTTCTGTATCCGTGCTCTGTGTTCTGTGTATTCGTGTTCGCGTGTGCAATGGAGGTGTTGGCAAATTTTGCAGCCTTCCGTGATGGTATCCCTACCGAGGTAGGAGAATACCTTCGCACCCGAGGGTTGGCCAACTTCGCTGAGCTGCCATGGCACTCAGTGGAAGCCAATCCCTTCTTTGCGCAGATCATCCCTGCCATCGCCCAATCCCCCATCGCTGAACGACAATGGATCTTCCTCTCCCTACCATCTAGAACCGTAATAACTTTCCAAGCCTTTGCCGAAGCCTTCCGCCTCACCCCACAAGGCTGCGAGAATGGCCCAAGCATCCCCGTAGCCAGAATGGTAGAACTTTTTCCCCGCTATTCATCGAACGAATACGCCATCCGCTGCCGCCCTGAACCCGAAAGAACTGCACTGCAGTTCTTAGTCGCCATCTTAAACCTCTAGAAACGCACCTACGGTATATCCCGCCCGTTCTATTCCGCCATCGACCTTGCTGCACAAGAACCCGTCAACTTCGCATCCTTTTTCTTTCACCGTATCCACAAGGAGTGTGTAGCCATAGTGAAACAAGTCAATAAAAGAACTACCCCTCGATCTAGACTACCCCACATCCTTTCCTTTCTCTTTCCAACCATACTCGCCGCTCAACCACCACCACGAGGACCCGTCCTGAGGCATGAAGAGTCAGTACAACTGCTAGAGGATGAGGAAGACGAAGATGAAGAAGAGCTCAACCAATTGTTCCGCCGGAAACGCATCAGAATTAGCTCCTCAGAAAGTGAAGCACAAGGTTCAGCCGGAAAAGATAGAGATGACGATAAAGAAGACAAGAAGAACGAAGAAGAGACATTCCATGATACAGCCACCTCAATGCACAATGAATCATCGACTGAGCAACAAGAACAACAGGATCGAACAGAAACAGAATCAATTTCGACCGAAAAAGAATCAGAGCAACAGGAAGATGAGCAGCAATCTGCTCGAGATGCACTAGATAAACTACTGAAGGCAGTCGAATCAACAGAAACCAACAATGCAAAAACGGAACAACAATCGATAGATAAGGTAACAACCACTGACTCCGCTCTTCCCAAACCACCACCAATTAACCCCATTCCCCCATCGGAACCACCCCGCAGTCCCATCAAGCCCAGTCACCCCACCGAAACTGCTGAAACCTCTTCATCCTCCCTCAATTACTCCCCACCAAATTCCCAAAAACTCCTCACCGAAACCTCTTCGCAACCTCGCCCTCCTCTGCCACCCCACCCCATTCCAGTCTTTTCTGAATTAGAATCTATGGGTCGCCTCTTGATTAATCTATCCCAACAACTGCCGCAACACCTAAAGCAAGCCACAGACAATGCACGAGATGAATTCCAACGAAAATTGGAAGTGATGGAGGCAGATATCACCCCCCTCCAGGAAGAGTTACAAGCAACAAGAGCAGAAAAGCATGCACTCCATGAGCAGATCAAGCAACTACAGGCTACACTCCAAGCACAGGAAGAAAGCTCAAGCCAGTGAGATAAGGCACTGGCTGCAAAAGAAGAATTGCTGATAGCCGCCGATGCGGAGATAATAAAGTTAAATCAAACAATCAAAGATACAGAAGACACAAGAATCGCGCTAGGAAACCTACTAGAAGAAACCAGACTCCAGTTGCAGGAAGCCATACAGAAGTACCAAGAGGAGCAGAAAGAAGCTAAGCTGGCTGAAGATCAACTACAAAGAACGAAAGAATCTCTCGATGAGGTCAATTCTATACTTAAACATCAATTACTCAGGGAAGCTAAAAATCAGAAAGACTTAGCGAATGCCTGCAAAGAACGAGATGCATATCACAAAACCATACAGTTCCAGAATCAACAATTTGAAAGACTAGATAATCAGGTATGCAACCAGAAAGACCAAATTAGTGAAATGCAGAAACAAGTAAGTGAAATAAAGATAGCCAGAGATGCGACACTATCCAACGACTTCTACTTACAGGAGGCCTTTTTGCAAACACAAGCCGAAATTTTACTTACTGAAGCCATCGCCCTTAGTTCTGTTAGAGTAGATGTGCAAATATTAGAACCAGATACCCTTAAGCAACTATTAGAAACCCTTAAGAAAAAAATAGCCCGTACATTTAGATTAGCCAGAAATATGTATCTAGAAGGAATCATCGATGAACAATAGTTTTGTAAGCAAAATAACTTGTGGGTTCGAGTTTACCGTGCGTGCCAGTGTTAGTCGGCCGCCGGAGTGGGACAAATGTAATGACTGCCGGATGTAACGGAGTTTTCGAAATACGCGTGAAAAGTTGGTACGCGCATCTTGTAAATTTTATATAAAGCAATGTAAGGAGAATGGTCAGAGATACGTCTTTTCTGGAATTGCCAGATTGTTCGCCTAATTATTTGTCAGAGTATTGTTTACACTGTTGTGAAGTTCTGAGTATTGTTAGTGTTGAGTTCTGCATCGTCTGTTTATACTGAAGTTCACCGTAACGGGTAGTTGAATGACGGATTGTGTGTCTGAGTATTGTTATCGTATCGTATTGTCGCGTGTTCTTCAGTTGTTAAAGTACCCTGAGTCAGTCTGAGTAGTTATATTACTGCGTGAGTTGATTTGACAACCTGATGCACTGTTGAGTATGTTCTGTTTGTTTTACTGAACTTATTGCATTCGGTGACGAGGACGAACTATTGCTTTCGGTAAACGTAAACTTTTAGTTGAGACCACTGGAAAGTGTTGTGACGAGTGAATCTGTCTGCTATCGTATTCACTCTGGTTGATCTATTACATACTAGTGAATCTGTAGAATGGACTACTGCTCTGTTCCAATAGAAGGTTAGTCTGGAGAAGTTCGGTACGCAGGAGTATAGAAACCAAATATTGTCTAGTTACTGCCAGTAACTGAGCTAAGATGCGCATTCGTGTTTTTGATGTTGTGACTAAGAATTGGGAAAAGAGTACAGGGCCTCTGTCTAACAGACCCCTACCACTCCCAAGAACCCACGTTGGTCTGGTAACGTCTTTCGGTAATGATACTGAAAGTTTAATACAATTTACGGTGAATTACTGTTTTACGTTTAATATTTGTTCGGTAACGATTTCGGCTAGTCAGTAACACAGTGTTACTATTTTACATTTAACAGGTGTTACAACACTTGCATGGTATCATAGAAATTTGGTTGGTGTTGTCAGCATTTCATTGTGTCACCAATATCTAGGTGTGTTTAACATTTAGGTATCACAACATCTCTAAGGTATTGTGAGACTTGACTAGTTTCACAACATCACGGTGTTTTGGATTTGTTATCATTGAGATTTAGATGTCTTGTCTTGCCAACGTTTAAGTATCATGTGTCATGCTGAGGCATATGATTAGCGTAGGTGTCATATCTCATCACTTCAAGTATCACTCACACCAATCAATATCATGTGTCATGTTTCTTAAGTTCCAAGTGTCTCCAAGGTGTCGTGTGTCGAGTGTCACCAAATTTCAAGTTTCATGTGTCGTGGACCAAGTGTCACGACACCATTCAAGTATCATGATCTTCAGGTATCATAGACACTTACCAAGGGCCACAACATCAAGTAGGTGTCATGGGTCGTGACACCTCATGTATCATTTTCTTAGGTGTCATCTAATCAACTATCATGGAATTGAAGTATCATCTATTCTTTAGATTTTTCCTAAGACTTTAAGGGGTGGAAAGACACATTTTCAATGGAAAATTGAGAGGGGTTGCAATACATAGAGAGCCCTTATAGTTCCTATTTTTCTTGTTTTGACCCCCATCACCTTCATTTGACATACACTTTTGGTAAAAATAATATTTTTTGAGCTATAGAGCTTCTCAAATAGCTCATAAGAAAGCTTGTTTTATGTATGGTTTTTTGAAGTTGACCTTTGGGTAAGAGTGTGGAGTTAGGGGGCCTCTATATAATACTCAACAATACAAGGGAGGAAACAAACCATTAAAAGATACTTGAATCTTATCCATACTTGAACACAAAGTACTTCAAAAGGAATAGACCACATCTATGGAGTCCACACTCGATGTTGCTCCTACACACAGCAAGGTATGTTATGTGATGATTGGTAACAAAAGGATTGCATAGATTGATCTTTGGCACAAGAGGATAGGACATATGATAATTCCAAGTTAAAAAGCATGTGCAAAGCAGGTTTAGTGCAAGGACTATCAAATCTTGAAGGCCAAAGTGTACATGCATTTTGTGATCCTTGTCAGCTAGGTATGTATGTAAGGAAGCTGTTTCCAAAGAGTGAGTACATATCCTCTAAGATTTCGGAGCTTATAAACTCAGATTTATGGGGCCCTTGTAGAGAGGTTTCATTGGGAGGAGCTAGATACTTTGTCACTTTCATTGATGACCACTCAAGAAAGGTATGGCTATATGTTATCAAGGAAAAATCAGAAGTGTTTTCATGTTTTCAAAAGTTTACGTCCCTTATTGAGAAAGAATGTGATGCACACATCAAGTCACTGAGGTCAGATGGAGGGGAGAGTATTTCTCCAAGGAATTCACAAAGTACTTGCAAGACAATGGCATAAAGAGGTACTTTACATGTAGGTACACCCCTCAACAAAATGGTGTTGCAAAGAGGAAGAATAGACATTTGGTTGAGATAGCTAAATGTCTCATAAATAAAGGTATGTTACCATTCTCTTATTGGTTTGAGGCTGTGAATACAACTTGTTACTTGATAAACAAGGTACCAACAGGTGGTGTGCACAACTTGAGTCCACACAAAGTCTATTATGGCAAAGAAACCAACCATGGGGCACCTTAAGGTATTTTGGATGTGTATGCTTTGTTCATGTTCTTAGTGAAGTGAGAACAAAGTTAGAGCCCAAGAGTGAGAAATCTGTGTTCATTGGTTGCTCAAGTGAGCAAAAAGGCTACAAGTGCTACAAGCCTCTCTTAAAGAAGCTATATGTGCCAAGAGATGTTGTGTTTGATGAGTCAAGGTCACAGTATGGAGATAAGGGCAAGGCAAAGTTGGATGAAGAGGATCAAGAGGAGTATGCAGACTTTGATGTGTAGATTCAACCTCAAGAGTCAATCACAATCAGTGGACTAGAGGCTTATAGATCTAAATTACACTGATGTGATCACTCTTACACTTGTGATTATGAAAGATCATCCCCTACTTCAAAGTATAGAAGGCTAAAAGAGAGTATATGACACTAGGGAAGCTCAAGAGGAGTCAGAAGAGGAAGAGCTTGAGGAGTTCATTACTCCTAATGTAAAGCTAAATAGACTTAAGAAGGAATATCCCAAAGGTCAAGAGAGGAGGTCTACAAGGAAGAAGACACCGCCACAAAGGTATACATATGGTTCTTTCATGGCAAAGCACTATGCATACATGATGAATGTCATTTTATATCAAGAGCTAGATTCTTATGAGGAGGCAAAGACCAAACAAGAGTGGAGGAAGGTTATGTATGAAGATTTCAAAGATGTTAAAGAGAAAAAAAACTTGGCAACTAGAGGAAGGCATGAAGATAGTCCAAAACAGGTGGGTGTATAAGACCAAGAGGAATGCAAATGGAAGCTTGGCAAGGTACAAGGCTAGACTAGTAGCTAAAGGCTTCACATAAACACAAGGGATAGATTATGAGGAGAATTTTATCTGTGTGGCAAAAAAAGGCTACCATTAGAGCTCTTATAGCCCTACGTACAACAAAGAGGTGGTCTATCTACTAGATGGACATAAAGAATACTTTTTTGATAGGTGAGTTACAAGAAGAGGTGTTCATGGGACAACCTCAAGGGTAAGTAGATCCACAACATCCTACCTATGTTTGTAGGTTGAAGAAGGCCTTCTATGGCCTAAAGCAAGATCCAAGGGATTGGAATCAGAGGCTAGTGGACTTCTTGAAGAGATGTCATTTCTCTCCAAGTGATGCAAACCTATCCTTGTATGTGAAGAAGACAAATGACAAGTTATGTTTGATATTCATATATGTAGATGATCTCCTTGTGACAGGTGATGATAATGCAAGGATAAGGACCATCAAAGAGAATCTTGGAAGAAAGTTCAAAATCTCAAATTTAGGTGGGCTAAAGTACTTTCTTGGCATTGAGATGATCTATGGGAAGGAGGTATCTATCTATCTCAAAAGAAGTATCTTCTAGATCTGTTGTTTAGGTTTGGAATGACAGATTGCAAACCAATAGCTCAGCCTATGGATTCAAATGTCAAGTTAAGCAAGGAAGATGGTAAGAAGCTAGAAGACCTTACACTATATAGGAGCATTGTGGGATCATTGATCTATGCTACACTCACAAGACCTAACTTGTGCTACATAGTTGGAGTTATATCCCAGTTCATGCATGCACCCACAGATACACATCTTAATCATGCAAAGAGAATGTCAAGGTATGTGAAGAGTACAATTAATTATGGGTTGCTATAAAGGTATGATGAAGTAATTCAAGTAAGAGCATGGAGTGATGCAGATTGGGCACGGAGTGTTGATGATAGAAGGTCAACTTCTAGCTATGTTTTCATGCTAGGTACAAAATCAATTTCATGGATGAGCAAAAAGCAGCCCACAGTTGCATTGAGTTCAATAGAGGTTGAATATAGAGCTTTAGCCCTCACTACATGTGAAGCAATGTGGCTTAAAAAGATCTTCAAAGATCTTGGTGTACAACTTGGACCAATTCCTGTTTATGGAGATAACATGTCAAGCCTAGATCTTGCTAACAATCCCATGTATCATGCAAGGAGCAAGCACATTGAGGTGCATTACCATTATGTGAGGGAAAAGATTGCAAGTGGGTACATTAATGTTAATTTTGTAGGTAAAAAGGACCAAGTTGTAGATGTCTTCACCAAAAGCTTGGAAGCAACCAAGTTAAGAGAGTTTACTTGATATGGACCCTACCACCTTAAGCTTGAGGGAGAGTGTTGAAAATGTGAAGCATGCAAGCTCAAGGTGGATAAAGGGTCAAAAAACCTTAATATGGACAAAATGCATGACTTAGATCACTTAGGGTAGTCTCAAGGTTAGGAAAGGTCAGACAATGGAGTCCTAACGTGGTGGAAAAGCTGGGAGAGGCATCCAAAATCTATAAAAGAAGGTGAAGAGTCATCAAATGCATGGAAGTCTTGTAGGTCATTGAAGAGACATATACTCAAGGAGACTCAAGAAGAGAGTCATCCAAGGCTCAAGGAGCTGAAACAAAACTATCAAAGCTAGGAAAAATGCAAAGGAGGGTGCTGTATGCACAGAGGAGGAGCAACGAGGAGCTATCAAGCCCACACCCCCTTTAGTCTCTTGTAGGTATAGACATAGTCAGCTTATAATAGTTGTAACTTCTTGTTTACATATCCAATTCAAGAGACTTAAAGTGAATTCTGTAGCTTATATATGCATCTTAATTTCCCTAAGAGCGCTTATTGAAATCAATTTTGTGTGAAGAGAAATTGAAATATCTTTATAACCCTAATTTTTGCATATCCTACATCTCTGCATAGTCTGCCTTGTACAAAGTTCTTGACTGACCTAAACAGATCCATTTGAGGTTTTCTATAGCTTTTCAGAAATCTTATGAACCATATTAAGTGTGGCTAAAAGTTTAGTTGATTTGGATCAGTTTACAACAAGCGGATCAGAGTTTTGATGTAGGGTAGAAAAAAAGGTGTATGAAGGAACCTAGGTATTGGGTTCATTTCACTTCTATTGTGCAAGTATGAGGGATTAAATTCCATAATCTTACACATCCACAACAATGTATCATCATGCATCCATGAAGGGTTTGAACCCATAGAGGTGTGCTGGCTTAGTTTCCTTGTGAGTTTTGTGGATGGGATTCCATTTTAGTGGTGGTACATCTCTATGAGAGTAATCATTAAGATTAACACTTGTAGTTACCCCTAAATGGTGTAAGTACAAAGAATTGGCTCCCCAATCTTGCACTATTTTTAGTTTTCTCAAGTAGTGAAAGTAATCCCTTTTAGAAATCCTAGTGGCTTCTCTATGTGCCCATCTCCCATCAGCAATCTCATTGGCATGGGACTCAAGGCTGGTTTGCTCCAATGTTTCCATAAGGAGGTGGTGGCAATGAAAACTCGTGCTCTTGAGTCTGAGATTTCCTTGGTTGTTTATCTTTGATAGCTGATAGAGAGATAGGTTTTTCCTTCTTCTTCTTCATTCATATCTCCTATCCTATCTATGGGTATCTCTAGGACTTTCCTATTGGATTCTACCTATGAGTGGGAACTCATGAGTTTTGGCACTTGGTTTGCTACATGTTTCCACAACTCTGCTTTTACCTTCAAAACTCTTCCAAAGTGAGGTGACACTGCATATTAGTGTTGTTTACTACCTTTGTCTTTATAAGTACAAATCACTCTTCATTTCTGATGATTATATTGGGAGTTATCATATGAAATGACTTTGATTCCCAAGGGCATGTGAAATGTGGCAATTCTTATAAGGAATTGGATTTGAAGTCTAGTCTTTCACTTGAGTGAATGTCTTCTTGATCTCCATATATTGAGGGGATGTCTTGAGGAAATTGATCTTGAGGATAGTCTATTTCTTGTATGGGTGGGAGAGTCATCTATTTCGTACCTACTTCTCTTATTAAATCTCTCTCAAAGATTCTTGTTATTATTTGCTAATGGAAGGAGGAATTATGCACTTGATTTAGGAACATAAGATCTTTTTGGCAAGAATTCTCCTTGTTTTATTTCAACATAATAAGCCTTTTGAGGCACCAAGTTCTTAGGTTTGGATGCAATTTTCTCTAATCCATCTAATATTCCTTGAAAGTGCAACTCTCATTTTACTACATTACTCTCGTTAAAGAGTTGACTAGCCTCAAGCATGGCCTAAGCTAGTTTGACCATTATGATATAGAACTTGGTTCTTTCTACCTCTAGGTATGCTCTAGGGTAACTCTTGTCTATTTTTTTCGCATTTGGTCCTTCTCTCAGTGCTGCTTGATAGGCCTTGAACATCATATCTAAGTCTTTTGGGATATGATCTGTAAGAAAATAGTTACACAATATAACACAGGAGCAGTAGCAGAGAAGATAACAAATATAGGAGAATCTCAACAATTTTCTACTAACAACAAGTACAAAGATGATGGCGTTGTCCACCCGTGCGCTCTCAAGGTAGAGCTTAAATGGTGATCTAGACAACTCTATATAGGGAGATACAAGGTAGAGGTATGCAAGCTCAACTCAATGTCTCAGGTAGTGCAGAAGTCATGTATATATAGGATCATGGGCGGCCTTCCTTGGACGGCTATACATGGGCGGTAGAGCATGGGCGGCCACCGCCCACGTAATTGCCATACACGGCTTAGACCAGTTGAACCGACCTAACAAATAGAAATGATTTCTGACTCTGAGAGGGAATATTCCATGGAATATTCCCTTTACTATCGCGCCGGGGGCGCTGCCCTTGGCGCCCTGGGACCCCCTAGCTAGGGGGGGCTTGTTGTCGCCCTTGGACCCCCCAGCCGGGGCTGCTCACCACTACCCCAGACCCCACAATTGGGGACCCTGGTAACTCCCTTTCCTTACAATACCTTACATGGTCCAATATGACCTTCATCCAACATGCAAGTTGGGATTCCCATCAATTGGGTAATGCACGCTTGGCTTCTCCTCATAATGGGGGCCTTACAAAATGTCCATACAATCATGAGAGGTAGACATTGATCATATACTAACACCCCCCTTCAATGTTTATCGATGATAAATCAAGTAGGTCTTGGTCCTATGCCCATCTGTTGAAGATGCCTGTTGAGCTGCTCTCTTCCAAGTGCTTTAGTGAATATGTCAGCACAATTTGCCTCTGTTGGGCAATATTCTAGCTCCACAATTTCATCTTCAATTAGCTCACGAATGTAATGGTATTGTACTTCTATGTGCTTGGTGCGAGCATGAAATACTGGGTTCTTTGCAATAGCCATACAACTTTTATTATCACACTTGAGTACAGTCGCCATATTTGATGGAAAGCCTAGATCTGCAAGAATTCTCCTTAACCAGACTGCCTCACAAGAAGCAAAACAAGCTGCTTTGTACTCTGCTTCAATGGAGGAGAGTGCGAGAGTTGGTTGCTTCCGGCTTACCGAAGAAAATATTCCTGAACCAAGTGAGAAACAATATCCAAAAACTGATTTTCTAGAATCACAATCTCCAGCCCAATCTGAATCACAATATCCTTGAAGTGTATCACCTGTGTTATACAAAATACCAAAATCCAAGGTTCCTGCAATGTACCTTAGAATTCGCATTCCAACATTCCAGTGACTCTCCTTAGGTTTGTTGGAAAACCTACTTAATACTCCAATAGCATAGCAAATGTCTGGTCTAGTGTTGCACAGATAAATAAGACTTCCAACGATCTTCCTATACTTCTTAGCATCTACATCAGGCATGTTATCATCCATAGATAGCTTATGATTTACCTCCATAGGTGTGCTAGTTGGTTTGCAGTCCAACATTCCAAATGCCTTGAGAATTTCTTTGGCATATTTTTGTTGTGAGATGAAAATGCCATCCTTCCTTTGCCATACTTCAATTCCTAGACAAAAATGGAGAAGACCTAAGTCTGTCATTTCAAACTCAGTTCCCAAGCTGATCCGAGTTTGATCGATGAGTTCCTGATGATCTCTTGTAATGATCAAATCATCTACATATACAATGACAACAACTAGCCTGCTATCCCTTTTCGTTACATACAACTTAGCATCAGAAGTACTTCTTTCAAAACCCATATTTTTGAAAAAATTATATATCCATTGGTACTAAGCCCGTGGAGCTTGCTTAAGTCCATACAAAGCTTTCTTCAACCTGCAAACTTTATTTTCTGAATTGGGCACCTCAAAACCTGGTGGTTTGAGATACATATACCTCCTCCTTGAGGTGACCATTCAAAAATGCAGATTTGACATCCATCTGGAAAATAGGCCAGGCCTTTTGTGCAGCTACTGCAAGTACCATCCGAATAGTTGTCATGCGTGCTGTTGGCGCAAAAGTTTCTTGAACATCAAATCCTTTGATCTGTGAAAAACCCTGTGCAACTAATCGTGCCTTATACTTTTCTAATGTTCCATCTGCTTTATACTTAGCTTTCCAAATCCATTTAGTACCTATTACCTTCTTCTTTGGTGGCAAGTCGACTAGATCCCATGTATCATTTTTTATTATACTATCATACTTTGACTGCATTGCCGCTCTCCAGCCTGGATCATCAAGGGCTTCTTCAATGGTGGTAGGTTCCTTTATCGAGCCCATGATATACTTCCATTAGAGCCATGTTAACAATGTGTTCTGAGGCTCGTCTTTGCTCCTCTATTCTCTTTGATCTTCGTAATCCATCCGATGATGATTTTGGTACATCTACATGTGGATTTTGATCATCAAAGAGCCGTTGTGCCCACTTCGGTAGTGGCTTACGTTGTGCAGCTACAACTGGTTGGCTTTTTATTCAGGAAATTTCTCCATCAGGTGTTTCCTCCTCCTCAACTTTAACCTGTCTTTTGATAGGCACAAGGTGAAATATCCTAGGAAGACACACTTTTTACTTTAGACTTTTCACCATATCCTAGGAAGACACACTTTTTGCTTTTTGAATCCAACTTTGATCTTGTTGAATCAGGAATATGTGCATAACATGAACAACCAAAAATTGTGAAATGCAAAACTGAAGGCTTTTTACCAGAATATGCTTCTTGAGGAGTCATCCCCTTCAGTGCTTTTTTGTGTAGCTTTGATTGAGGATGTAGACTGCTGTATTGACTGCTTCTGCCTTGAATGAATCAGGCATGTCTTGAGCCTTTAACATACAATGAGCCATTTCAACTACTGTCCTGTTCCTGCGCTCAACAACGCCATTTTGTTGAGGTGTATGAGCTGTGGTAAGTTGCCTTTTCACACCATGCTCCTTACAGTAATTGTTGAATTCTGTTGACAATAATTCACCTCCTCTATCTTTTCAAAATTTCTTCAGTTTCCTTCCTGATTCATTTTCTACATACGTATGCCACGTTTTAAATATTTCAAAAGCATCAGCCTTCTCTCGAATGAAATAAACCCATATCTTTCTACTATAATCGTCGACTAACAACAAAAAGTAGAAAGATCCTCCTAAAGCAAGTGTAGACATTTTACCGCAGAGATCAGCATGTACCAACTCTAGAGGAGCTTGAGATCGATTGTTGGTCTCTCTTGGAAATGCCTTTTGTTGTTGTTTGCCCATCATACAAGCTTCACAAGGTTCCTGCAACTCGGAAAATGAAGGCAAATGAGCAACCATCCTTGTTCTTTGCATCTCCTTCAAAACTACAAATCCGAGATGTCCAAATCGTTGGTGCCATAACCTGCTTACATCTTTATCTTCTGTAGCAGTTAAAGCACTTAACTCATACAAGTTATCCCGTCGTATGCCTTTACCTATGACATTACCTGATGAATCCATGATTTCTGCACTACTCTTATTGAAGTGAACTTCGAGTCCACGATCTATTATTGCAGAAACTGAAAACAAATTTCTTTTGAGTGTAGGTACATAGAGAACATCGGATAACTTTTTCTCAACACTTGGAGAAGTGATAAAAGAGATGGTTCCAGCTCCTTCGACTGGACACTTGGAGTCATTTCCCACCACTACATTGATGGATTCCTGCAGAGGCACTAGGGAACTATACCAATCCTTTTTACTGGTCATATGGCGAGAAGCTTCACTATCTAAAATCCATGGTTCATCAACACGAGCTTGAGCAGATGAACATACCTCTTCAATAGCTACCCAAAGTTCCAGCTTTGTGTTGTTTGCAGACTCTTTGTTCTTCCACGATGATTTTACACTCCCATTCCGTTCATCAGCTTGCTTCTTTGTGCAATCCTTGATGGCATGGCCTTTCTTTTCACAGTAGAAGCAACTTCCTGTGAACTTTTTCTTCTTTGGCTTCTTCTTTGATACATCAGAAGAGCCTTTACCTTTTGCATTTGCTGAAAATGCAGCATCACTTGTACTTTGCCAATTCCTCAACCACATCTCTTCTTCTAAAAGCATAGCATAAAACTCTTCAAATGTGAGGGGAGTTGGTCTTACCTGAGTGTTAAGGGCTGTTACTAATCCATCATACTTTACTGGAAGAACACGTACACATCTTCGAGCCAGCTCTTCTGGTGTTATAACAACACCAACTACAGCCAATTGGTCTTGAAGATGTTTTATCCATTTGATAAAATCTTCAGCCTTTTCAGAATCAGAATGCTTTTCATTTGCCAATTGATTTTCTAAATTTTGTATCCTAGTGTGGTTCTTGGTCTCATATTGTCGAGCCAATATGCCCCAAGCCTCATGTGCTTTAGTAGTATGTTGAACTAAAGTAAGCACAGAATCACTTACACTAGTGACAATTGCACATAATGCATCAGCATTCTGCCTTTTCCAAGCTCGTAGAAGATTTGGACCTGGCTGAATCATCAATCTTGAATTAGCTGGATCTTCAACTGGTATAGGCTCTAGATCCAATCCCATCGGTCCCATGACAGTGTCAAGTAATTCATAGGAGTCCAAAATTGCAGAAATTTTGAACTTCCAGAGTGTATAGTTGGATCCATCCAGCTTCTCTTTAGTGAATGCAGGTGGACGAATTCGAATAGGTGCAACATTAACATTAGCTGAAGCACCAAGACCAATGTTTGACGATGAAGCCATCATGTAATCACTCAAATAATCTACTGATATTCTAGTCTGCTAGTAGGCTAAAATAGTGATACTTCTCAAGCTATTCGAACCTTACAACTCTGATACCATGTAAGACAATAGTTATGCAATATAACACAGGAGCAGTAGCAGAGAAGATAACAGATATAAGAGAATCTCAACAATTTTCTACTAACAGCAAGTACAAAGATGATGGCGTTGTCCACCCGTGCGCTCTCAAGGTAGAGCTTAAATGGTGATCTAGACAACTCTAGATAGGGAGATACAAGGTAGATGTATGCTGGCTCAACTCAATGCCTCAAGTAGTGCAGAAGTCATGTATATATAGGATCATGGGCGGCCTTTCGTGGCTGGCTATACATGGGCAGTAGAGCGTGGGTGGCCATCGCCCGCGTAATTGCCATACACGGCTTAGACCAGTTGAACCGACCTAACAAATATAAATGATTTCTGACTCTGAGAGGGAATATTCCATGGAATATTCCCTTTACCATCGCGCTAGGGGCGTTGCCCTTGGACCCCCACCAGGGGGCTTGCTGGCCCCTTGGGACCCCCTAGCCAGGGGGCCCGCTGGCCCCCTTGGACCCCCCAACCGAGGCTGCTCACCGGGGACCCCACAATTGGGGACCCTGGTAACTCCCTTTCCTTACAATACCTTACATGGTCCAATATGACCTTCATCCAACATGCAAGTTGGGATTCCCATCAATTGGGTAATGCACGATTGGCTTCTCCTCATAATGAGGGCCTTACAAAATGTGCATACAATCATGAGAGGTAGACATTGATCATATACTAACATGATCTACTTATACTCAACTTGACTTAGGTATGGGGAAGTCTCTAATGGGACTTTGGACATCAATCATTTCCTTGGTCAATTTTTACAATCATTTCCTTGGTCAATTTTTGCTAATTTATTGGACCAAGTTCTCTTTATTCTCTCTCTATAGTCTTTTGAAGACTCGGTTTTTCTTTTACTAGATTCTTCACTCTCACTAGATTCTAGCTCTTTCTCTAGATTTCCTTACTAGACTTGCTACAAAATTTGAGCTCTTGGGATTTCCTAAATGGGAATTAATGTGGATTGAGTTTTGTTTGAACTTTGTACTATGCCTATTATAATTGTTGAGGCATTAGTGGGGCTCTTGGGGCATCCCCATATGATTGCTCGTTATCACACTCCAAAGAATATCCTTGAATGGTGAGATAGTGTGGTTGATCTACTGGTGGAGGATGTGGGCATTCAAATATGAAGTGATATACTTGACATCTATAACAAGGTCCTCTAGGGGCTTGTGGTTTCATATCTCTCATCTAGGGCCTAGGGCTTGGATTGGTGTACATGAAATTTGCATAACCAGGCTCTCAATTATATTCTTGTGAAGGAGTTTTATATCCATAAGTCTCTACATGTTCTTGGAACTTTGTATAGTAGGTAGGGACTCATGAGATGAATAAAAAATATTCGCATTTGGATCATTTTTTGTGATTGAAGGAGAAGCTGGTATTAGAGCCCTATCTGGGTTCTCTTCGACCACCATGTACTTGAGTGATATTACGTTGGCAAGGGGTAGAGGTTGTTGACCTAGCACTAGCTACGACTTAGGTTGTGCTTGGTATTGTGGCTAGTAATTCTACTATGGCATATAGCAGTGTTGTTTTTGTACTATTTTTGGTACCTATATGGCTGTGAATAGTTTTTTCTAACTACTTGCTTATTATAGGGGCAGTCACGCTGTCGGGAAGTTGTGGACATAAGGCTGGTGGATCAGTCAGCCACTAAATCCCTCGGCACACGCAGGGTGTATGAGACAATCGTAGGTGTTTTAGGTATATTTTTCTTTCGTCTAAGGTAAAAGAACTTCTAACTTACTCTTAAATCTAGGAAATTTGGAATAGGTAATTGTAATACTTGAAACGTCTAAGAACCGTAAGGCTGAGCTGCTCTATATCGCTCAATAGCTTCTATTTGATAAGGTGAAACTAAGTTCTCACCGGTAATTTGATCTTTAATTATGTCCTTTTCTTCAGTTGTACTTTGTTCTGAGCTCGGTTTTCGCACTAATTCCGGTGGGAATAAGTCGTCGTTGAACTCCGTTTCAGGCAAAACGATAGTAAATAACGGTAATAGTCGAGAAACAAGACGATCGTATTCTATCGGGCGTAAAGACTCGTGAACTATTTTATCTTTAATTATTTCAGGTTCGATATGTTCGTTGTTATATGAATTCTCAATTGGAGATGGTAGCAATGTGCCTATAATTAAGTGTTCTAATTCATGCTTCCTATCAGACTCATTTTTAGAACTACTAGTAGTTCCTATGCTTTTCGACATACGCATGACAACTTAAGATCTCAATAAAGTTGCAGAAAAAAAAAAAACACAATATAAGGAATGTCAATATCAAACTATATCAGTCTATACAAGGGCATATATTCAGTGCTACTATAAAATTCTAATCCTATACAACTTAGTAACTTTGAAATCGTGAAATCTTGTCTTCTTGGTTCTTTATCAGCACTCCTTGACACTTCGCAATGGCTTTAATTGGAAAATAAGATTTAAACGAATCTTGAATCTTGTTGCTTCTTTTCACGTTTCTTCATTAGCTTGCACTCATCAAGGTTTCTGCAATGATGCTCTTTGATTCTTTTGCTTTGAATTTCTGCAAAAAAAAAACATTAGGTATTAGTAATATTACAAAATCATTAAGAACATAAAAAACATACTTCACTTACATTAAAGCATACACATGTTCATGCATGCAAACATACTAACATAAAAGCAAACACTCATTCTTATGCTAAGCCAATCACTTGGATGACTATGCATATAACTTGCTCACATGCATTTATAATTTCTTATTCATACATGCTCATCTTTCTGCATACATATGCATTTAAATTTATGCTAATGCATTTATCATGCACATTAAGCACTTATGTATTTTCATATATTAACACACATCCTAACTTACATTAATATACTTATACTTATGCTCATGCACACTCTCATGCTCTTGACACATACATGCATATGCTCACATGCATCTACCTTATAGATGTGTATGCATCCTCATACTCATGCATTTACTCATATCACACATACATCATACTCATTAACACTCATGGATCTAGTTCTTATACATATATATCTCTATTTCATGCATATAGAGGCATGGAGAATTCATCAGAACTCATCAAGGTATATCAACTCCTTTAGGAGCAGCATAAAGTGATACATATGGTTATCATGGCATTATCGGAGCATTAACGGCTCAGCAAAGTTTTCTTGATGGAGATCGATGAACAGAGAGATGGCGAGTGGAAACGAATATAGAACACTTGAGAGTGAAGCACAGATGGATTCATAACTTCCTTCAGCATGACACATGCAGATGCACCATTGCTGAAGTGTACCAAAAGGCCCGTCAAAACAAAATACGTCGAGAATTAGCCTTCTGTGTCACTTCCTTAATCGCGGTGGCGTCCTACCAGCACTCTATGTATTGTCAGCCAGAAAACGCGTAGATTGGCCTCTGTCTATTTGCGCAGTGCCTCCTTTCTTTATCAGATCAGTGTGAGAAGATTATTATGTTGTTGAAACTGTCCTGTTATCGGTCTTCAGCAGTAGAAGTGTGTTAGTCATCATCAGATAGGTAGAATCTCATCATCATCAATAGGTCGGATATCTTGCATATATGAGAGATGGATAGAATATATATCAGGTATGACAGCGTCTAGAGATATCAGAGATTTTCACACAGCACGCGATCATAAATACCCAATTGCGATGTTGATTATCAGAATTACTGAAGATAATAGTTATTAATATGCTATGAGAGCTCCACTCTTCTCTCCTTCTCTCTCTCTCTGCGCGCTACAGCTAATAACATTCGAGTCATGAATATCTTGATTGATCGGACTTCTTGAAAAAGTAGAGGCGGAGCAAGTTACAGACAAGGAAATATCAAACTTATTTCGACATCCAAGTTAGTGTTGCAGTTAATGTTACTGATAATAAAGGATGAACACTATTGACGACGGAGTAGCAGAAAATTAAGCCAGTGAAAGTTATTCAACTTCCAATCTGGGAATTGACATCAGATCTGGGCATGTGTGTCTGTATCGCTGCTAAATAGGTGAATTAGGAAGACAAAAAAGCCTCGATGAGCCCATCTAAAACATATTTCGATACACACCATATAGCAAAAGGAAAACGGGCGCAGACCAGCAGGGAGTAATTATCGGTTGATTGTAAGTGCTTTCATGTGCAAAGAATAATTATGTCTCGGTAAAGTTGAATCATCATTACGAGAATTTCACAGCCAAGGCAGAAGACCGATTGTAGACATCTGCAGCTAATGAGGAAAGAATTAAGATGAAAGACAACGATTCCTAGAGGCGCACACGGGAAGACGGAAATGTTAACAAAAGAAGCACGAAAGGACAGATCTGACGAATCGAGGAGCTGCCGGTAATAGGGAGGATAAAGCACTAAGCATAAACAAAGAAGAAAGAAAAGAAAGGTATGCGGACTGTACACAGTACATGGCGGGGAGGCTGCGACAATATCCCCTCGGAATGAGTGTATTACATCCTAAACTCTCTCACGGTTTTTCTCCAGCCTCACTCTCTACCGTGCGCTGCGTGCTGCAGCCCGTGGAGGGAGAAGAAACCTCTACAATCTCTGAACTACCAAAACTCTCTCATGCTCTACCCGATCACGCAAAACTGCCAGACATTCTCTCTCTCTGCATGCGCAAACACATACAGTTGCAGCTGGGAGAGAAGAAAAAAAAATAGAAGAAAGTAAAGAGCAGGAGAAAGTACCTGCAAAAAAAAAACATTAGGAGAAACTTGAGCTCAACACACATTTAAATACATACACAAGTCATGAGCTTACCACTCTTTTTTTAGTTCCTTTATTTTCTCATCCATTCTTTAGCCCACACTTAATCACCACTCTTTTCATTTACCTTTAACTACTTTAAATGCATAATCTATTTAAACCATTCTTTTAACTTGCACTCACAATTACCACACTTTCAACCTCCTACTTTAACCACTTTATTTACACACTCAACTCTTACCACACTTTAATCACCACTCACATACACCGCTCATTAATTATCCACTTCCATTATTATTTTTATTCTATTACCTTAATTTTCTTAATTAAATAAATCATTTAAATTAACCTTAGTTTAAGTTTTAATTAAATCAAACCTAAGGATTTAATTGCACATACATGATTAAATAATTAATTAAATCATATTTTAATATTTATTATTAAACCAATGTTTAGATAAAGATTAATTTCATTAATTATTAATTATTTTAACCCTTGAAACATTCTAAAACCCTAGAAAACCTACTTAAAACTCATCAAAACCCTATTAAAACCCTTTAAAAATCAATTGAATACCTAGTTAAACCCTAACTTTAACCAAGAAGTAATGCTACTAACTTAAATACATATAAATAAATGTAAACTTAGGGTCTTAAACCCATAAATCAATGTTTCTATGGCCTAAACACACATTATTTAAGCAGTTTAGGGTCAACCGTAGTTTGAACTTTTGTTTTCTTCATCCACTTGATCTTGCAAATACTTAACAAGAGATTAGTTCCAAACAAAATCATTATTATAATCAGATTAGAATTGACCAATAAACATTTTTTTAATTTTTCTGGTCGTCAACGGAAAGGTTGAAATCTTTCCGACATTCGCCCCGGCCAAACCTGCACATCGTCCTCGATGGGCCAACCTGCAGATAATTGAAAGCAATATCAACTTCTTTTGAAACTTATTCATGACTCAAATTCAAATTGTCTGTATATAAAAATGCTTCTATCATTAGTACATCTTCAAATAGCAAAGAAAATTTATAAAATTATGTAAATGTGAATTTAAACATTTTCGTTCAATGCATGAATTGGAAACAGGTTTTAGAAAGAGACTATAGAAGTCATTCAAATAGTGTTCGTACTAACTCTTCTATTAACTCTGTTCATAAGTAAAGCATATGTTATATAGGCCTTCTACCCTCATCGCCTAACCATTTGCCATTAAGATACAAAAAACTAACTCCCCTCTAGCATACATCCGCCTTATATAGCCCGCTTTTCAAATCAGAAGTGATTTCGAGACCACAACTGATTTATTTAATTTTTCTTTTATCTTATTTTTTTTATCATAATTTTTCCTTTGTGTCATTTTTCCTCTTTTCATATGCAGCAACCATTAATGTACTGCTTTCAATTTTTCTTCGCAACTTTTTTGATGAAGAGGAAAGGCTTAACCCCTAATCAGAGCAAAGGATCTAGAGGTAAGCTAAAGCAGGAACTAGGATCTCTTAAGCTAAATGGGTTAGATTTAAGGAAGCTTACCTATATAAAACAAGTCTACTTCTACTAGGAGTTGCAAGTTAAGGGTTCCTGCAACTATCCATATGACAGCCATAGGTCTTCTAATCCCTATCTTCTCTTCAAGCACATCCCTACTTCAGTATAAATTCTACTTTTCATAATTTTAAGAGGTTTCTTAACCTAACTGAAGAATGTACATTTCTACTTATGATAATGCAGGGAAAAACAAAACTTAAACCATTAATCAGGGATAGAACTGTTTCACCTGATCTATATTGATTCCATCTTTAGCTTCGCCTTTCATCCAAATATCGTTTTTATTGCTGGACTTTTTTAAACTGCATGTACTATCTTCAATCTCCTGCGCTTCATCTTTATCATAAATCAGTCTTTAATTAATTGATTTTAAAAACAAACATTTTCAACTCCTGCTATCAAGCAACAATGTAAAGAATTTCAAGAAAAATGAATTTTTATAAATAATTTTTAATTTTCATACATGTAAGAGAAATAAATAATAAAAAACATATTTAAAAGAAAATTTAAACATTATTTTTATTAAAAAAAAATCATTCTTCATTTCCTTCATCATATATTACATCATAAAATTCTTCATTTCTTTGTTTAAATTTTTTAATTCTTTTACCTGCAATTAAATTTTTAAGCGGAGTTCCATCTAACTCTCTTAAAGCATACATTCCATTTTCATAGATTTTGACCACCACATAAGGTCCAAACCAACGCTTTTTTAATTTTCTACGGGCATCATACTGTATATCAAATGTGCTATCATATATCAATACCCAATCATCAATTTTTATTGGCTTTGGCCTTAACCTATGTGATTTATCAAAATACTTTTTATTTTTAAGTCGAGAAGTTTTTAATTTTTCTACAGCGTCTTCCAATCTCTCATTCCCTTGCTCTAGTTGCTGAATCCTTAGAGCTAACAAGTCTTCAGTAGCTAGCGAATCCTTCCAAGGAAGCATAGTCCAAGTAAGAATTTGGGTATTTACTGGAAAAATTGGCTTTTGGCAGTACATAAGCTCTGCCGGCATAAACCCTGTCGTTCTCGTACAGGTCATTCTATCAGCCCACAAAGCGAATGGCAAAAATTTTTGCCAATTCTTCAATTCTCCTTTGCAAGCTTTAGAAATCGCTTTTATGATAGGGGAATGCCCTCTTTCAATTTTTCCGTTAGCCTCAGGGTTATATGCAGTCGTAAGAGCTAAACGAATTCCATGCCTAGCAAAGAATTCCCTAGCCTCTTGCGCATCTAATTCGCCCCTATCGGCTACTATTTTTTCAATATACCCAAATCTCGAAATCACATCTTCTAGAAGAAATTTGCATACATTGAAAGTAGTTTTTGATCTTAGAGCTCGGCCTTCCACATGATTAGTAAGATCTTCTCGAGCAAGAACTATGTATCTCATTCTATCGATACCTTTGGGCATGGTTACTAAGTCTACTACCCACTTATAGTGTATGCATGGTGGATACGTAGGATGTAGTGGATCCCTATGCTTAACCGATGAATAAACTTGACATACATCGCAAGAATCCACATACTTTTTTACATTAACATAAATACCTGGCCACCAGTAACACTCTCTAATTTTTTCATAAGTGGCAACAAAACCTTTATGCCCGGCCCATAAAGTATCATGCATGCTCTTCATAACTTGCATCTGAAGATTCTTAGTACCTAGTACTCTTTGAGGCATTTTGATCTTCCCCCTTGCATGTCTCCAAAGCAATCCATTTTTTAAGAAAAAGTTAAATGCCCTTTTTCTAATATTTCTAAATCTGTTTGAAGACCATGAAGGTGATCTAACTAAAGTACTAAGATATTTTCCAATCTCTAGCCACTCTCCTTCATATTCATCTGACTTAAATTGTCCATATACATAAACTTGGGAATCATAATTTATCGTATTAGTAGCTACTGTGGCTTCATCATTCTCATCATACCTAGCTCTTGAGAGCATATCAGCAACAGAGTTCGATTTTCCTGCTATATGAATTAGAATTGGATTTATAAATTTAATATAAGAAATCCAACGAAGCATTGCAATATCCGGTGAAGAACAGTTTGTAATCATTCCAATTAGCGGTAAACAATCTGTCTCCACAATCACATTTGCTCCTATGAAATATTCTTTATCAGACTTTAGAGCTGTGACTAAACCCCAAAGTTCTCTTTTGATTTGAGGATAATTTCTTTGAGTATTATGTAAAATCTTAGCTCCAAATCAAATAGCATATCTTCTACCCTCTTCATCATCTTGACTTATGACCCAGCCAATTCCAATAGGACTAGTATCAACAGTCAAAAGAATGGGCTTATTATTCGTATAATCTACTCGTTTAAGGATCGGAGCTTCTTGTAGCAGCTTCTTTAATCTACGCATTGCTTGAGTATGTTTTTCTGTCCATAAAAATTTTCTTTTCTTCCTTAATAAATCATAAAGACAGTCAGCTATATGTGCAAAATGTGGTATCCATATAACATAGAAGATACAGGCTCCTAAGAATCGACGAACTTCACTCACATTTTGACATATCTCCGAAATCTTACTAATGGCATCAATTTTTTTAGGGTATGGCTTCCGTCCATAATGGCCACAAAGATGACCTACAATGAGGACCTCATTAACACCAAAAGTAGATTTTTCTATAGATAATGTTAAGCCAACTTGAATAAATCGCTCAAAGATTTTTTTGCAATCAAGAATATGAGTCTTAACAAATCTTCGACAACCATCTTCATCCAGAGTGCTATCTTTCTTTTCTTCCAAGCAACCCTTAATGGGAATGTCATCTATAAAGGGCATAGTAATGTGCGGAATAAAATCGTGCAAAACCAAATTCATTGCACTCATCATGTGTGCTACTGAATTGGTCGCACCTTGAGGTAATGTACACATCCTAACTAATCCCAAAGGTGTTTTCATGGTAGTAATGTCTCTACTCTCTAATGCCAATTGAAATTGATCATACCCAGAGTAGAGATCACCCATTGAATATATAGAATTGCCTGAAAATGCTTCCGCAAATTCATCCACAATTGGACCTGTACCCACATTTCTAATGGTCACTTTATTAACTGGTTGAAGATCTTGGATAAACAGAAGTTTTCCACTCTTCTTGGGCACAGTAAACCAACGGTTTGAATAGGGAGCTGAAGAGGATTCTAAAATATGCATATGAATTTTTTCTTTCAGTAATCTAATCAACTCTGGAAGATGAGCTTTAGGTACAGGAATAGGGCGCAAATTCCAAGGAATATGGGGAATAGTGAAAATAATCATTGGTGAAACTATCTTAGGATCTGCACATCCTATCTCTGAAGGCTCAAGAGAAAATGCTCTTCCATGTTGCTCAATAATCTTTAGAAAATACTCTTTTTCTGCTATACCATCCTTCACGATACACGATACTTGAGAAGTATCACGATGTACAACCCAACGATACACGATACTGGTGTAGTATCATAATACGTGATATGGATCTTCACGATACATGATATTTAGTGGGCAACGATACACGATACACGATACTTGAGGTTGGCGATACTTGGACTTCACGATACATGATACTTGAGATATCATGATACATGATACTGACCTTCACGATACTCCAAACCCACGATACCACACTCATGATACTTGGCATAGGTCGTGTCACATCCAAGACCAGTCACTCAAGTTTTGGGTATATTGAGGTGTATTTCTTCAACATTTCAGCTCTGCGCCTCCTTTACACTTCTTGCTCGCAGCCACAAGTGAAAAACGAGGTAAATGTACACTACAAAATGGAAAAATCTAAGAAGATGAAGGTGGGTGAAGATGGTGATGATGATGAAGATGACCGTGGAGAGAAACTATGAAAATAAACTGACAATGGTGATTTTTTACCTTCCAACGTCGCTACTCTATGTCTTACCGTCACACGCTCCTCCTTCAAGCTCTCTCCCCGACAACGGCACCAAATTTGGTGTCACTCTAGCATAATGGTAAGTACCAACGTGAGGAGATACACCTCATAAATGTCAATCCGTGGAGACGTGAGGACTAGTATGGAGACTGTGAGCAAGTGATGGCACAAGTGTGTGACTGAAAGCACACAAGCATGCACACACATACACACATACGCACACAAGGTAAGATCAAAGAGTGGAACAATGGAAGGACTTCAATTACAAAAGAAATCTATTACAAGAGCTCAAATCTCTAACAAGATAACCCCAAAAATGAGCTCACTAGCTCTTTTTATAGTTTTTTGAGCAGTTTTGGCCCTGTCCAGACTTAGTGTCCAGCCTAGTAAAAAATTAGGTTCCAGGGCTTATTTGAGGGCTCAAATGAAGTCTAAAAATGATGAACATTGGTAGGATGATACTTCTAATACTCCTCAAGCTCAAGGACTCTGATTTGAACAAGTTGGAGTTGCAAAAATGAAAAATGGTATTTACAATGGTTTTTAGTGATGAAAATCACTATTTTCATAGGGATTTCTTGTGAAAATTTGACATGCGCTTCTTGGAGCTCCCTAGATGCTCCATCTTCTTGTGTGTCCAGCTCTTGTGCTTTGTCCTTGACCTTGAGCTTCAACAATCGCCTATAGAGATCATTCCTCAAAAGCATGAAAATCCCCCCTTTTAGGCAGGCTCCTCTGCTCCTCCAATATGCCAATTTAGCACCAGTCTCACTTTATTTTTTTAACAGGGGTGGCTGAAACATTCCAATAGCTTGTGGCACAATATCTTCAATGACAGAGTTGTGGATGAAAAAGAGGACCCATGACATGGCCTCGAGTATTGATTGGAGCAAGAACGTGTTCATTGCCATCATGTACTCTTAGTGTGGAACTAATGGTATATTTAAACCATTCAACCAAAGGAATGCCCATTTTGTTATTAGTTGATCAACTTGTAAAACTTCTCCTTCAGGGGAGATTCTTCTCCTCTTGATTCTAACTACTTCTTTATCACATTCACCTTCTTTGACTTGAATTTCGTCCATGCTTGAAATGGCAAAGGGACATATTCCTGAATGGAAGAAGATAGCTTCAATGTTTGCATCCTCTTTACCCTCTTGTCTACTACACTTTTCATTGAATAATAATCTACTGATCACTGGGAGACTCTTCACATGTCCATCTATGTCTCGTGGTTGTGTTCATGTCATCACAATGTCTACTACAATCCTCCTTCAAAGGCAATGTCTTTATCACTGGACTCTCACAATGCTCACACACATCTTTATGGATAGGGAGATTGTCCTGCTCCTTGGTGTGAATCCCTACCAATACTTGTGCTTCTTTGCACTTGATCATCCCCTTTGATGCACATTTACCTGCTATTGCCTCTCCATGATGCTACATAACTCCTTCCTATCCTTGTTTTTGTACACCATAAACGAATCAAAGAAGTTGTTGTTATCCTCTAAGCCACCTCAATTGATTATGATTTATCATTGATGGTAATAGTCCTCCTTGAAAAAACTTGTAACCAAAGTGTGTTAGTGCATAAAAATCAGCAATTTCTATAGCTAACTTACTCCCCTTTCCTTGCTTGCAATGTCATCCTCGATGAGCAAACCTGGAAGCTTGTTCCACCTCCCACTTATTTAGGTAGTTAAACCTTTTTTATCAAAATATATAAAACACATACAATCTAGTCATCCAAACCATTCAACCATGACAAATCGCAGGTATATTCCAAGCTCTCTACTCATACATGGTCACCATGCACAAAAATTTCTTCAACCATTCAACTCATCCGTACTATTACCTGCATTAATGCACTCACATACCCACATCCATTGCACCATGGCTCAGATGTTCCTATACCTGCTCATGCACAACTTCTTTCTCAACTCATTCTCTCCTGCAACAAAACCTCAAACACAAACCATAAGATTCATATGCTCCCCTTAGTCGAAAACATAAATGCAATAAACAAAATCAATGCAACCTTTGACTCAAAAGGGATATCAATGATGTGATCATGAACCAACTCTTGAAAACTATCCTGCAAACCTATATTCAATTGACATTCACATCATTAATCAACAAAATCATTTCCATTCCTTGAATACTGCATCGAAGCCCTTCCTCATCGTTGTACCCTTCTCATCTGCCAACTCATCAAAAGAGGTTAACCCAAAAAATCATACAAAAAGAGAAACAACAAAAACATGTACTCTGATTGTGCATCTACATTTGATATTTCCTTCTATACATGCTATGTATACGCAAGAAAAAAACCTCCTAAAGTATGACCTTATCTCACATCCCAAAAAAAAAGATCACCCAACATGAAGCGAGATGTAAATAAAGAATTTTTAAGAAGTGTACACCATGACCCACCTTTGGAATGAGCTTATCAATAACATAACAAAGCATAAATTTGATAAGTTGCTCGCAAACTAACGAGTTATGCAGGTATAATAATTATACCTTCATCGGTGTCAGATTCGAGTAAATCGATCTATCAACAGTCAACATCTCATCCTTGTAGATACATACATGCAAAAACACATCCTTTCGAATGATCCCCACCCTCCTCCTCTCTATCTTTCCCCTTCAAGAGTGGTAAATTTTTCTCTTTTTTTTTTCCCCTTTTGTTTAATGTTCCTTCATGAGTTGGCCTATGTTGCAACTTGATACAACTCATGGCCCTGGCCACCTAGCCAGGTTTATTCCACGTGTCTACAAACACAACATAGCATGCAATGAATATATACATGATGTACACACATATACACATGCTAGCCCATAACAAAATTGGGTGTGGTTCATGGTCTCGACCGCCCAGCCAAGATGGTTCTACTAACCTATCAACCCACTATGGCACGTAGCATAAAATAGATATAAACATGTCATTGTCCATGCCTATGATTAAGCTAGTGTTAGCTCACGATCGTGACAACCCAACGAGGATGACTCCACTTGCCTACTAACCCGTCATAGTGCACTAATGCACATTATACATGCTTTTTTGGTTTTTTTTTGTTGTTTTTTTTTCTTTTCATTTCCCATGTTGTGGGAGTTAGGTAGAGATAGAAACGAGCATATATCCCACCCTTCACACACGTCATGCATAAACAAAAAATAAAAAAGAATACTTTTGTGGAAGCTGATAGATCAATCTTCTCCTATTGTTAATTTTTAGGGCATAATGATTATATGGCATAGCCCATTAATCACAAACATCCTTAGGTGTAATGTTGTACAAACATCCTCAAAAATTCCTACATAGTCTATGATCAATATCCTCTAGGAGGTGAGTGAGGCTCTGCTTTAGGAGCCTCATTATTGCTGCATATAACTAATTCATCTGCCCATGTCCAACAAATTTTATTTTCCTCACTAGGTATCCCTTGAGTGACATTGTAGTAAAAATATCGATCAATGACTACTGTTCAGAGCATCTGTGCACTTGCACCTCATCATGGTTGGAATGTACATCAGTTGTACATTATAAAAGCATTTCTGAATGGTGACTTGCATGAAGAAGTGTATGTTTTTCAGCCCCATGGCTTTGTGCAGAAAGCGCATGAAAACCAGGTGTGCAGGTTAAAGAAGGCATTACATGGTTTAAAGCAAGCACCACGTGCTTGGTATGAGAAGATACATGCCTATCTGATTGCACATGGTTTTGAGAATAGTCCAACTGAAAGCACCTTATATGTTAAGCGTGCTAATGATATGCTTCTGATCATTGTTGTCTATGTTGATGAAATGCTGCTCACTGGTCCTATTGAGAAGCATATTGCTGATTTTAAGGTTGATTTGCATGCCTCATTTGAGATGTCTGATTTGGGGCATTTGCATCACTATTTGGGCATTCAATTTAAGTTGATGGTGGAATGACTTTGTGTCAAATGAAATATATCGACACATTATTGCAGCATTTTGGCCTTGAAGACTGTAAGCCTATTTCCACTCCTATGGAGATAGGTTTACGATTGAGTCTTCATGATGCTGGAGATGCATTTGATGTAGTTCTCTATCAGCAGGCTGTTGGATGCTTGATTTACTTATGCATTACTCGGCCATATATTCAGTTTGTTGTCTCACAGATGAGCAGGTTTATGCATTGCCTAGGAGTCAAGCATTGCCAAGCAGTTAAGTGCATCTTTCGCTATTTGAGTGGTACTCGACTAGTTGGGTTGTTTTATCCCAAGGGGTGATCACTACCGCCAGATTTGCATGGTTTTTTTTACTCTGATTGGGCTAATTGCTATGATGCTTGTGTGTCCACTACTCGCTCTTGCTTCATGCTTGGTAGCTCATGTATATCTTGGTTGAGCAAGAAGCAACCTACTGTGGCCACTTCTAGTTGTGAGGCTGAGTATAGGGAAGCTTTCACAGCGACTGGTGAGTGTGTGTGGCTTAGATGCCTTATGGATGATTTGGGTGTTGGTTAGACTTCTGCCACCACCATCTTCACTGATAGTCAAAGCGCATTGGCAATTGTGAGGAACCCTATGTTCAATGCTCACACTAAGCACATTGAGGTGCATTATGACTATGTCAGGGAGAGGTTCTCTGCTGGGGAGATCAGCTTGGCATATGTGCCCACGTAGGAGAACATTGTAGACCTTTTCACGAAGGCTCTGCCTAGGGAGAAGTTTGAAGCTTTCTGCAAAGCTTTGGGCTTACTTCCTTTTGTGGAGTGATTTCCATATTTCTTGGCACTTCCTTATACATGAGTGCTAGCTCCTTGTTCACCGCATCACTCTCAGGGGGGATTTGTTGATATATTTAGGTAGTGATGTGTGTGAACACACTAGGACTTTTGGGGCACTTTTTTCCCTCTTTAGGAGGTTTTTTCCCCCGGCTTTTATATATGTCTATTGCCCTAATGGGCTAATTATCTTCGTACATTCTCTAGTAATACATTTAGTATTGTGTGTTGTGCTCCAAGCTTCTTCTTCTTCCTTGTGTTGTTCACGTGCTTTCGCAGACGTCTAACTCCAACACTTTTCTGATTTCTTTTCATCTTTGTCTTCCCTCTTTGATTGTGCAAATTTAGCAAATTTTTGCTTACTAGTTGAAGAGCTCCATTTTCCTTTGTCCTTCTGACTAACCTAGAAAGCTTGATCTGCAACTCGCATAATGGACTTGTTATGCCTGGACTGATCCTCCTGCAATAGAACATAGACTAACTCCTCAAATGACAAGGCATTTGGATTGCCTTTCATCATCAACCGAAGAGTAGAGGCAAAACTTTGATATGAATCGGGAAGACCATTCAAAACGTATGCACAAGTGAGCTATCTGGTATAACCTCATCAGTAGAAATCAATTTGTTCCTTCAAGTCTTTGATCTTTGTTAAAATAATGTCCATAGAATCACCTTCATTCATGTGCTCACTCTCCAACTGTTTTCGGAGGTAAATAACACAAGCCTCATTCCTAGCTTGGTACAATGTGGTAAGTGTATCCCAAGCATCCTTAGCTGTTTTGCAAGAGCGAATGTGAGGAATAATGGCACGTTTGATAGACAAAGCTATCAATGCATGTGCCTGAGCATCTCTGCCATTCCAACAAATCTGCTTTGCAGTAGGTGTAGCAAAAATCGCAGCACGAATAGGATTATGAATAATATCATCATCTTCGACACCTTCTGCATCAGCTTCAGTACCTGCTGTTGTAACAGTTGCAGGTGTCATAGGGCGTTTTTCAACACCTTGCACAATGTTCCAAATTCCTTTTGTAACCAATACATGTCACATCATATAAGCCCACAACGGGTAGTTGGTACCATCCAACTTATCCTCAGTAGCCAACATACGAAATACATCACTACTTTCTGCCATGGCCGGTGACTAAAATACCTTGATGCAGAAAATTGATTGTATCTCAAAACGTTGAATGGAACTATCGAGATGAGTTCTACTAAACCTGTAGCAGACTTCGAGACGCTTATACTCGTGAACAAAAATAGGTACATACCTTTGGCACAAAAAGATGAAATAGCCTACACAAGCACTACGATAGTGCATTAGGAGGCCGAAACGAGCTCAGATCACAATTTTGGCAGCATAGAGCAAAGCACTTTTGATCTCGAAAACATGCTGAGTATGGTCACCAAAATTTGTGCAATTCTGAGACTCCAAGCAGAGGAGTGTCGACGGTGCCCTAGATGAAGCAACGACCTGCTCTCATACCAATTGTTGGAGATAGACATCTGCGAAAGCACGCGAACAACACAAGGAAGGAGAAGCAGCTTGGAGCACAACTTACAATATTGAATGTATTACTAAAGAATGTACAAAGATAAGCATCTCTTTAGGGCAATAGGTGTATATACAAGCCAGGGAGAAAAACCTCCTAAAGAGGGAAAAAAGTGACCTGGCTGTCCTAGTGTGTTCACACACATCACTACCTAAATATATCAACAGGGGGTAGATGGAGATCTGTGAAAGGTGGAAAAGGAGAAGCATGGTGATGTTCCACAAGATGCGAATGTGAGAGGAAGCTTGCTAATGGTGATCCAGATATCAGGAACATTTCTCAGAGCACCTCCCTTGGTCTAGTAATGATGGCAACTTGCAGGAGTAACATGGTAGAGTAAGCTATAGTTATTGTAATAGCAGAAATTTGTGTTTAGGGAGTCATAACATGGACAGCACAATTGTGGCGGTTAGGAATTAGCACTCCCACCAACATTGTTGTTTTTGGTATTATTAGAATTGTTGTTGTTAAGGGTAAAAAGTGTGTGTGTGTGAGAGAGAGAGAGTGAGAGTGATAAAGAGAAAGAGAGTGGGAGTGAGAAAGAGAGAGAGAGAGAGAGAGAGAGAGAGAGAGAGAGAGATAGAGAGAGAGAGAGAGAGAGAGAGAGAGAAAGTGTGTGTGAGAGATGTGTGTGAGAGAGAAAGTGTAAGAAAAAGAGAGAGAGAAAGAGACTGTGACAGTAAGAGAGTGTGAAAAGGAGAGTGAGACAAGAGAGTGGGTGAGTGTGAGTAAGTGAGAGACAGAGAGTAAGAGAGAAAGAGAGAGAGAGTGTGTGAGAAAGTGAGAGTGTGTGACAAAGGGAAAGAGAAGGGGGAGAGAGAGAGAGAGACAGAGAGAGAGGAGAGAGATAGTGTGTGAGTGAAAGAGAAAAAGTGAAGGAAAGAAGGGAAGAGAAAAAGAGTGTGAGAAAGAGAGAAAGAAAGAAAGTGGGAAAGAGTGTGAAAGGGAGTGGGTGTGTGTGAGTGAAAGAAAGCAAGTGTAAGAGAAAGAGAGGAAGAGAAGGTGAGAAAGAGAGTGAGAGAGGGGGAGAGAGAAAGAGAGAAACAGAGGAAGAGTGGGTGAGAGACTGAGAGAGAGGGAGAGAGAAAAAGAGCAAGAAAGAGACAAAGAAAGAAAGTGGGAAAGGGAATGAGAAAGTGGGAAAGAGTGTGAAAGGGAGTGGGTGTGTGTGTGAGTGAAAGGAAGCAAGTTTAAGAGAAAGAGAGGAAGAGTGGGTGAGAAGAGAAAGAGACTGAGGGAGATGGAGAGACAAAGAGAGTGAGAAAGAGAGGAACAGTGGGTGAGAAAGAGAGAGAGAGAGAGAGAGAGAGAGAGAGAGAGAGAGAGAGAGAGAGAAAGAGAGAGAGTGTGAGAGGAAAAGAGAAAGATAGAGTGAGGGAGTGAATGGCAAATGAGAGTTTAGGTAAGGGAGGGAGTGAGAAAGCATGAGAAAAGAGAGGGGGAGTGTGAGGAAAAGAAAGACTGTATGAGAAATCTAGAAAGTTAGAGATTGGGTTACTCATCGCTAGATGACCAAGTTGGGAATATAATGAAGGGGAACTAAGTGAAAGGAAGAAAGAGGGCCATTCGATCCATTTGATCATAAAGATACTTTGGAGATAGGATAAGAATATACACTTGGGACCACTTTGTAGAACACTTTAGGGCGAGTTCATTTGGTGATCCCACTAGGGATCCCGAAGGAGAGTACATTCGAGTGCAATTGTGGACTTAGAGTAAGACTAGTTGACATAGGACAAGAAATTTGAGCAAATTATAAGTGTGTATAAGCATCTTTCTCTTGGGCTTAGGAACCCTTCATTTTGGCAATCCTATTGGGGATTGCTTGGAATATCTCTATAAGAGAGTGCCATAGGTTTGCTTAGCACCACATGTTGGTGGAGCTCTCATACCTAGTGCCTAGTACATGAACAAAGAAAGTTCTTTCTCAAGAAGAACTTGAATACAAAGGGATGAACAAGCCGTTCGAAGGGCTAAAGCTCAAGAGAGGCATAGGCAAGAGTCATATGAAGATTCTTCAAGCAGTAAAAAGGAGTCAGAGGAAATAGTGTATTGTTGAAGGAGAGTAGCTACTCAAGTCAAGAGACTCAAGGAAGTCTTGAAACCAAGGGCTTTGAACTTTTGGGAATGAAGTGATATCGATTGAAATGGTCTATCAAATTCCAGTTCATCTGGGAGATTTCCCAAGATTCTTAGGCCTCGTGGATGAGGACCCAAACAATTTCATCTAGCTTTTTGAGGTAACTTGTGACACTAATGAAGTTGTAGACCAATGACAAAGATTGAGAATCTTTCCTAAAACTCTCTAAGACGAGGTGGAAAACTGGTATGGAAATTTGACACCTCAGGAGAAGGGGATGTATCAAGTGCTTAAAGCTTCCTTTTTGGAAAATCCCAAAGGCAAGGCTTCTAGGATAAACTTGCCCAACATATGGATTATCTATAATAGGGAGTAAACAAGAGTATTGATCATTACATCTAGAAAATGGAAACATTGGTCAAGAAAATGGGTATAAATGCTCCAAATGGTGAAATTCTAAAGAGAAGGTTTACCAGAGAGTTAAGATATCCTAGAGTTCAGCAACATATAAGCATTAGGCGGCCTGCCAACCTAATAGTTGCAAAAGAGGAAGCTAGGGTATGGGAGGAAGTACAATTAACCCAACAAAGGAGAGAGCCCAGGTGAGGTTAAGCCTACATTGGGAGAGGAGCTGATACTGGACCTAGTGACTCAAGCGGTGAAAATTTCCACTCTTACCCATGAGACATACACTGTAAAGCATGAGGCAGTCTCAAAATACAACCAAGGCATATTTAGGTCTAATACATGGTGTGCAAAATGCCATGGTTATGATCATATAGCCACAGAGTGCCCCATTATCTCGAGATTGGTCATTGATAGACCTCCACCTAGAAGATTTTGTGCCTTCTGTAAAAACCCAAACCATATTGAGGACCAGTGCTATCAAAGGATGACTTAGGAGGGAAGGACCATGCAACTTCAGAGCATGAGAGAACTTCCTTATATGGGGCTACCTGCTCAAAGGGAACCACCTGTACCTCACTGGGAAACAAGGCAAACATATGGACATGATACTCATGGCCAAGGAGGTGGCTACCCTAGGGAGATAACACAAGAACAAAGAAGAGCTGATCTAATTCAATGTTGAAGATGCGGAGGTGATGGGCACATAGCTTGAGTTTTCCCAAATGAAAAGAAGCCTATTGGGTACACTTTGTTATGTAGCTATTGTAGTGGTGAAGGACATTTTGATGAAAATTTTCCTAAAATGAGAGCCGACAATCAAGATGCAACCTACTCCTAAACCACAAAAACAAATTCCTACAATAGGAGTGGTGTTTAGGACACTAGAATCTTGGGAAGGACCAAGTTCTTCTATGCATTTTGTGGAAGCAGACCAAGGCAAGTGAGTGAAAAAAGAACCCACCATAGTGGTGGTCACAAGAACCCAAGAATACACAAAAAAGGAAGAGTGAAAATGTAGTCAAAGAAAAGACACCTAAGCATGGTGAAGTGGAAGAGGAAGTGGAAGGACTTCATGAACAAAAGGAATCAGAAGAAGGGGATGAAGTAGAAATACTTTTGCTAGTGGCAAAGAAATTTGTATCAATCATTCCTCCATTCCTCAAAAGCTTGAAAAATCCAAAATAACGAAAGGAAAAACAAAGTGAGGAAAAAAATGATATAGTGCAGAAACTGGTTGAAAAGGAAGTCACTTTGGACATTGGTACTCTGCTAAAGTGCTCTCCTATATGTAGGAAGTATAAAGATGATTCAAATCAGGAATTGCTAGGATGGTTGACATGCACAAGTCAATTTGAACGTTACATGATGAATATAGGCTCAAGGGAAGACAAGATTGATGATTCCCTAGATTTAGGGATCTCATAAAAATGGCAAAACCCCGAACTGACCACCACAATGGAAGTAAGACACTTGAGAAAAAAGGTCATGGCTCTCAAAGTTGAAGTCCAGAATAGAGTTCAAGGGTCGAAGATGATGATGAAAAGAGAACCAAACACACGCAAAATGGATGAGAGAGTCAAGCTGGAGGAATTAAATATGAATGGGGAAGGAAAAGGTAAAGAAGTATTTGCCAATGATGCATGCACACTATTAGAGAATCAAAAGAGAGTGAGGATGGAAGATGAAGATATGATAGAAGTGGGTTTTGTAGAGGAAAAGAAGGTAATCAAAAAGCTGGCTGATCTTTACATAAGGGGAACAAGTCCTTTGAATGAAGGGATTCATTTTTCTAGGGCTCATGATCAGGGCTATCAGACAAAGCAAAATGGTAAGATAAGATGGTCATCTACCTTCTAGCACAAGCAAAGCACATGACTCTATGAGTAGTGAAATGTATAGGAAAGGCCAAAGGGGTAGGGGCAAATCTAGAAGAGACAAGTAGTGTATAGACAGTGATGGTTCTGACAAGGAAACAAATGATCAAGGGAGAGATCTCTTGGATGGTAGAGACAAGGGGAGGCATTGTTTGAGACATCGATATAGTAGGGATAGAAACATGGAAAGGTAGGAAGATTTTTAGGAAGCATTTGGAAAAGAGACTTGTTCTAGATATAAGGGAAAAGCTCACGATTATGGAAGAAATGAGGACATAGTCAACATGCATAACCAAAATTCTTGTGAAGGGAGTACTTCTAGATACGAGGGACTTTAGAGAAGACACACATTGGACAATAAACCTGAAATGAGCATGGTGAGTAAAGAGTCTCAGGCAAAGGGTATTGGAAATCATGGCAGCAGACTAAGGAAGTCAGGGTTGGCTTGTGACAGACATGAAGAGGACATCAAGAAGAAGCCTTATGGAGATAGGTATTTTGATAGTTGGCAGAACATACAAGGGATGGTTGGAGAGGTTGCAAGGAAGAGATTAACAGTGAACAATTGGATTATGGGATTCTTTTTCTTGATTTGGATGATCTTACAGAAAATGTGGGGCTGGATAAGGGAGCAAAGTGATAATGCCACTCTCTTTTTCATCAAACAATTTACCTCCTATTGGTTGAGACCACTAAAACTAATAAATCAAATGTGTTCTTATGCACAATCATTAGGAACTAGGCAATAGATGGCTGATCAAGTATACCAAAACACCCTATTCGATCTTGTGATATATTTTTTAGATCAAGCACTAGCGAGTATGGAGATACCTATTGAGAGCCTATAGATGGAATACGATGTGGAAGAGGTCCATTGGCTGGAATGTTTCTTGAACCAAGATCTTGACATCAACTTTGCATTTCCACAATTTGAGGCATATTTTCTTTGTTGGTTTGAGTATGCACAAGATCAATATTTTTACTACAATGTCACTCAAGGGATACCTAGTGAGGAAAATGAAATTCATTGGGCATGGGTAGACTAGTTAGTTATATGTATTGATGATGAGACTCCTGAAGCGGAGCCTGACTCACCTCCTAGAGAACGTTGATCATCGATTATGAACAAGACTAAGTAGGAATTTTTTAGGATGCTTGTACAACATTACACCTGAGGAAAGGACTTAAAGATAAGATAAGGAAATATGATTTGGTAAGCATCTTTACAATTAATCAATTATGCCATATAATCCTTATACTCTAGTAAGTAACGACAATGAGAAGATTGATCTATTAGCTTCCACGAATGTGTTCTTTTTTTATTTTTTGAATGCATGATGTTGGAGAAGGGTGGGATAGATGCTCCTTTGTGTCTCTCCCTTAACTCTGAGGTCATGGGAACTAAAAAAGAAAGAGAAAAATAACAACAAAAGAAAAAACAAAAAGTGTGTATATATGTGCCCTAGTGTGCTTTGACAGGTTAATAGGCAAGTGGAGCCATCCTCGTCGGGTGGTCAGGACTATGAGCTGATGCTAGCTTCATCATAGGCCTAAACAATAATGTGATTATATCTATTTTGTGCTACATGCCATAGCTGGTTGATAGGTGAGTGGAACCATCTTGGCTGGTGGCTGACACCATGAGCCACACCCAACTTCGCTATGGGCTAGCACATGCATGTGTGTATACATCGTGTATATGTTTTGTTGCATGCTATGTTGTGTTGTTAGACAGGTGGAACAAGCTTGGCCAAGTGGTCAGGGCCATGAGTCACATTCAGTTGCAACATAAGACAACTCGTGAATTAAAAAATAAACAAAAAGAAGAAAGAAGAAGAAAAAATCCCCACTCCTGAGGAGGAGAGACAGAGAGGGGGAGGGTCGTGATCACCCAGAAGGATGTGTTTTTGCATGTATGTATCTACCGTGATGAGATGTTGATTGTTGATAGATCAATCCACTCAAGGCCAACACTTACGGATGTATAGTTATTATACGTGCATAATTGGTTAGTTTGTAAGCAACTTATCAGATGTGTTTTTTCTTATGTTATTGATAAGCTCATTCCAAAGGTGGGTAATGGTGTATGCTTCTTAAAAACTCTTTATTTACGTCTCGCTTCATGTTGGGTGATCTGTTTTTGGGATGTGAGGTAAGGCCACACTTTAGGAGGTCTTGTTTTTGCTTGCATATGCATAACATGCATAAATGAAAATATCGAAGGTAGATGCATGCTTTTTTGGATTTAACCTCTTTTGATGAGTTGGAAGACGAGTAGGGTGCAACGATGAGGAAGGGTTTTGATGTAGTATTCAAGAAATGGAAATTATTTTGTTGATTAATGATGTGAATGTTGATGGAATACACGTATGCAGAACACCTTTGCGAGTTGGCTCATGATATCATTTTGATATCATTTATGATTTGAAAAGTTGTATTGGTTTTGTTTACTCAATTATGCTTTGGATTGAGGGAAGCTTATGAGTGATATGGTTTTTGTTTGAGGTTTTATTGTAGGAGAGAATGAGGTGTGAAAGGAGTTGTGCATGAGCATGTATGAGAACATCTGATCCATGGTGTAATGGATGTGGGTATGTAAGTGCATTGATACACATAATGGTATGGTTGGTGGGATGAGTTGAATGTTTGAAGAAAATTTTGTGCATGATGATTATGTGTGAATAGAGAGCTTGAAATATGTCTCTGTGTGATTTGTCATGGCTGAATGGTTTGGATGATTGGATTATGGTATTTTATGCATCTCCATGAAAGAGAGCTAATTGTTTGAATGAGTGGCAGGTGGAACAAGCTCCCAGGTTCACTCGTCGAGGATGACATTGCAATCCAGGAAAGGGGAGTATGCTAGTTCCATGAGTTGTTGATTTTGGGTGTACTAATAGGTGTTCATTCTTCATATCAATGCTTTCTATAAGCATTCCTCCAACTATAGTGACCTTCCTTGCTTCAATAAGTGCATGTGAAAATTTGAAAGCTTTGGAGAAAAGTGAAGAACTACACAAGAAGGCTATCAGAGATGGGTTTTTGGAAGGTAATAGTGCTCTTGGTTCTGCACTGGTGAACATGTGTGCCAAGTGTGGTGCTCCTAAGGAAACACAATAGGTATTTCGTGACCTTTCTATTCGGAATATGGTCACATTGATGGCATGTTATGGTCAGGTTGGAATGCATGCCACCATGTTTGAGTTGTTCAATAAATGTTACTAGAGGGTACATGCCCAAATTCAATTACCTTGGTTGATCCAAGCATGCTCACAACCATCCATGATAAACCAAGGATTCGATTGCATGTTTCAGTCTTTTCAACCACTTTGAAGAGAAATAAAACTGTGTGCAATGCTCTAATTATGATGTATGGCAAGTGTAAAAAAGCAGCCTATGCAGAAAAGGTTTTCAAGGCCATGACTATGCATGATCAGATATCTTGGAATGCTTTGATTACAACATATTCTTAGCATGAATATGTGGGAGAGATCTTGAATGTTCGCTTAGAAATGTACTAGAATGGTGTCAAGCCAAACAAAGCTTAACTAGTTAGTGCTCTAGATGCATGTTGCATGCCTTTGGCTCTTACAAGTGGGCAGATAATAGACCATTAGATCTTGGACCTTGGCCTTGAGATTGATGTCAGGCTTGGTACTGCTCTCCCATGTATGGAAAATCTAATAAGCTCAAAGATGCCCATAGAGTATTTGATTTTTTTTCCAAAGCATGATGTGGTTTCTATCTCTCTTGGGCTCCCTACACATAATATTATGTCTTTTAATGTTGTGTTAGTATTTGAGAGCATGTGCAAAGAAGATGCTTGAATTAGGGGAATATGTTGAACTCATTTGGTTTGATCTTTGGGGGGGGGTACACTATCAAAATTTGGAAATAATTTCGATTTGCTCACTTGGTACCCTCAGGGGTGCATCATTAGGGGATTATTGAGTTTTGAGGAGGATTTATAGGGGGTTAAGCACTGGTCACCCACCGTGTCAGATGTCAGAAGGGAGGAGAAAGAACCATTGAGGCCTACAGGGGGGTCTCTCTTCTTCGTCACTTTTTTGGGGGCATATGCTCTCAGTGTCTAGGAGGACTACGATTCAAAGCATGAGAGAGGCAAGGGAACTCCTGCTTGGTATCTAATAGAGAGAAAGTCTGCATTTCTAGGAGGATAGAGGTGAACATAGAGATGATCTTTACCCCTCTTCTGTGACAAGTTCTTGCTACTCTGCAAAAAGGGAGGCATCATTTTTCAAGGGCTCTTCTAGGGATTTTTGTGAGTTCTTTTATGTGCACAGGTGATGATGCAAGAGCACATGTTGGGAGAAGAGGGTTCAGTTTCGTTTGGGGATTGTAGGGAATTGTTGAGCTATTAGTTAGAGGAGAGTAGCACACACATCTTTGCTTAATGATGAAAACAAGTGGCCGACTCCACTATGTCTCAGATTAACAAAAAGAAGAATAAAACCTTGGAAACTTAGGTTGCTTTGTTCATGATGTGCAGCTCCAATGGAGCTTGACTTTGTCTTTGGTACTATTCCACTTGGGCCCGAAGGCTCATCCCTCATATGCATGCTAGACTTGGAACTGCTGTTGAAAGGTCCATGCTCGATAAACTGATGACATTCATGAGGAGCTAAGCTAGTTGAAGAGTCACTAGGTACATGGACATGGGTAAATGTAGACTGCATGCTCGTTAGAGGAAGGGGGCAAACATTCGATAAGTACTGGGATGCCAATGAGGATGGGAGATAGGAGGCTAGTTGTGTACTAAAAAGATGAAATGGAACCGACGGCAGATGAAGCTCAGTGTGAGATCGTGCCATGGAAGCAGATGGGGAAGATTGTAGTAACTATACATTAAGGAAGGCATTATTCTTCATCAGAGCTTCATTTGAAGGGTTAGTCTTGTTCGTATTGTTGCTATCATTATTATTATTGGAATTGTTGTTGCTAAGGTTAAAAAGGTGTGTGGAGAGAGATAGATAGAGAGAGAGAAAGAGAAAGAAAGAAAGAAAGAGAGAGAGAGAGAGGGAGAGAGAGAGAGAGAAAGTGTGTGTGTGTGTGTGAAAATGCAAGGAAAGAGAGAGAGAGAGAGAGAGAGAGAGAGAGAGAGTGAAGGAGAGTGAGACAAGAGAGTGGGTGAGTGTGAGTAAGTGAGAGAGAGAGTGTGTGTGTATGAGAAAGTGAGAGTGTGTGAAAAAGGGAAAGAGAGAAAGTGAGAAAGAGAGGGAAAGAGAGAGAGAGTGAGTGAGAGAGAGAGAGTGCGAGTGAAAGAGAAAAAGTGAGGGAAAGAGGGGAAGTGAAAAAAGAGACTGAGAAAGAGAGAAAGAAAGAAAGAAAGTGGGAAAGGGACTGAGAAAGTGGGAAAGAACGTGAAAGGGAGTGGGTGTATGTGTGTGTGAGTGAAAGGAACCAAGTGTAAGAGAAAGAGAGGAAGAGTGGGTGAGAAGGAGAGAAAGAGAGTGAGAAACAGGGAGACAGAAAGAGAGTGAGAAAAAGAGAAAGAGAGGAAGAGCAGTGAGAAAGAGAGAAAAAGAGTGAGAGAGAGGGAGAGAGAAAGAGAGTGAGAAAGAGGGAAAGAAAGAAAGTTGGAAAGGGATTGAGAAAGTAGGAAAGAGTGTGAAAGGGAGTGGGTGTGTGTGAGAGTGAAAGGAAGAAAGTGTAAGAGAAAGAGAGGAAGAGTGTGTGAGAAAGATAGAAAGAGAGAGAGAGAGAGAGAAAGAAAGTGAGAAAGAGACAAAGAGAAGAAAAGAGAGAAAGAGAGAGAGAGGGAGAGAGAAAGGGCATGAGAAAGAGAGAGAGTGGGAAAGAGAGAGTGTGTGAGAGGAAAAGAGAAAGAGAGAGTGAGGGAGAGAATGGCAAGTGAGAGTATAGGTAAGGGAGGGAGTGAGAATCATGAGAAAAGAGAGGGGGAGTGTGAGGAAAAGAAAGTGTGGGTGAGAAATTCTGGAAAGTTAGAGATTGGGTTAGTCATCGTCAGACAACCAGGTTGGGAGTATAAGGAAGGGGACTGAGTGAAAGGAAGAAAGAGGGCCATTTGATCCATTTGATCATAAGATACTTTGGAGATAGGATAAGCATATACACTTGGGACCACTTTGTAGACCACTTTAGGGCCAGTTCATTTGGAAATCCCACTAGGGATCCCAAAGGAGAATACATTTGAGTGCAATTGTGGACTTAGAGTAAGAGAAGTTGACAGAGTATCAAAAATTTTAGCAAAACATAAGTGTGTATAAGCATCTTTCTCTTGGGATTAGGAAACCATCATCTACATCATAACATTTTAATTTAAATGCATCATAATCACTCCTAGTTAAACTCCATCATAATCATATCATATTAAAATCCACATAATCACTTGACATTAAAATGCACATAATCACTTAATGTATCATAAAAACAATTCAACTTAAAGTATCAATTATATAACATTAATACAACCATTGAATCCAACACAATAGTATGTTTGATCAACAAACATGTTCCTTGACAGAAATCCACTACAAAATGGTCTAAAACCATCACTATTGGATATCCTCGAACCATATTGAGGGAAGTTTTGAAATAATCTAAGAAATTCATGTATGTCTACTATTTCAAACATCCTTATCAGCAACCAGTTCTAATGCAAACTTGAACTTATAAACCCCATTTTTATTGATGGTATAACCATCTAAATCTACATATTCTAAAAGCTTCAAAATAAGCATTGCAATGGTATATGTTTCTTGAGCTTTATTAAATGGTGGAGGATAAGTGCACTTTGGTGCGATCCACAAATACTTCAAAAATGGTGCGATGGTGATGCACCACAGTGGACTCTCCTTCTTGAGAGCTCCACGACGATACCCTCATGGTAGAAAATTGAACTTCGAATGCTGCACACAGTACTCCACACGGGGCATGCAGAATACTCAAAAAACTCATAGATAAGGCCTCAAAACACTATTCATGAGTGTCAGGAACGTGGTTGGAGCATTAGTGAGACCAAATGCATCACTAATAACTCTTCAAGTTTGCCAAAATGTACCAAATTTGGACAAATTTGGTTCCTCACCAATCCTCATAGAGAATGAAAGGATGTTTGGCACCTAGGTCTTGACTTAACAATGCATATGCAAGTGAATCTATGTAACTATTGTGAGAGTAAGAGTGAAAGAAACATATAATCACAATGGTTCCTAAACACTCCCTATGTTATTGAGAGATTAGGAATTGAGGTGGAGATATCTCAATAGATCTAGTGCTCATAGCCATATACTACTCTAAGAGTAAGAATCAATGTAGTGATTCACACGAGCACACTAGTTAATTAAATTTTAATTAATAAAAGTATAAAAGAAAAAAATGCTTTCATGAGTCAAACATGTATACTTACAATGATTAAAAAACATAAATAACAATCACATGAACACAAATCACACATATGTAAGAGATGCATATGAAAATCATAACATATGTATCATACATAATGAACATAAGAACATAAAGGAAAATAAATTAAAAGAAAATGACACTTGAATGCTATGCTAAGAATGCATTGTATGGATTGAAGCAACCACCATGTGCTTGGTATGAAAAGATACATGCCTACTTGATAGCACATGAGTTTGAGAATAGTTCAACTAAGATCACCTTTTATGTTACATGTGTGGATGACATACTTCGGATCATTGTTGTATATGTTGAAAATATGTTGCTAAGTGTTCCTAATGAAAAGCATTTTTGCATTGTTATTTTGGCCTTTAGTTTATGCAACCTAATGGGGGAATATCTTTGTGTCAAACAAAGGCACATTATTGCAACACTTTGGCCTTAAATATTTCAAATATGTTACCACTCCCATGGAGATATGTTTATGGTTGAATATTCATGATGTTGGAGATGCATTTGATTTTGTTCTCTATCAATAGACGGTTGGATTCTTGATTTACTTATGCATAACTCTTCGTGATATTCAATTTTCTGTCTCTCAGATGAATAGGTTTATTTATTCCAGAGATGCCAAACATTGGTCGGTCCCATCTTTTTATAGTTGAGTAATAGCCAGCCACTTGGATTATTTTATCCCAAGGGGGAGCATAACTTCCAAATTTACATGCTTTTTAGACTCAAACTAGGATATTTGCAATGAAACTTGTGTGTCCACACAATGGTTTTTGCTTCATGCTTTGTAGATCATGCATATCTTGGTTGAGCAAGAAGCATCCTATTGTTGAGGAAGCTTTCACAATTATTTTTTAGTGTGCATGGTTCATTACCTTTTGGCTGATTTAGGTAATGGTTAGCCACCACCATCTTTACTGATGGTCAAAGTGCATTTGCATATGCAAGGAACCCTATGTTCCACAATTGCACAAAGAATATTGAGGTGCACTATCGTTATGGCATGCAGATACTCTTTGTTGGAGGTATTAGTTTGGTTTATGTGCCCACAAAAATAATGTTGCTAAAAGCTATGCTTAAAGAGAAGTTTGAAGCTTTTTTCAAAGCTCTAGGCTTTCTTCCTTTTGTGGATTGATTTATTTCCACATAGCTTGGCGCTTCCTTATACATGAGTGCCAACTTTTTGTTTGTTGCATCAATCCCAAAGGGGATTTTTTGACATATTTTGGTAGTGATTTGTGTGAACACACTTAGGACTGTCATGACACTTCTTTCCCTCTTTAGGATTTCTTTTTCCCATGGCTTGTATATATGCATGTAACCCTAATGGGTGACTTATCTTTTATACATTCTCTTGGTAATACAATCAGTGTTGTGTGAGATGAGATGCTAGGATCCTTGGCTAGGTTGATACCTATTGAATAGTCCAAAAGAAAATCTTGTCCTAGTATGACACGTTCAATTACATCATCATCCTTGTAGCCTAGAAATGTTATCAATATTGTGGCATTGCCCAAATCCATGGGAACTTCTGCAACACATGAGTTTGAATACCTATAAAGTAGAATTTATTAGGTTCCAATTTAGCCTTCCAGGTCAATACAAGAGACATTCGTATCACATTAGCTTTGGCACTTGTATCACTAAGAAACTTGACCATACATTTATTTGAGTGCCCGAATTGAGTAGCTATGTGTGGTCTTTGATCTTTGATTGGCTTCACATTTGAAAGAACTTGACACATAGCCATGACAAAGGTTTGTGGTGGGACACATGACTCCATGAAAATTTCCCTATGCATATTAGAATGCATGTTTTGATCTACATATATGCTCTAAGGCTTCTTGTTCATCCTCAAATCTAATGTGTTGTTATTCTTGCCATCTATTCATAGCCACTTGTAATCATCTACATCTATTCTTCTTTTCTTACATATATGCTCTAAGGCTTCTTGTTCATCCTCAAATCTAATGTGTTGTTATTCTTGCCATCTATTCATAGCCACTTGTAATCATCTTAAGATTTTTGAAGTAAGGTATCTTTGAAAGAGCTTAACTCTTCACCCACTTATGTAGTTTGGAAAAATATCCCCTTCAAGTGAGGATAAATGGTGATATGCAATGTATCATTTAGGGCCCATTTCCTCATTTATGCAGTTTCTTAGCATGTTTTCTTAGTGTGTAAAAAAGTACTAGATCACCATTTTGAAGCTTCTTATCCTTTATGGGGGCATCAACGTAATCTTTTTTCTCTTATTATGATCATAGATGTTTGTTATAGTCCTAATGTGCATCTCTTGTAGAGCATCAAGTTTATCTACCAAGGCAGGCAACTCATAATTACTCCACTCATATTTTCTAGCCAGATTGAGAGTCAAAACAAGGAAACCAATAGGAAAAATGGCATATTGTCCATATACCAAGTTAAAAGAGCTAGCTCCAAGTGCGGTCTTATAAGCAACATGATAATCCCATACTACATAGTACAATTTCTTATCCCAATTTGAGCATCGTGAATTTACCAATTTTGTACCCATTGTGCAAAGCACTTTATTGGAACTCTCAACTTGGCAATTTTCTTATAGTTGGAATGGAGCTGATTTTCAGTGAAAAACCAAAAATTCTTTTAATATATCTACTATGTTGACAAAATGAGTACCACCATCATTGATTATCTCAATAGGGAGGCCAAATCATGTAAAAATCTTCTCAAATATAGATTTTGTAGTGGCTTGAGTGACAAGATTAGTTGTAGTGCATGCCTCTACTATAGTATTTCCCCAATCACAAGACATCCTCAATCACAAGCTTCTAATCACTCAAGAAGGTATCACGGCATTGAGGATACCATAGTGCAGCAACACATAATCCTAAGGCAGTCTACCAATCTAATGGCTGCAAAAGAAGAAGCTAGGGTATGGGAGGAGGTAGAGTTGAGACAAGAAAGAAGGAGAGAGCTCCTATATGGACCAACAGAAGGGCTAGGGGGTGCACCCATAAGAAATTCCACTTATGAAAGCCTAATCTTGACAAATCATGCTTTTATCACTACCACGAGTATGCTCGGAGAGGTTAAACCCGCATTGATAGAGGATTGAATACTAGAGTTAGTGACTCAAGTGGTGAAAACTGCCACTCTTGCATAGAACATATTATGGTAACTGTGGAGATTAAAGCATATGCAGTCTCAAGTGCCCAATTGGATAGTGGGGCATTAGTCAATTTGATGACCAAATACATGATGAAGGCCTTTAGACTTGCCCACATGGAGGACACTCCTATGTCCCTAAGAATGGTTGACCAAACCCAAGTAAAACCCACATGCCTCTTGAAAAATGTGAGCACAATCATTGGGGGATTAGAGTTCAGCATGGACTATTTGATAGACAGACCAAGGACCACATAAGCTACCTTTTCCATATTATTGGGATGGCCATGGTTGGTACAGGCTGACAGTGTGCATGACTAGCACACATGCTTTATCAACATTGGGCCAAAGTTCGATCATGTGTAGATTTAGGTTTCTTCAAATTCAACCAGCAAGAGGCTGACAACAAAGGATGAAATGGAGAAGAAGCCAAAAGAGAAGGAAAATCAAGAAAAAGTTTGAGTGAGGTTTTCCTTGAGCATTGAACCTTACAAGGATTTTCTCCAAGATGGATTCAATCTGTATTTATCCAAATCCCAGAACACGAGAATGGGAGAGTATGAGAATCCAATAGCTTATAAAGATGATTGTGATCAAGAGTTGTTAGGATGGTTGGCAAGCACAAGTCAATTTGAATGTTACACGATGAATATAGGCTCAAGGAAAGACAAGATTGACGGATCCCTAGAGGATCTTAGAAAAAGGATCGAACTACAAATTGGCAACCAAAATGGAAGTAAGACACTTGAGAAAAAGGGTTGCAGCTCTTGAAGTTGAACTCTAGAGTAGATGTCAAGGGTCGGAGATGATGCTAAAAAGAGAGCTGAACGCATGAGGAATGAATGTGAGAGTTGATTTGGAGAAAGTAAATCTGAATGGGGAGGGAAAAGTTAAAGAATTATTGGCCAATGATGCATGCACACTTTTAGAGAATCAAAAGTGAGTGCAGATGGAAGAAGATGAGATGGTAGAAGTTGGTTTTGCAAAGGAAGAGAAGGCAGTCTGAAAATTGGCCAATCTTTGCATAAGGAGAAGAAGTCCTTCAAATGATAAGAGTCATTCTTCTAAGGCTCATGATCAAGGGTCTCATACAAAGAAGATGGTAAGACAAGATGGGCATCTACCTTCTAGCACAAGAAAAGCACATGACTTCATGAGTAGCAAAATGTGTAGCAAAGTTCTCAGGGGCAGAGGCAGATTTGGAAGAGACAAGTGGTGTATAAACAGTGATGGTTCTAGCAAGGAAATGAATGATTGAGGGAGAGACCTCTTGGATGGTAGAGAAAAGACGACACATTATTCGAGATGTCGATATAGTAGGGATAGAAAAATGGAAAGGAAGGAAGATTTTGAGGAAGCTTTTGGAAAAGAGATTCACTTCGGAGATAAAGGAAAAGATCACAACTTACAACTATGGAAGAAGTGAGGATGCAATCGACATGCAGGACCAAGACTTTGAAACATGAGGGACTTAAGAGAAGAAACACATTGGATGATAAACTGAAAATGAGCATTGTGAGTAAAGAGTCTTATGCAAAGGGTGTCGGCAATCACGGTAGCAGACTAAAGAAGTCATGGTTGGCTCATGATGAATGTGCCGATGTCATCAATAAGAAGCCTTATGAGATAGGTATTTTGATAGTTGGAAAAACATACAAGGGATGGTTGGAGAGGTTGCAAGGAAGAGATTCTCAGTGAACCATTGGAGTATGGGATTGTTTTTCTTGATCTGGATGATCTTACAAAAAATATGGGGCTGGACAAGGGAACAAAGCAATAATGGCACTCTCTTTTCATCAAATAATTTGCCTCCTATTGGTTGAGACCACTGAAAATAATAAATCAAATGTGTTCTTATGCAGGATCATTAGGAACTAGGCAATAGATGGTTGATCAAATATACCAAAATGCCCTATTTGATCTTGTGATATATTTTGTAGATCGAGCACTAGTGAGTATGGAGATACTTGTCAAGAGTCTTCAGATAGCATACAACATAGAAGACGCCCATTGGTTGGTATGTTTTTGAACCAAGATCTTGACATTGACTTTCCATTTCCACATTTTGAGGAGTATTTGCTTTGTTCAGCTGGGTATGCAAAAGGCATGTAGGTGCAAAGGTCTCATCAAAATCAATGCCTCTTTCTTGTGCATAACCCTTTGCAACAAGCCTAGCCTTATACCTGTCAACTGTACCATCTAGTTTACACTTCAGCTTGTATACCCACTTAGTGCCAATGGCCTTCTTGCCAGGAGGCAAATCACATAAAGACCAATTACCATTCTTCATTATAGCATCATATTCAGATTGCATAGCAACCATCCAATTTTCTGAATTTTGTGCTTCATCAAACGAAGCAGGCTCATTCTCATCACAGAGAATAGATGCAACATAGCATAGCAATCTGATGCAAAAGAGGCACTATGAGAGCCTGAATGAGTACGATATGACAGAGGTGCATCTAATTTGTTGTCACGCAAGGTCTAAACTAGCCATTTTGGCATAGTTCTTGTGTGCTCATTATCAGCTCTCTCATCAATAAGCGCATCATGTATATCTGCATCAAAAATGGAATTATCTGCATCATCACATGAAACCTACGAAGGCTGAGAAGTTGCCTCATTAGGACTAGCACTAGACTATCCACCTGTAAAAAGAGGCAGCAAAGTATCATACATGTCTTTGGAGCTAATAGATGTCTCCTTAGTACATGAAAGCAATGGTTGAATAGCATCTTCCACAAAAACAACATCACGGCTAACCAAAATGTGTTTAGTCTGTGGATGATACAGACGATAGCCTTTACTTTCAGAACTGTACCCAACAAAAATACATTTTACTGCTTTATCATCCAATTTTCTGCGATGTTGTTCAGGCACTAATGCATATGCCAAACAACCAAAAACATGCAGATGAGCAACAGATGGCTTGCGGTCATGCCAAGCCTCATATGGAGTGATAGACTGTAGTGCTTTAGTGGGACACCTATTCAGTACATATGCTGCACACATGACAACCTCAAGCCAGAAACTATGTGGTAAAGCTTGACTCTTGACTATACACCTCGCCATCTCCATGAGTGACCTGTTCTTTTGTTCAATAACTCCATTCTTTTGAGGTGTATACGGTACTGTATGTTGGTGTTTTATCCCACGTTCAGCTTGAAATGCATTAAAATCAGAAGACATATATTCCCCCCCTCGATCAGAACGGAGGGTGCCCATTTTACATGCTGACAGATTTTCAGCCAAAACCAAAAACCGTTTGAAGCACATGAACACTTCGGACTTTGCCTTCAATGGATATACCCATGCATGCCTGGAAAAATCATCGACGAAAGTCATGAAGTAAAGATAATTGCCAAAAGAAGGTGTCTGCATAGGACCACAAACATCACTATGTACAAGCTGCAATTTCTGAGTAGCCTAAACTGAACCATTATTTGGAAAGGACGAACGCTGCATTTTGCCCAAAATAGAGCCTTCACAAACATGTTTTCTAGGTGCCTCAAGTTTGGACAAAGAGGACACCATTTCAGATTTCTGTAGGCGTAGCAAACTAGGAAAATTCAGATGACCAAAGCATGCATGCCAAAGCTTTGCATATGACATAGCCTGAGAATCATTTACTGCACATGCCAAATCATTTACAGATCTTTCATAGTCTATGAGCTTATATAGACCACGACATAAAATGCCAAAAGTAATAATCACATCGCCATTTGATAGATCATGAATTGTACACCTATCATCAACAAATTTCACAACCAAGCCAATCTTGGCTAATGCAGCAGCTGATAACAGGTTCTTCTTGATCCATGGCACAAATAAAGCATCTGACAAAGTGAAAGAGCTACCATCAGTAGTAGTCAAAATGATCTTACCAAATCCCATAACAGGATAAGAGGAGTTGTTGCTGCATGTAACAGTATTCCCTGTAGGGGCAGGCTCGAGTGAAGAGAAGAAACTACGCTGCGAGGTAATATGTTTGGCCACCCCACTGTCAAAATACCAAACATCTGAGTTTACAACAGACATGCACTACTCATGAGAAGATGGGTCAAAACTATAGACAGTAGTAAATGCCCATTCTTCTTCCTGCACAAGATTAGGAGACTCTGTTTTTGGTGTAGAGGCCTTTGCAACAACCATTCCAGCTTCTTTCTTCTTTGCCTCTTTAGCAACCAGTTTTGGACAGTTCTTTATGATATGATCATTCCCTTTACAATACTTACAAAACAATTTCTACTTTCTGATTTCTTCTCATCTTTATCTTCCTTCTTAGAATATGCAAAATTAGTAGATTTTTGCTTACTAGTTGAAGAGCTCCATTTTCCTTTGCCCTTGTGACTAGCCATGAAAGCTTGATCTACAACTCGCATAATGGACCTGTTTTGCCTGGACTGATCTTCCTGCAACACAACAGAGACTAACTCCTCAAATGATAAGGCATTTGGATTTCCTTTCATCATCAACCAAAGAGTAGAAGCAAAACTCTGATATGAATCAGGAAGACCATTCAGAATGGTCTGCACAAGTGAGCTATCTGGTATAACCTCATCAGCAGAAATCAATTGTTCCTTCAAGTCTTTGATCTTTGTTAGGAAACTGTCCATAGAATCACCTTCATTCATGCACTCACTCTCCAACAATTTTCGGAGGTAAGCAACACGAGCCTCATTCCTAGCTTGGTACAATGTGGTAAGTGTATCCCAAGCATCCTTAGCTGTTCTACAAGAGCGAATGTGAGGAATAATGGCACGTTTGATAGAAAAAGCTATCAATGCATGTGCCTCAGCATCTCTGCCATCCCAGTAAATCTGATCTGTGGTAGGTGCAATAGAAACCGCAGCAGGAATAGGAATATGCAGAATATCATCATCTTTGACACCTTCTGCATCAGCTTCAGTACCTGAAGTTGTAACAGTTGCAGGTGTGATAGGATGTTTTTCGACCCTACACAATGTTCCATAGTTCTTTTGCAACCAACACATGTCGCATCATATAAGCCCATAACGGGTAGTTCGTACCACCCACTCATCCTCAACAGCCAACATACGGAATACATCACTGCTTTCAGTCATGGCCGATGACTAAAATACCTTGATGCAGAAAATTGACTCTATCTCAAAAAGTTGAACAGAATTGTCCAGAGAAATTCTGCTAGACATGTAGTAGACTTCAAGACGCGTATACTAGTGAACAAAAATTGGTATATACCTTTTGCATAAAAAGACAAAATAGCCTACACAAGCGCTGCGATAGTGCGTTTGGAGGCCGAAACGAGCTCAGATCGCAATTTTGGCACCACATCGCGAAGCTATTTCAATTTTGAAAACACGTTGAGTATGCTCACTAAAATTTGTGTGATTCTAAGACTGCAACCGGAGGAGTGTCGACAGTGCCCTAGATGAAGTGATGACCTGCTCTGATACCAATTCTTGGAGTTAGACATTTGTGAAATCATGCGAACATCACAAGGAATAAGAAGAAGCTTAGAGCACAACACACAATACTGAATGCATTACTAGAGAATGTACAAAGATAAGTAGCCCACTAGGGCAACAGGCGTATATACAAGCTGGGGAAAAAAACTCCTAAAGAGGGAAAAAAACTACCCCGACGGTCCTAGTGTGTTCACACACATCACTACCTAAATATATCAACAAAAAAGAGAAATTGTTTTGCAAGTACTGTAAAGGAAATGATCATATCATAAAGAACTATCCTAAACTGGGTGCAAAAGAGGCAAAGAAAAAAGAGGCAAGAATGGTTGTTCTAGAGGCCTCTACACCAAAAACCGAGTCTGCTAATCTTGTGCAGGAAGAAGAATGGGTGCTTACTATTGTTTGCAGTTTTGACCCATCTTCTCATGAGCAGTGCATGTCTATAGTAGACTCAGATGTTTGGTACTTTGAAAGTGGGGCAACCAAACATATTACCTCGCAATGCAGTTTCTTCTCTTCACTCGAGCCTGCCCCTATAGGGAGTACTATCACATGTGCCAAAAACTCCTCTTATTCTGTTATGGGAGTTGGTAAGATCATTTTGACTACTGGTGATGGTAGTTCTTTCACTTTGTCAGATGCTTTGTTTGTGCCAGGGATCAAGAAAAATTTGTTATCAGTTTTTGCATTAGCCAATATTTTCTTGGTTGTGAGATTTGTTGATGAAAGATGTACAGTTCATGATCTGTCAAATGGTGACGTGATTATTGCTTCTGGCATTTTATGTCATGGGTTGTATAAGCTCATAGACTATGAAAGATCTATAAATGATTTGGCATGTGCAATACATGATTCTCAGGCTATGTTAGATGCAAAGCTTTGGCATTCATGCTTTGGTCATTTGAATTTTGCTAGTTTGTTATGCCTGCAGGAATCTAAAATGGTGTCCTCTTTGCCCAAACTTGAGGCACCCAGCAAGCATGTTTGTAAAGGCTGTATTTTGGGCAAAATGCAGTGTTTTGCCTTTCCAAAAGATGGTTTAGTTCGAGATACTAAAAAATTGTAGCTTGTACATAGAGATGTTTGTGGTCCTATGCAGACAACTTCTTTTGGAAATTATCTTTACTTTGTGACTTTCATTGATGATTTTTCCAGGCACGCATGGGTATATCCATTGAAGGCAAAGTCCGAAGTGTTCATGTGCTTCAAATAGTTTTTGGGTTTGGCTAAAATTCTGTCAGCATGTAAAATGGGCACCCTCCATTCTGATCGAGGGGGGAATATATGTCTTCGGATTGTAATGCATTTCTGGCTAAACATGGGATAAAACACCAATATGGAGTGTCATATACACCTCAACAGAATGGAGTTGCTGAACAAAAGAACAGGTCACTCATAGAGATGGCGAGGTGTATGGTGAAGAGTCAGGATTTTACCACATGGTTTCTGGCTTGAGGTTGTCATGTGTGCAGCATATATACTTAACAGGTGTCCCACTAAAGCACTGCAGTCTATCACTCCATATGAGGATTGACATGATCACAAGCCATCTGTTGCTCATTTGCGTGGTTTGGTTGTTTGGCATATGCATTAGTGCGTGAACAACATCGTAAAAAATTGGATGATAAAGCAGTAAAATGTATTTTGTTGGGTATAGTTCTGAAGTAAGGGCTATCGTCTGTATCATCCACAAACTAAATGCATTGTGGTTAGCCATGATGTTGTTTTTGTGGAAGATGCTATTCAGTCATTGCTTTCATGCACTAAGGCGACATTTGTTAGCTCTAAAGACATGTATGATACTTTGCTGCCTCTTTTTACAGGTGGACAGTCGAGTGCTAGTTCTAATGAGGCAACTTCTCAACCTTTGTAGGTTTCATGTGATGATGCAGATCATCCCATTTCTGATGCAGATTTACATGATGCACTTGTTGCTAAGAGGGTTGATATTGAGGAGAAAAAAACTATGCCACAATGGCTGGTGCAGGCCTTGCGTGATAGAAAATTAGATGCACCTCTATCATATCGTACTCGTTCAGGCTCTCATGGTGCCTCTTTTGCATCAGATTGCTATGCTATGGCTGCATCTAGTCTCTATGATGAGAATGGACCTTTTTCATTTGATGAAGCACAAAACTCAGAAAATTGGATGGTTGCTATGCAATTCGAATATGATGCTATAATGAAGAATGGTACTTGGTCTTTATGTGACTTGCCTCCTAGAAAGAAGGCCATTGGAACTAAGTGGGTTTACAAGCTGAAGCGTAAGCCTGATGGTATAGTTGACAGGTATAAGGCTAGGCTTGTTGCAAAGGGTTTATGCGTAGGAAAGAGGCATTGATTTTGATGAGACCTTTGCTCCTACTTGCCGAATGACTACTGTTCATAGCATCTGTGCACTTACAGCTCATCATGGTTGGAATGTACATCAGTTGGATATCAAAATAACATTTCTGAATGGCGACTTGCATGAAGAAGTGTATGTTTTTTAGCCTCGTGGCTTTGTGCAGAAAGGGCATTAGAACCAGGTGTGGAGGTTAAAGAGGGCATTATATGGCTTAACGCAAGCACCATGTGCTTGGTATGAGAAGATACATGCCTATCTGATTGCACATGGTTTTGAGAACAGTCCAACTAAAAGCACCTTATATGTTAAGCGTGCTAATGATGTACTTCTGATCATTGTGGTTTATGTTGATGACATGCTGCTCACTGGTCCTCATGAGAGTCATATTGCTGATTTTAAAGCTGATTTACATGCCTCATTTGAGATGTCTGATTTGGGGCATTTGCATCACTATTTGGGCATTCAGTTTATGCACGTTGATGATGGAATGGCTTTGTGTCAAACAAAATATATTGACACACTATTGCAGTGTTTCAGCCTTGAAGACTGTAAGCCTATTGCCACTCCTATGGAGATAGGTTTAGGATTGAGTCTTCAGGATGCTAGAGATGCATTTGATGTTGTTCTCTATCAGCAGGCTATTGGATGCTTGATTTACTTATGCATTACTTGCCCATATATTCATTTTGTTGTCTCACAGATGAGCAAGTTTATGCATTGCCCAGGTGTTAAGCATTGGTAGGCGCTTAAGTGCATCTTTTGCTACTTGAGTGGTCCTCGCCTACTTGGGTTGTTTTATCCCAAGGGGGTATCATTACCGCCAGATTTGCATGCTTTTTTTTACTCTGACTGGACTGGTTGCTATGACACTCATGTGTCCACTAGTGGCTTTTGCTTCATGCTTGGTAGCTCATGTATATCTTGTTTGAGCAAGAAGGAGCCTACTGTGGCCACTTCTAGTTGTGAGGTTGAGTATAGGGCAGCTTTCACAGCTACTGTTGAGTGTGTGGATCAGACGCCTTATGGCTAATTTGGGTGTTGGCCAGTCTTCTGCCACCACCATCTTCACTGACAGTCAGAGCGCATTGGTAGTTGTGAGAAACCCTATGTTCCATGCTCGCACTAAGCACATTGAGATGCATTATCATTATGTCAGGGAGAGGTTCTCTGCTAGGGAGATCAGCTTGGCATATGTGCCCACGCAGGAGAACATTGCAGACCTTTTCACGAAGGCTCTACCTAGGGAGAAGTTTGAAGCTTTCCACAAAGCTTTGGGCTTACTTCCTTTTGTGGATTGATTCCACATAGCTTGGCACTTCCTTATACATGAGTGCCAGCTCCTTGTTCACTGCATCACTCCCGGGGGGGATTTGTTGATATATTTAGGTAGTGATGTGTGTGAACACACTAGGACCACCGGGGCACTTTTTTCCATCTTTAGGAGGTTTTTTCCCCTAGCTTGTATATATGCCTATTGCCCTAAAGAGCTACTTATCTTTGTACATTTTTTAGTAATACATTCAATATTGTGTGTTATGCTCCAAGCTTCTTCTCCTTGTGTTGTTCGCGTGTTTCCGCAGACGTCTATCTCCAACACCCCCAAGACCTTCATCATCTTTTAGCCTCCTTAGTCATGGCCATGATCATGTAGCTAAATCTTCTCTATTTCAATCTGCCTTCAAATGAAGCTCTAATGAAGGACAATGCCTTCCTTAACCAGTAGTTACTACAATCTTCCCCATCTGCTTCCATGGAAGGACCTCACGCTGAGCTTCATCTGCACTCGATTCCAACTGGTCTTTTCAGTAGACCTCTTGTCTCCTATCTCCCATCCTTGTTGGCATCCCAATACTTATTGAATGTCGGCCCCCTTCCTCTATAGAACATGCAGTCTGCATTTAGCCATGGCTATGTACCTGGTGACTCTTCAACTAGTTGAGCTCCTTAGAAACATCATCAATTCATCCAGCATGGACCTTTCATTAGCACTTCCAGCTCTAGCATGCATATGATGGATGACCCTTCAGGTTCAGGTGGAATAGTACCAAAGACGAATTCAAGCTCTATTGGAGCTACACATCATGAACAAAACAACCTAAGTCTCCAAGGTTTCAGTCTTCCTTTTGTTAATCTGAGACAGAGTGGAGTTGGCCACTTGTTTTCATCATTGGGCAAAGATGATGTGGTGCTTTCCTTTTGCTAGTCGACAAACCCCTACAATCCCCAAAGGAAAGTGAATCCTCTTCTCCCAAGATGTGCTCTTGCATCATCACCTGTGCACGAAAAAGAACTCTCAAACGTCGCCTAGGAGAGGCCCCAGAAAATGATGGCTCCCTTTTTGCACGATAGCAAGAACTTGTCGAAGAAGATGACAAAAGATCTTCTGTGTGTTTGCCTCTCTCCTCTTAGAAATGCAGACTTTATCTCTATTTGAAGCCAAGCAAGAGTCCCCTTGCCTCTCTAGTGCTTTGGATCATAGTCCTTCTAGACACCGAGAGCATAACTCCCTAGAAAAGCAACGAAGAAGAGAGACTCCCTCCCCCCTGTAGGCCTACACAGTTCTTTCTCCTCCCTTTTGACATCTGATAGGGTTGGTGACCATTGCCCAACCCCCTATCAATCCTCCTTGGAACTCAATAGTCCCCCAATGATGTGTCCCTAAAGGTACCAAGTGAGAAAATTGAAATTATTTCCAAATTTTGATAGTGCACCCACCCTAAGATCAACCCATCGAGTTCAACAGATTCCCCTAATTCAAGAATCTTCTTCACACATGCTCTCAAATACTAAAACAACATTAAAAGACACAATATTATGTGTAGGGAGCCTAAGAGAAATATAAACCACATCATGCTTTGGAAAAAAAATCAAATACTCTATGGGCATCTTCAAGCTTATTACATTTTACATACATGGAAGAGTAGTACCGAACCTCACATCAATCTCAAGGCCAAGGTCCAAGATCTGATAGTGTATTATCTACCCACTTGTAAGAGCCACAGGCATGCAACATGCATCTAGAGCACTAACCCGTGAAGCTTTGTTTGGCTTGACACCATTTTGGTACATTTCTAAGAGAACATTCAAGATCTCTCTCACATCTTCATGCTGAGCATATGATACAATCAAAGCATTCCAAGAGATCTGATCATGCATAGTCATGGCCTTGAAAGACTTTTCTCCATAGGCTACTTTTTTACACTTGCCATATATCGTAATTAGAGCATTGCATGCAGCTATATTTATGTTATGAATTATGGAATGTGTTGAACAAGGAATTGTTGGAGTGTTAATTTATTAATGTATTAATGCGTTTTGGTGTTTTTGATATAGCAGCTAAAGTTCATGAGGGCAAAAAAGGCGTGAAAGGACGTACATCAATAATCGGATTTATAGTTCATATACTTTGTAAATAAACCCACACAGAGGGTTCTATTTTTAGAAAAAGTTAATAAAAGTAGTGCTTAGCATAGGAATCATTGTAGGCCATGATATCTATTAATAAAAGCAAGGTCTCTCCACAAAAGAGACCAACTTCTACTTTCATGCATGCTTTTCAAAGCCGCTCTCATGTAACCACTATTTTCGATGTAATGAAAAAATCCTATAAATACATGCACTCTATGGACTATCAAGATAGAGCGCATGTGGAGAGATTGCACCCAATACTGTGTTCTGTCTCGTCTCCTTGCATGTCTTTTTCTTTATGTGTTTTCAGCATTCATCACCTCTGTGTATGCATGAATTAAGATTCTAATAACAGTCATATCAAAGCTCTGTGTATGTCACTATGGAGGGGTATGTTTCCATTTGTTTTGGCATTTGATCTCTGTTTTGCTATTCACTTCCGCTTTCGCTTCCACTTCTACTTCTGATCTCGATCTATATCCCAATCCTTAACCCTATCTAAGTTCTAGTTCTAGTTGTTGAACTTGAACCTACATTTACACCTATGTTTACACCTACATTTACACCTATATTTACCCCAAGGCATTGACTAAGGCATAAAAATTAGGCATAAGTAAGGCATTACTTTGGCATCTTTGGCTTCTGTGGCACCCATGGCCCCCTTGGTGACGTGCGAACCCCTTTTAATTTATGAGTGGCAATAAGGAGTTTTATATTCACTATGGAGGGAGCATTTGAGCCCACAACCTCACTCTCACTAGGGAAGTGTTTAACCACTACACTATCTATTTGTTCCTTTTACATTTTAATTCAATCAATCTCAAAATTGTTTTTACATATCTAGCAAGAGGATTTTGTTCTCTACATACCCATGGACCCTATGAACACCATGGAGGATTTTGATGAGTCACCTCTACCCAAGGTACCACTTGAGCAATAGCTCGAGCTCCTGTGGCACGAACTTTGAGGCACTCAAAACGAGATCCAACAACACGATGAAGTACTTCAGAAGATGCAATCTGATAAAGATAACCTTGCGAGGGTGGTAAAAGTTATTGTCTCTGACAATCTGATGGCATGCATTCCAAGATTGGTGTTAAAAACTACCAATTTCTATGATTTGAGGGCCATAAGGATGGCCCTTTAGTTCTTTCATGGTTATCACAATTTGACGATTTCTATTCTGACGAATCATATGCTAAAAATGATAAAATAAAATTTTCTACTAGCTATTTAGTAGGGGAGGCTCAACTTTGGTGGAATGTCCTTTGTCATAGTGTAGATTGTCCAACCACATGGAAGGTTTTTCAAGAAAGGCTTAAGGAGTATTGGCAGTAGCCAAAGGCATCAACGTAGTGGAGGCATGTAGAGGTGGACTACAAAGAGTTATGGGGAGCCAAGCAATCATTTTTTTCAAAGAAATAAATACCCCACTTTTGTATTTTGTAGCTCCATTTTGTGCAAGCTAAGGAGTCTTCAAGCTTGAGAAGCTTAGCTAGAATGAGCATACCAATTTTGGTAATTTTTAGATCTCGCTTAGACCTCCAAATGATCTCTAGAACCTATTTTTTAACTATGTCGGACACTAGATGTGAAACCGATCAAAACTAGAGTAGAATCTATAAAAAGAGCTAGAGAGCTCATTTTTGAGGTCAGGTAGTGTTGGATTGTATTAGTTAGTGTGAGCTTTGAGCTTATAAGAGTGTTATTGAGAAATAGAGTCTACTTTTTGCCTTCCATTGTGCCTTGCTTGTCTCTTCCTTGTGTGTGTGTGTATGTGTGTGTGCATCTTCATGCTTCTCACATTCGCTCTCACTACTTCTTACGTTCACAATCTTCACATCACTCCTATCTCTTCCGAAGATTGACAAGTAAAGCTGGTGGTGCTTATGTTTGATCTACACCAAATTTTGGCACCATTGTTGGGGATCGAGTTCTACGATGAACGCTTGATGGTAAGAGTATAGCAAGAATCAGCATTGGAAGGTAATTAATTTCAGTTTTTGTTATTTTTTTGCATACTTTTTAGTTTTTTTCATCTCCCCTACACTCCATCATTGCAACATCCTCTTCCCCTCCAGAAAAAAAATCAAAAAATTCACCATATCCACCTATTCTCCCCATTTTCCTCATTTGCGCATGCGCGAGAGAGAGAGAGAGAGAGAGAGAGAGAGCTATTGAGCTAGCATATGTGTGTGTTTTTGAGTTTTCTTGCACGTAAAGCACTCCAGTACAAAAAGAAAACTCCAAAAAGGTAAAAACTTTACATTTTTGCAAGATCTACCATACGATGGTATGAGGATTTTGACATCTTTTACATGTGTCTATTGCACGGTATAGGCAACACTTGTGCACACACGAATCCACAACTGCATCCCAAAAATCATCATTTTGGTGGACCATCACGACAGGCTCACACCATCATGATTGTCTAGCACCATCGCGATTGTGTCACAACATCATGATTGTGTCGCACCATTGCAACTGGCTCACACTATCGTGATGGCTCGACAGGACCATCGCGATGGTCTCACACCATCGTGACGGTTCAGTTGGACCATCACGATAGTCACCGACCATCCCGACAATCCTGCCGACCCCACGCCATCGCGACATTTCAAGTGCCATGTGTCATTTGAACCATCGTGATGGTTCACTTGACCCTTGACCATCGCCATGATTGACCATGCCATCGCAATGGTGCCATACCATCATGATTGCTCGACCATCCTAGACCATCGCGACAGCTTGCTTGACCATCGTGATGCTTCGATAAGTGCACTATCATGAAGGGTCAGTGGACGATCGCAACACCTCATTTCTCACGAACCATCGGGATGGTTCAATTAGATCATCACGACGGTCCCCGACCATCGCGATTATCCCCATCATGATCGTTCACCTAAAATACCAAATTAGGGTTTTTGATTTTTTGGGCAAATTCAAGGCCTGCTGTGAGTAATTTCTGAGTGATTAGGCATATGGAAACCCCTTAGCTCACATTTGGAGAAAAACCTATCTACCTATTTTAACCGCCGAGAGACTGAAAGTTCATAACTTCCTCATACAAAGTCCATTTTTTGAGCTCTAGGGCTCATTGGAAAGCTTGTTTCAAATTCTACGTGAGATATGTTTTTCTTAAGAATAACACGTTAATATTTAGATAGTATAAATTGAAGTTGACCCATTTGTGGGATTAGGAAAGCAAGGGGGTACTTGAAAATTTTTGTCAAAGGAAAAGGGGCCCTTAAAGGTGTATACATCAAAGTGTCTATCCATTAACTTAGAGATTGGTCTAAACATTGGACTTTTGCAGGTGTTGCAAGATTCATCCAAGGGCATTCAAAGCAAGGTGAACGGTGAACTAAGCAAGGCTTGGGAAGCATGACTTCTTGGGCACCAGATTGATCAAAGAAGCTGACTCGAGGCTGGAAGAATACTCAACCCCTCAATCAATTATTAGCTTGGGCTAAGAGCATGTAGCATTGTGGATTGAATTAGGACCACGATAGGAATGCATCAAGTACAAGAGCATTAATTTTTTCAAGTCCAAGATTAAGATAAAAGAGTGCGATATGAAAACCCTAAAGGAAACAGCTTAATTTTGACAAAACGAGAACTCAAATATATAACAAAAAGTCGATTCCTAACATGTACATTGAGAAAATACAAGCGTTAAAAGAATTAAAAATTAAACAAGTGAATGAGAACAAAGAAGTACTAATGACTAGAACACTTTAAGAGTGAGCAAGGAAGATAAATTCATGAACCTTAGATCAGGCAAGCATATAGGTAAGTCAGATCAATGAAGCCACATATCATCAAAAGCAAGTGTGGGAACTACTGCACGTTCCTGAGCACAACAATTGAATAGCTACCCTTATGATTTGGGCTTAGATACGAGTGAGATAGAAATTGATTATAGCATGGAAAGACCGGAAGGAGGGTTAAATGTAGCTTATCCAGACCAATTAGAATACATCCAAACCAATCACCTAGCTGCAACTCTACAGGACCCAATTAGAATACATCCAAACCAATCACCTAGCTGCATGCATCTATGAGGATGGTTTGAGAAGATCAATGGTTCAATTGCACAACCCTGATCAACCCATTGGATTGGAACATCCGGTGGTAAAGTTCTAGAGAGATGCATATTTAGACAAAGAAGGAACCATGTACATCATCACTAACCAGCCTAATCATACCAATGAGTTCGGTGTAGTAATTCTTGAGACACAAGCAAGAACCAAAGGAAAAGAACCATTAGGAGATGAACCTAGGACACCTAGAGGGAAATCGATATTGACAAGAATGATGAATCCAAAGTGGATCCCTCAAGATAACCAAAGAATTGAATTGTTCCTCAATAAGGACACTGATAAAGCCTTTTGGAGGTACAGAATGGAACAACCAAGTGAAGTAGGCTCCATTACCATTTACAAATTCAAGGATCTAGACATGCCTGGAAAGATAGTATACCTAGACAACACTTCAGAACGAGTGTTTGTAGTACCTGATCATGCAAGACATGCCTATACGTGGAGAGGCAAACTAGTATTTCCCCCATTACGCACGAATGTAAACACTAGCCATCAAGATGTAAAAACTATCCATCAAGGTGCTGGGACATCCTTAGCCCATGGTTACCAAAGAGAAAAGAACAAAGAAAGGCCAAAAGTAAGTTTTACTCACCCCATAGGGAGGGATAAACCAACCTTGGACACTGATAGAATGGAAACACCAAGAGAACCCAGACTACTAGGTGGTAGAGATGACTTTCCTCTACTTGGACTGTCACGAGGAAGGAGATAAGGAAGAGAGCTCACACAAACACTCTCACTCTCAAGGAGAAGTGCACACACAGATTGAGGCAAGGAAGAATGATCTTCTTCTTCTTCTTCTTCTATTACATAAAAAGGAATGTACAAGAATGACCTAAAAACAAGAATACAAGTGCAATATATAAAGATCAATACATAAGGAAAAACCTAATGTCCGTGAATGAGTGAGATGACAAGGAAGAAATGTGCCATCACTTTGAGTAGATAAAACTAATAAAGCTCAATGAAGTATCCCTGACATATACCGGTGTGACCACTATACATGTCAGAGAAATGAAAAACTAGTATGTGTCATCGTGGATCATCACATGTTGAGCTTGATATCTCAACACTCCCCCTCAAGCTCAATGCCATATCCTGTAATCCAACCATCTCCCGAAACTTCTTCAACTTCTCAGCTCCAAGTGCTTTGGTGAAAATATCAGCAACCTACTCGTCTGTTCTCACATAAAGAAGATCAATATCACGTGCTAATACCTTCTCTCTAATGAAGTGATAATGTACCTCGATATGCTTTGTTCTAGCATGGAGAATAGGGTTCTGTGCTAACTATATGCTGCTAAGATTATCACAATAAATGGTGATAGGATTTTGCACTTCCACACCTAAATCTGCAAGTAGCATCTTCAGCCATGATGCCTCACATGCTGCCATTGCAACACCTTTATACTCAGCCTCTATACTCGACAAAGCAATACTGGGTTGCTTCTTGCTGCTCCATGTAACACCTACACTCCCAAGTGAGAATAGAAAACCACTAGTAGATCTTCTATTTGGAATGCTACTAGCCCAATTGGCGTCGGTGTATCCATAAACCTACAAATCTACATCAGCCCCATAAAACAATGCATAATCCAAAGTAGCACTCACATAACATAGAGTGTGCCTCAGAGCATCCAAATGTGGCTTCCTAGGAACCTGCATAAACTGACTTTCAAGTCCAACAATATAACTTAGATCAAGCCTTGTAATTGTGAGATATATAAGACTTCCCACAATTTTCCTGTACATAGTAGCATTTTCCAATGCTTCACCTGATGTAGTATCTAACTTCAGATTCTGATCTAATGGCATAGAAATTGGCTTAACATACTTTTGCAACATATTCAAGGCATATTGCCTTTGTGAGAAACTCAATGCCCAAGAAATAGCATAGCACACCAATATCTTTCATGTCAAATGCCTGGAGATGTTTCTTTACCTCTTTGATGCTTCCTTCATTATCACCACCTACAATCAGGTCATCAACATAAATAGCTACAATAGCAATGCCATCATCAGCCTTCCTTGCATATAGTGAGTGATCTACATCACACATAGAAAACCCAATGCTGGTTAAGTAATCAACAATCATTGCATGCCATACATGAGGGGCTTGCTTTAGCCCATAGAAAGCCTTTTGCAACCTGCAAACATATTCTAGATGCTTTGAATCTTCATATCCTAGTGGTTGATCCATATATACTTCTTCCTGTAACTCACCATGTAGGAAAGCATTCTTCATATCCATCTGATGCAAAGTCCATCCTTTTGTTGTAGATAATGCAACAAGTGTTCTGACAGTAGACATTTTAGCTACAGGGCTGAATGTTTCCTCATAATCAATGCCATATTTATGTGCATATCCTTTAGCTACCAATCGTGCTTTATACCTGCTTATGCTACCATCAATAATATGCTTTACCTTGTAAACCCATTTGCAGCCTATGGGTTTCTTTCCTTGCGGCAATGGAACCAGCTTCCATGTATCATTTCCATAAAGTATAGCCATCTCCTCATCCATAGCTTTTTCCCAATCTGCAATTCCAATTGCATCTTCAAAGCAAGAAGATTCAGCATCTTGTATTACCTTTGTCATGTAGGCACAATGACGAGCCATATAACTATCATATGTCAATCGTTGCACTGAATTCCGCATCCTCCCAAATCATCTTGGTCCTGGGTCACTTCTTCTTGTATCATCTGCATGTGCCCTTCTTACTCTCGGAGTCTTAATAGAGGGCTTTTGAAGTTCCTCATCAAGGCGCTTTTCTGAACCGCTTGAATCTCCATCAACGTCTTCAACACCTGCACATGCTTTACTACCAGCAGAAAGCTTTTCTTTACCTTTTTTAGATGTATTTGATGAATTTGCTAGACTGAAATTTCCACGCAATCTTCCACTCCATGGATTTGAGTTGGAACTATTGCTTAGTGATGCATGTGGTCCACTCAAAACTTGAGATTTTGCACTTGATTTTTCAACATTTCCTTTGTCATTTGGTTCAAGATTCAGTCCTTCTTTGGCATATGCATAAAAGCTTGACATTTCATCAAATACCACATCTCTGCTCACCTTTACCTATCCTGTGAGTGGGTTATAACATTTATATCCCTTTTGCTCAAGGGAGTATCCAATGAAGACACACTTTTCTGCTTTTGGATCAAGTTTCATCCTCAATTCATTTGGGACATGTACATATGCAATACAGCCAAAAACTTTCAGATGTGATAAGTTTGGCATTTTACCTGTAAACTTCTCTTCAGGTGTAACTTGATGTACATCAGCAGTCGAAGTTTTGTTCATGATGTATACAACAGTATGCACAGCTTCTGCCCAATAACAATGAGGCATATTCTTCTCAGCCATCAAGGCTCTCGCTATTTCTACAATATGTCTATTTTTTCGTTCAGCAACACCATTCTATTGTGGTGTGTACCTGCATGAAAATTGACACCGAATTCCATGATTTTTTAGAAAACTACTGAATTCATTTGACATGTATTCACCTCCTCCATCAGATCTTAATGTTTGAATGTACTTCCCTGTCTGCTTTTCCACCATAACTTTAAAATTTTGGAAGTGAGTGAATCGCTCACTCTTCTCTTTCATGAAATATATCCATACTTTGCATGTATGGTCATCAATGAAAGTAACATAAAACCTACAACTGCCCATAGATGTGGTCTTTGCTGGACCCCAAACATATGTATGTACTACTTCTAGTACATTCTCACGAACACGCTCGTCATGTGGAAATGATGCACTTGATTGTTTACCAAATTGACATGCTTCACATACCTTTTGCATTTCAACAACTTTGAAATTTGGTAGACCATGGACAATCTCCTTTGACTGCATCCATTTTAGCATTCGCAGATTTGCGTGTCCAATTCGTTTGTGCCAAATCTCTATATGAGCATTAACTCCTGCACCTTTTGCAAACATGGATGCATTCATTTCAGGAATATTCACATTTAAGGTGAACATCCTACCCACTTTGTTTCCTTTAGCAACCAATCGTCCATCCTGCTTGTACTCCTCTACATATAATCCATCAACATTGAACCTAACTTGTAATCCCTTGTCAACCATTTGTCCATCAAAAACCAGATTCTTTGTTATATTTGGAACATGCAACACATCAGCAAGATGTTTTACTTTTCCATCCTCCATAGATAGTGCTATGTTTCCTGTATGCTCAATAGGATGTGATGTGTCATCACCTGTTTCAACATATCTAGGAACTACCAATTTTTGCAAAGTACTAAACCATTCTGCATGACTGGTCATGTGATTTGAACCACCTGGATCAACATACCAAACATTATCATTTGATTTTGAAACACCAATAGACATCGTATTCATCATGTGATGTTGAACCATAAACAGCTTCTCAGAATCATATGCACTTGTGGATGCATAGTTGTTTTGCTACCTTCTGTTATTTGATTCTTCAACCTGCAATCACGTTCAAAGTGTCCAAGTTTACCACAATTCCAATATCCTTTACTATCATTACTTGAATCATTTCGTTGGAAATTTTTGGGACCTCTTTCACTCCTCCTGCCTCCAAACTGTCCTGTTCCTCCTGCATGATTCTGTTGTTGACCTTGCTCTTGGTTACTGTTTCGTCTTCCACTTACAAAACCTCTGCCTCTTCCTCTGCCAGAGTAGAATACCTGCTCAAAGTTGGGCTTTCCTTGGGAGTTTGAATCCTCACCAAGATTCTTTTCTTCAATAATCAGCATAGATACCAGATCAAAAAAATTTGGAATATTTTCCCTTGTCTGTATAGAAGTTCTAAACTGCTTATATGCAGCTCCTAAACCATGGAGGCATACTTCCACATTATCATCATCATCTACATTCACCCCAATAGATGCAAGTGACTCACATATGCTTTTTATTTTCAGGGTATAGTCACTTACCGACATGCTCTTTTTCTCCAAGGTATGCAACTCGTTCTTGAGTTGCAATTTCCGTGCCTTTGTATTGGTCTCATACAATGTGACCAAACTATTCCAAGCCTCTTTCGGAGTCTTGGCATCCTGTATGTGCCCAATCATGCTATCTTGTATGCTAACAGATAGCCAATACATTAACTTTTGTGTTCCTTGATTCCATTCCTCATATGCTCTTATCTGTTTTCCAGTCTAATTCCTCTCTGGTAACTATGGAGCATTTTCGTTCTCTCCTTCGATGTACTTCTAGTAGCCTTTTCCCATCATGAAATTCGTCATTCTAAATCTCCAAGCATGGAAGTTGTTCTTGTCTAGCTTATCCCTCATAAGTTGACTCATTACATTTGCGTTTGACATTTTTGCAGCCATACACAACACTACAAACCACTACAAGTAGCACTTCTACTTGAACATTCTCGCACTATGACGTGACGTTCGATCTCAGAAAAACACAGTTTTCGTGTATCAACAGTACACGGAATCACTTGAAATTCTAGATCTAGAATATATGAGTGTTGCTGAATATGATGCAAGTTACAGTTTTTGAAACTGGCCTAGTTTTTCTGCGAGTCCCACCTTACAGGCTCGAAATGGAGGTTGAGATGGCTCCGAAACTTCGATTTGACAAAAAGTAGTGACCCTAAAGGGATAACTCTCAAAAATATTTTGAGGTCTTCTACCTGCATGCCAATTTTCATAGCAAACAAAGGTCCTTTGTGAATCACATTTTCTCCATGCCTTGCTGTATACTCTTCACTGTCGCCTTCTCCACGAGCTCTCTACAGCCACGCTGGCTCTAACACCATGTCACAAGGAAGGAGATAAGGAAGGAAGATCACACACACACTCTCACTCTCAAGGAGAAGCACACACATAGATTGAGGCAAGGAAGAATCATCATCTTCTTCTTCTTCTATTACATAAAAAGGAATGTACAAGAATGACCTAAAAACAAGAATACAACAAGTGCAATATATAAAGATCAATACATAAGGAAAAACCTAATGTCCGCAAATGAGTGAGCTGACAAGGAACAAATGTGCCATCACTCTCCATAGATAAATCTAATAAAGCTCAATGAAGTATCCCTGACATATACCGGCGTGACCACTATACATGTTAGAGAAACAAAAAACTGGTATGTGTCATCCTGGATCATCACATGTTGAGCTTGATATCTCAACATAAACCCCGTGAACATCCAAGAATATTGAGACCTACCCAATTAGTGAAGTCGATGAAAAATTACTTTGATGGGACGGGGGATCCCTATGACCATGTTGTGGAATTTAGGCAACTGTTATGAGCTGAGCAAGTAGGAGAAATGTTTACGCAGTACAATGCTTTTGAACTCACGTTAAAGAATGCAGTTTTAACTTGGTTCCAACCATTGCAATAAAGGCAATTTAGGGACTTAGCTTCAAAAAAACCTCTCAAGAAACACTTAGACTTGTAGGATGTAGGTTTAGATAGTACATTGAGAGATGCCCAATGCTAGAACTTCCCTCATAAGCTAAGCAAGTGTCTATTTTTGGACGGCCTCTTGAGCTCTAAACTACAATCCTATGTATATTTGAAGGAACCGAGAACCTTAGAGTAGTGTGTAAGAATTTGTATAAACATTGAGGATAATATAGGAGATGAATTAGAACTTTTAAAGGTCTATAAAGACTTGGACAACCCCTCCTAATCATCCTCAAAACATTCCAGCTCGATAAAAGACCTAGCCGAGAAACTAGCCCAGAAACTAGGAGTTTCCAGTAAACAGATGCCCAGGTTAACACCTGCAAAACATTATTGCACCTGTGGTGGTGACCACATGGAAAATGTGTGTCCTAATGTAACACAACCTCAAGCCAACCCTAGTGGCCAATACTGCACGATTGAAAGAAAGTACACAAATCACACAACACAAGATTGTCCATACAACAAACAAGTAGTTTGACAGAACTACCCCCAAGCATACCCCCAACCAAGTAGGTACCAAGGTCAGTACCATGCTCAGCCTCATTACTACATATCCCCATAGAACTACCCCCATCAAATATGCGACTGCAAAAGAAAATCTGAGTAGGGCTTTAGTGCCTTCTTCAACCCTGATCATAGAAAGTGATCCTAATTCAAATAGTTTTGACTCCACCCATGTAGATAGTCAATGGCATACTACATAGAGTCTCCAAAACACTTGGAAACATATCAATACGATAGTCCACTGTTGGAACCCAATTGGACGCCAGGCTATGCAAATGTCATGTATACTAACCCTAACCCACAACCCTAGTTGAGACAGCCAAGACTAGAGGGCCCTAAAGGACCATGCTTTAAGTTCCAAGGAGATCATAACCCTAACCGATGGCCCCAGTTGAGATAGCCAAGACTAGAGAGCCCTAAAGGACCATGCTTTAGGTTCCAAGGAGATCATTTCATAAAGGATTGCACACATCCTCTGATAGTAGGATATTCACAGTATTATAACATTCAAGGATTTTGTGCAAAATGTGGTAAAATCCATATCATAAGAGATTGCCATAAGAACCCTACTAATGCCTCAAAAGTGATGCCCACTAATGTGATAGGTATTGTGCACATCTCAGATGGATCCACACCTACGTATGTACTTATTCAAGCTATAACAAGAGCCCAGGTGCTATTGCAAAACCAAGAGCCTAACCCATAAAAAGTATCCGAGACTAGTGAAGTTGGAGAATCTAGTAGTAGAAAGACAAAATCATGGAAGGACTCACGAGAGAGGATCAAAAGGAAATGTTGTAAAAAGATAAATGAATTGGAAGGAAGCCTAAAGGAAACTAGAGCTAAAATCCTAGAGTTAACTTCACAAGAGTCGAATCAAGAGAGCCCAGCTCAAAGATCACAATGAGTTCTCGCTAAACCCATACCTGAAAATCTAGACATGATGTTTTGAGCATACCAAGCAAGATTATAAGAAGAATCTCGTGTAGCTAAATTGAGTAAGAACTATCCATGAGCAGACCTAGACATTGAGAGAACTAAGCTTTGCATGAAGATGGTAGAATTATCCCAAACCATGTTTGACGCCTCTTGATACATCAATTGGATTAATATAGCAAAACAAGAGTTACACTTTCAAGGATTATTGGAGAGGTTAGAATATTTGATTGCTAGCAATGAGAAGAAGAATATGTAGAAGAACCTTATTGTCATAGAGGCACAGAAGGTAACACACCATCTTTGTCTCAAGTACCGAACACGGTGTGTGAAGAAAATCGTTCTTCCATACATAAGTACTCACAAGGATTCCTAAGAGAAATCCAAGAAGAGAAGTGGAGACGAGAGCAAGAAACCCATCCCCCTATTCAAGATATATATGACTTGAAGGAACAATTCCCCCAAGACATACCCTCCATCTATGATGATGTAGAGGAAGAGAAAATTAGTGAACAAATGGACTTTGAATCTAACTCTTTACAAGAGTTACCTCAGTTCACAAGAACTTGGGAAGCCAAGTCTATCAGTATGAGAGCACCGACCATAATAGTGAGAAATGAAGAATCAGTAATTCCTCGATACACAAAAGTGATAAAAAACACTAAAGTGTAGTGTCATCTCACTTTAGAAGAATTGTTGAAAATTAAGCCAGAGTTGTGGAAGCACGTAGAAAACCAATTCCTAGTGACCGCTTCCACTCACTCTCAAGAAGGTTCACACAAGAAAGTTCCAAAAATACATGTGGAAAGAATTGGAGACATGAGTGAGGGAGAGGAAGGTAATACCTATCTTCCAATAACCCACCAAGGCTACACCATCAAAGTCATCTTAGATTCAGGAGCGGCAGTAACCATAGCTACCACTGCTTTATGGAAACGTTGGGATAAGCTAGCACTAAGACCCACAAGAATGAAACTTCAAATGGATGATGGACACATTGAGAAGCCATTAGGTTTACTAGAAGGGATATCTCTCACCACTTGTGGTGTAGAATTTGAGTACACTTTTGCCATTTGTGATTTTGGGAAAAACCATGCATATGAGATGATTATAGGATGACCATTCATGCATTAGTTGCAAATTGTGCAAGTTTGGGGAACCAATTCCTTGTCCTTGCAACATTTAGGAGTAACCACCAAAATTAATCTCAACGATTATTCCCATCGAGATGTACCCCCAATCCAATGGAATACAATCCATAGGAAATAGGAAGAGACAAAATCCGTGCATTCATTAGAATCAGACCCATCATGGTTGCACAAGAACACTCATCTATGGATGTATAAGGTATCCGAACAAGAAAAAGAATGATTAGAAGCCAGAACTTTAGGTTCGGAACAACACCCATGAAATCTTAAGATCTTGCTTATGCACCTATAGTGTTTCGAGACGAGGAATTCGAGCCTCATGGTTGGGCAGAGATCTTAGCTACGATGGATATAGCAATAAAAAAAGAACAATGGACTGCTCACTGTGATGAGGACGGATACAACATTTCAATCTTTATGATACAACCTGTTGAGGAAGACTTTATCCTAGAAGAATGCATAGAATTGGCTCAAGAATAAGACGGGACAAGTGATGAGGACTTAGAGTCCATTATCATGGAACCCTTCTTTTGAAAAAAAGCCAAAGAAGAGAACCAAAGGCCACAAGAGCAGAATCGCGAGAACCTCAGAGCTGCGATGGATCGACTTGATGAAACATTAAGTCCCAGTAGATTCAAAGCAGTCCCCTTTGAGACTATGCAAGTATTATTGGAGGATCACATGTGATTACTAGATGACTACGATAGAATAAATGAAGAATATCAAAAGCTACAGGTAGATCACAAAGCCTTACTACTGAAGGAACCTATACAAAGTCAACAAGTCATCAAAGTCACACCTGCAGAAATCTTAGATGAACTCGCTACTTTATGGGTGCATGTCCTTGATCTTCAAGCTTAGGTGGTAGCTCACTCAGAACCCCCAAGGCTAGATTCCCCACCAAAGATTCTTGCAAAAGAAGAAACTATTTCTATACCGATGGAGGACACATATGAAGAAGCATATGAACCATAACCAGTTCCAGGCATTCCTATCCCTTCATGGCTCAAGTTAGTGGAAGAGCTCGGTACGACTCACTTTGCACACCTAGAACCCAGCTACATGTCATGGCCCTGATTGAGGAATGAATTTTACAATCACCATACTTCGCTCAACTGGCCTCTCGTAGGTATATCTCCATTAATGAGCTTCAGTAACAAAACCCTACTTTCTATATATGGCAGAGTACCAATTAGCTATTGAAAAGGAAACAAGGAAGAAACCAACTCACGCTACCCAGTTTGAGCTCGAAGACCTACCCCTTGAAGCAAAGAAAGGAAAAACCTTTCAACCGAACTGGTGCATGGAGTTGTTACAAGAATATCTAGAAATGACGCATACCTAAACAAAAGCGCCACTGCACCTGAAGTACAATCTGTGGTGGGTCTGATGCCATGATGCCGCTCCTAGAAGGCATTTGCGATCAAGGTTCAAAATAACAAGCAATTCCAGGATTGGCTAAGCTACTCCTATCTGGCACCACCGCATGGCCCTCCAACCCTTGGATATATGATGGCGACCATCCACCACTGGCTCCCCCGATTACACCGCATGGATGATGTCATCACATATAGGACCATTAAGATTTTTTATATGATGCAAATGGTTTTTAAAATCTTTTGGCACATCAAGGCACCACATGTCAATACCCCGGGCTATGAGCATGGAAACCAAGACCTCGCATATGATATGAGGACCATGCCATTGCTCCAAGTATGCTATACATGGCAATTCCGTATAACTTATTTACTTGCATGTTATAAGATGACTTTTGAAGAGATGTTCATGAGGGTCTTTTGGGAATACCATTTCGAAGTCTTCATCAACTAGCCTACCCATCTACTTCAATTATTTGCTTGCGAGCAACTTGTATATTCAACACACTACGTGCTTCCACCTTTCGATGAACCTTAGGTGATCGATTGGGAAAAACTCGAAGCTGATCTCGCATGAGGAATTCGCATCATGAAGCACATCCTCGCACAAGACCTCTTGCAAAACTACATTATGTAGACCCCACAACAAGGCTCTGTCGAGGACGATAGACACGAGATAGAGGGGGATGTTCGTAGTAGCCAAAGATATCGATGCACAGGAAGCATGTAGACACTGACTACGAAGAGTTGCAGAGAGCCACATAGTCATTTTTTTCAAAGAAATATACTTCATATTACTTTTCCAAAACTCCAAATAGTGATTTTCATCACTTTTGTAATATATGTATCATAAGACACCCGCTTTTGTATGTACTAGCTCCACTTTGTGCAAGCCAAGGAGTCTTCGAGCTTGAGGAGCTTAGCTAGAACGAGCATACAAATTTTGGTAATTTTTAGATCTCGTTTAGACCTCCAAATGACCCCTAGAACCTATTTTTTAACTATGCCGCACACTAGATGTGAAACTAACCAAAACTAATCTAGAATCTATAAAAAGAGCAAGAGAGCTCCTTTTTTAGGTTAGCTATTATTGGATTGTATTAGTTAGTGTGAGCTTTGAGCTTGTAAGAGTGTTATTGAGCAATAGAGTCTACTTTCTACCTTCCATTGTGTCTCACTTGTATCTTCCTTGTGTGTGTGTGTGTATGTATGTGTGCATCTTCATGCTTCTCACCTTCACTCTCACTACTTCTTGCATTCACAATCTTCATATCACTCCTATCTCTTCCATGGATTGACAAGTAAAGGAGGTGGTGCTTATGCTTGAGCTACAAGGAGTCTTTTCTACCCCTACAGTTCCACCTACATGTTCGACAATTGTGGGCTGTGTTTACATGGATGGAAGGTGAAACTTTTACAACCTATATGGACTAGTTCTACCAATACCTAGTATTTCTCTACCTACTTGAAGATGTTTTTGATGATACTATGAAGAAGAAGTATGATGATGATCTAGACAAGGAGATTCAAGCTAAGCTTCACTCATTCCAACCTACATCACTTCATGAAGCTATTTCCTTTGCTCATGATGTAGAGAAAGAGTACCAATTGATTATCAAAATAATTTGTTTGCAGCAGCCATGTCAGCAACAACAACCTTTTCACTAGTCTAATTTTCTTTGATTATATATGATGCATTTACACATAGAATTTAGTATGTAGGAGCATATTTTAATTACACTTCCCAAAAATAAATTAGAATATTTTGAGCATGTTTTGGACCAAGAATGATTGAAAAAAACACTTTGAATAGTTAGTAATATATGTTATTTTATTGACTTATTTAAAGACTATGTCAGCACCTCATAAATAATCTTAATAATTTAACGCATCCATCAACATTTCGATGCATGTGATTTTACATGGAACATGCTTATTCTCATTCAGTGATGGAACACGTGATTGGCCATCCATGATTAGTTTTATTTTATCAACTGAGGTCAGTTGCTTTTTCAACTTAGGGGCATGTTATGAATTATGGAATGTGTTGAACATGGAATTGTTGGAGTGTTAATTTATTAATGTATTAATGTATTAATGTGTTTTGGTATTTTTTATTAGTAGTTGAAGGTTCATGAGGGCATGAAAGGCATGAAAGGACATACATCAATAATCCGATTTATATTTTATATAGTTTGTAAATAAACCCACATAGAGGGTTCTATTTTTAGAAACAATTAGTAAAAGTAGTGGTTAGGATAGGAATCGCTATAGACTATGACCTCTATTAAATAAAAGCAAGGGCTCTCCACAAAAGATACCAACTTTTACTTTCATGCATGCTTTTCAAAGCTACTCTCATGTAACCACTATTTTCGACATAATGAAAAAATCCTATAGATACATGCACTCGACTATTGAAACAGAGTGCATGGGGGAGATTGCACCCAATACTATGTTCTGTCTTGTCTCCTTGCATATCTATTTCTTGTTAGTATATGATCAATGTCTACCCCTCATGATTGTATGCACATTTTGTAAGGCCCCCATTATGAGGAGAAGCCAAGCGTGCATTACCCAATTGATGGGAATCCCAACTTGTATGTTGGATGAAGGTCATATTGGACCATTTATGGTATTGTAAGGAAAGGGAGTTACCAAGGTCCCCAATTGTGAGGTCCGGGGCAACGATGAGCAGCCCTGACTGGGGGGTCCAAGGGGGCCAACGGGTCCCCTGGTGAGGGTCCGGGGGCAGCGCCCCCGACACGATGGTAAAGGGAATATTCCACGGAATATTCCTATCGGAGTCAGAAATCATTTATATTTGTTAGGTTGGTTCAACCTGTCTAAGCCGTGTATGGCAGCTACGCGGGCGGTGGCCGCCCATGCTCTACCGCCCATGTATAGCCGTCCATGGAAGGCCACCCATGATTCTATATATAAATGACTTCTGCACTACCTGAGAAATCGAATTGAGCCAGCATACCTCTACCTTGTATCTCCCTATCTAGAGTTTTCTAGATCACCATTTAAGCTCTACCTTGAGAACACACAGGTGGACAATGCCATCATCTTTGTACTTGTTACTAGTAGAAAATTGTTGAGATTCTTCTATATCTATTATCCTCTCTACCACTATTCCTCTGTTATATTGTGTAACTATTGTCTTACATGGTATCAGAGCCGTAAGGTTCCAATAGCTTGAGAAGTATCACTATTTTAGCCTACTAGCAGACTAGAATATCAGTAGATTATTCGAGTGATTACATGATGGCTTCATCGTCGAACATTGGCCTTGGTGCTTCAGCTAATATTAATGCTGCACCTATTTGAATTCGCCCACCTGTACTCATTGAAGGGAAGCTGGATGGAACCAACTATACACTCTGGAAGTTCAAAGTTTTGCAATTTTGGACTCCTATGAATTACTTGACACTGTCATGGGACCGATGGGATTGGATTCAGAGCCTATACGAGTTGAAGATCTAGAAAATTCAAGATTGATGATTCAACCACAGCCAAATCTTCTACGAGCTTGGAAGAGGCAGAATGTTGATGCATTATGTGCAATTGTCACTAGTGTAAGTGATTCTGTGCTTACTTTAGTTCAACATACTACTAAAGCACATGAGGCTTGGGGCATATTGGCTCGTCAATATGAGACCAAGAACCACATTAGGATACAGAATTTAGAAAATCAGTTGGCAAATGAAAAACATTCTGATTCTGAAAAGGCTGAAGATTTTATCAAACGGATAAAACATCTTCAAGATCAATTGGCTGCAGTTGGTATTGTTATAACACCAGAAGAGCTAGCTCAAAGATGTGTACGTGTTCTTCCACCAAAGTATGATGGATTAGTAACAGCCCTTAACATCTCAGGTAAGACCAAGTCCCCTTACATTTGAAGAGTTTTGTGCTATGCTTTTAGAAGAAGAGATGTAGTTGAAGAATCGACAAAGTACAAGTGATGCTGCATTCTCAGCAAATGCAAAAGACAAAGGCTCTTCTGATGGATCAAAGAAGAAGCCAAAGAAGAAAAAGTTCACAGGAAGTTGCTTCTATTGTGAAAAGAAAGGCCATGCCATCAAGGATTGCAGAAAGAAGCAAGCTGATGAACGGAATGGGACTGTAAAATCATCTTGGAAGAAGAAAGAATCTGCAAACAATAGAGAGCTCAAACTATGGGTAGCTATTGAAGAGGTATGCTCATCTGCTCAACCTCATGTTGATGAACCATGGATTTTAGATCGTGTAGCTTCTCGCCATATGAACAGTAAAAAGGATTGGTATAGTTCCCTAGTGCCTCTATGGGAATCCATCAATGTAGTGGTGGGAAATGACTCCAAGTGTCCAGCAGAAGGAATTGGGACCATCTCTTTTATCACTTCTCCAGGTGTTGAGAAAAATTTATCCGATGTTCTCTTTGTACCTACACTTAAAAGAAATTTGTTGTCAGTTTCTGCAATAACAGGTCGTGGAATCGAAGTTCACTTCAATAAGAGTGGTGCAGAAATCATGGATTCATCGGGTAATGTAGTAGGTAAAGGCATAAGACATGATAAAGTGTAAGAGTTAAGTGCCTTAACTGCTATAGAAGATAAAGATGTAAGCAGGTTATGGCACCAACAATTTGGGCATCTTAGATTTGCAGTTTTGAAGGAGATGCAAAGAACAGCGATGGTTGCTCATATGCTTGCATTTTCAGAGTTGCAGGAACCTTGTGAAGCTTGTATGATGGGCAAGCAACAATGAAAGGCATTTCCAAGAGAGACCAGCAATCGATCTTAAGCTCCTCTAGAGTTGGTAAATGCTGATCTCTACGGTAAAATGTCAACACTTGCTTTAGGAGGATCTTTCTACTTTTTGTTGTTACTCAACAATTATAGTAGAAAGATGTGGGCTTATTTCATTCGAGAGAAGGCTCATGCTTTTGAACAATTTAAAATTTGGCATAAGTATGTGGAAAATGAATCAGGAAGGAAACTGAAGAAATTCAAAACAGATAGAGGAGGTGAACTCTTGTCAACAAAATTCAATAATTAGTATAAGGAGCATGGTGTGAAAAGGCAACTTACCACAGCTCATACACCTCAACAAAATGGCGTTGTTGAGCGCAGGAACAGGATAGTAGTTGAAATGGCTCGTTGTATGTTAAAGGCTCAAGACATGCCTGATTCATTTTGGGTAGAAGCAGTCAATACAGAAGTCTACATCCTCAATTGGAGCTACACAAAAGAACTGAAGGGGATGACTTCTCAAGAAGCATATTCTGGTAAAAAGCCTTCAGTTTTGCATTTTAGAATTTTTGGTTGTTTTTGTTATGCACATATTCCTGATTCAACAAGATCAAACTTGGATTCAAAAAGAAAAAAGTGTGTCTTCCTAGGATATAGTGAAGAGTCTAAAGCATACAGGTTGTGGGATCCTCAGGCAAGGAAGATTTTTGTCAGTCGAGATGTGGTGTTCGATGAACGACCACACTTAGTAGAAGATAAAGGTAAATCTACTATCTCATCAAACGGAGAAATATCTCATCTTGTTCCTATCAAAAGACAGGATGAAGTTGAGGAGGAGGAAACATCTGATGGAGAAATTTCCTCAATAAAAAGCCAACCAATTGTAGCTGCACAGTGTAAGCCACTACCAAAGTGGGCACAATAGTCTTTGATGATCACAATCCACATGTAGATGTACCAGAATCATCCTCGAATGGATTACGAAGATCAAAGAGAATAGAGGAGCAAAGAAGAGCTTCAGAACACATTGTTAACATGGCTCTAATGGCAGATATCATGGGCTCGATAAAGGAACCTACCACCATTGAAGAAGCCCTTGATGATCCATGTTGGAGAGCGGCAATGCAATCTGAGTATGATAGTATACTAAAAAATGATACATGGAAACTAGTCGACTTGCCGCCAAAGAAGAAGGTAATAGGTACTAAATGGATTTGGAAAGCTAAGTATAAAGTAGATGGAACATGAGAAAAGTATAAGGCAAGATTAGTTGCACAGGGTTTTTCATAGATCGAAGGATTTGATGTTTGAGAAACTTTTGCACTAACAGCATGCATGAAAACTATTCGGACGGTATTTGCAGTAGCTACACAAATGGCCTGGCCTATTTTCTAGATGGATGTCAAATCTGCATTTTTGTATGGTCACCTCAAGGAGGAGGTATATGTATCTCAACCACCACGTTTTGAGGTGCCCAATTCAAAAAATAAAGTTTCCAGGTTGAAGAAAGCTTTGTATGGACTTAAGCAAGCTCCACAGGCTTGGTACCAATGGATAGATAATTTTTTCAAAAATATGGGTTTTGAAAGAAGTACTTCTTATGCTAAATTGTATGTAACCAAAAGGGATAGCAAGCTAGTTGTTGTCATTGTATATATAGATGATTTGATCATTATAGGAGATCATCAAGAACTCATCAATCAAACTCGGATCATCTTGGGAACTGAGTTTGAAATGACAGACTTAGGTCTACTCCATTTTTGTTTGGGAATTGAAGTATGGCAAAGACACCTATGGAGGTAAATCACAAGCTATCTATGGATGATAAAATGCTTGATGTAGATGTTAAGAAGTATAGAAAGCTCATTGGAAGTCTTATTTTTTTGTGCAACACTAGACCAGACATTTGCTATGCTATTGGAGTGTTAAGCAGGTTTTCCAACAAACCTAAGGAGAGTCATTGGAATGCTGGAATGCGAATTCTAAGGTACATTGTAGAAACCTTGGATTTTGGTATTTTTTACACCACAGGTGATACACTTCAAGGATATTGTGATTTAGATTGGGCTAGAGATTGTGATTCTAGAAAATCAGTTTCTGGATATTGTTTCTCACTTGGTTCAGGAATATTTTCCTGGGTAAGTAGGAAGCAACCAACTCTCGCACTCTCCTCCACTGAAGCAGAGTACAAAGCAGCTTGTTTTGCTTTTTGTGAGGCAATCTGGTTAAGGAGAATTCTTGCAGATCTATGCTTTCCATCAAATATGGCGGCTGTACTCAAGTGTGATAATCAAAGTTGTATGGCTATTGCAAAGAACCCAGTATTTCATGCTCGCACCAAGCACATAGAAGTACAATACCATTACATTTGTGAGCTAATTGAAGATGAAATTGTGGAGCTAGAATATTGCCCAACAGAGGCAAATTGTGCTGACATATTCACTAAAGCACTTGGAAGAGAGAAGCTCAACAGGCATCTTCAACAGATGGGCATAGGACCGAGACCTACCTGATTTATCATCGGTAAACATTGAGGGGGGGGTGTTAGTATATGATCAATGTCTACCCCTCATGATTGTATGCACATATTATAAGGCCCCCATTATGAGGAGAAGCCAAGCATGCATTACCCAATTGATGGGAATCCCAACTTGTATGTTGCATGAAGGTCATATATGGAGCATGTATGATATTGTAAGGAAAGGGAGTTACCAGGGTCCCCAATTGTGGGGTCTGGGGCAGCAGTGAGTGTTGGAGAATTCCTCTCCTACTCGCAGCGGAAAGTGTAGAAGACCTTCTCAGGATCAAGACTCTTGCCAACAGCAAAACCTTCAAATGAAAACTCGTACCAATTGAAATATCCAATGAACTTGAGACTTTGGTCACTCAAACTAGACAGCTAGAGCTTTCAAATGAGATATCAAACACTCAATTTGGAGTAGATTTGAGTTGGCAACTATTTGATTCAAAACAGACTACTTGTCCACTCAGTTAGGCTGAAAATTGGACTTCACTAAAACCTGAATAACTTATAGAGCATAAAGAATTTCATAAAACTGTTCTAGATAGAGGAAGTACTCAAGATAAGCTTTCCATCCAATGTTTAAACACTAAAATTGTATACATATATTGAGAGATATGACTCTTACAAGTAGACTACCCAAAAATGGGTTGCAGCTGGACATACTCTATGAGAGTAAACTGAACGAAATGACTCAAAACAAATGAAGTAGCTACAAGGGGGCTTCCATGCCTTCTTCCTCTATCCTTGAGTGTCCTCCCTTGCCTCTTTTATAGCCAAGTGACCAAAAACTCTCATGATGAGTTTGAGAGCTCTTCTCCATCATTTCTCCACTACTTTGGACAACCACTCCTCTTACAGTTCAGTTTTTGGATTTGATTCTCTTTTGAATGATTCTCTTTTGGTCTCCACTACTTGCTGAAGTAAATGCTTCTATTTTTAATTTTTGTATTTTTTCTTCTACTTGAAGAAAATCCTTTTTGCAAAAATATATACGAGCTTAATTTTTCCAAGTTCTTCATCCACCTTATCAAGCATTTCTTTAGACACTTCTACTTTTATTTGGAAAACCCAAAAATGAAGGTGGAGTCAAACAAAAATAACCATACATAGCCTCAAATGGAATCATTTTTACCCTCTTGCTTTCCCCATCTCTTTGTGGATGAAAAAGTTGCGTTCATACAAAGTTGAGTTCCAATTGATTCAAATGTTGCTCTCCAAAAGTTTGATGTGAACCTAGAGTCTCTATCACAAATTATGCTTTTAGGCATCCATGCAATCAAAAAATTTCTTTTACAAATAGTCTTGCAACATTCAAGGCAGTATCATGAGTAGGATAATTAAGTTCATCTTTTCTTAGTTTTCTAGATTCATATACAACCACCCTACCATCCTTTGAAATAACACATCCTATGTGACTTCCACTTGCAACCACAAAAGACTTTCCCATTTTTGGTATTTTCAAAACACAATTTTCAATGACTTTTTGTTTCAATGATTCAAATGATTTTTGAGAGGCATCATTCCACAAAAATCCCACATTCTTTTTCTTCAAATATGTGAGGGGATTAGCTATCTTTGAGAAATTCTTAATATGTGTTCTTTCATATTGTGCCAATCCTAAGAAACTTCTAACATCCCTTGTAGTTTTAGGAACTGGCCAATCAACTATTTTTTCACTTCATCCTAGTCTATATGAATTCCATCTTTAGATATGACTCTTCCTAGATACACAAGTTTATCCTTAGCAAAGAAATGCTTACTCTTCTTTCCATACAATTTTTGTTCTCTAAGAGTTTGAAAAGTCTGCTTGAGATGTACAGCATGCTCAAGATCATCTTTAGAGTATACAAATATATCATCAAGAAATACTAAGATGAATTTGTCTAGGTAATCATGACAAAAATTGTTCATCAAGCACATAAATGTGGTAGGAGCATTTGTTAATCGAAAAGGTAAAACCGTAAAATCATAGTGGCCATAACATGTTGGAAAAGTTGTCTTGGGTATATCTTCTATTTTTATCCTCATTTGGTGATATCCAGATCTTAAGTCAATCTTAGTGAATACAATTGCTCCACTTAATTGACCTAATAAGTTATCTATGTGAGGTAGTGGATACTTATTTTTAATTGTTCTTTTATTCAAACCCCTATAGTCAATACATAATCGAAATAAAATAGGTGCACCCCAAGGTGAAACACTCAGTCTTATCAATCCTTTCTTCAAAAGATCATCTATTTGAATCTTAAGCTCCTTTGATTCATCTATGTTAAATCTATAAGGTGCTCTAGAATATGGTTCACTCCCCAGATAAAGGTCAATGGCATGGTCAATCTGCCTAGGTGGAGGTATACCAATCAAGTCTTCTGGAAATACATCTACATATTCTTTCAAAAGATTTTCTACATAATTTGGAATACTTTCATCATTATCTTCCTCATGAAGATTGTTCACATACACTACAAATGTTCTACAGCCATCACGTATACCTCTAATTATCAGCATAGAAGAAATGAGAATAGGCTAAGGATTATGTGCATCACCTATAATGTGGGAAGATTCATCATCTATCCTTAAAGTGATTTTTCTTTGTTTGCAATCAATTCTTGCAGAATTTTGAACTAACCAATCCATGCCTATGATTATGTCACTCTATTTCATCTCAATGACATGAATATTTCTAGAAAAACACCTATCAAAAAAAGAAAATTCAAGGTTTTCAACAGTGTAGTCATCCATTGGCCATCTCTATAGGTCTTGTTATCTATATACTTAGGGGTATCCCCAAATTTTGTACTAATTTGAAAGATAGAAAAGAATATGTACTATCGGAATCGATCAAAAATCCGATTCTATGCGTAGAAATCATACCAAAATCGTAATTATAGAAGCCTTTGGGGAAGAACTAGTCACCATGCAATGTAAAGTAGAGTTAGGGCACTTACCTCCATCATGTGCTTTCTCAATTGTTTTACCTTCCTCGATGATGTTTATCACCTTCAATTGTGTAGGTCAAAAGATTTCCTTGATTGGGCACTTATATGTTCGATGCCCCTGCTCCCTGCACACAAAAACAAAGATCAAGTCTTTTTGTCTGCTCAATAAAATCAAGGTCTTGTAGCCAGTGGATGAGTTGATGCCTCCTTTGATTTTCCACTTGATCAGGATTCTTACCTTGGTTATTAGTGTTGGAAGAGATGGATGGATACCACAAGAGGATGAGTTGGTATTGCTAATCCATGCTTTGTACCTACCCTCTTTCACCTCAGAGTTTTATAGTAGGCCCCTTTAGCTTGCTAATGATACTAAATAATTGCCTATGTTCTTTGGAGATGATGCTTTGAACAATTAGATCAATACAGATAACTTTGCAAATAGCTAGTGATCAAAAACTTGATATTATGGTCTTGACACTTGCTAGATCTTTTGCTCAATGCTCACAGTACAATAGCAATTAGAAACATTCATTTTGATGGTATCTAATTAGCTTAGATAGACAATGATTCTAAGTGGAATCACTTAAAATGATAAATCATACATTGAGCAATCACTTTAACAAATGGATGCTTACCCCCGATTTTTTAGGAGCTACACAGAGAATTACCAGATAGCACTTTGATGTAGATTTTGCCTCATTGGCTGAAGAGAATGTCCTCAAATTTTGAAAGCTTGAAGTAGACTTTGATCTGGTTCCAACAAGCTATAGATAATGGAAAATGATGCAGAGATCACTGAGATATACGCATTCAAACTACATTGTTCTGAGTGTACATAACAGAGATGAAGACAGATGTGATCAATGATGTAATGTATTATAGAACAATGTTGTACATGATCATTGGCATAGTAATTGTTGACGCGGCAATAAGCTAGATAATTAAGCTGCAGAATATTGCCACGCCATAATAAGAACTAAGCTAGAGTGATATTAGAACACCTCTATAATCATCAATAGCTTAGCAATCTTCTGAACTGAAAACTTTATTACTGTGTTTAGTGAAATCTGGAAATTCACTTTACAAAAAACTTCGACTTTTCTTCTGGCTTCAATTTTGATCTGATTTACTTCAATCTTTATAATTCTTTGTCTGCTTACTGTTAGATATTCTTTTCCTCACTTAAATGAGCCAAAACTGTGTTGAAAACTCACCGAAACTCCATTGGACTGTTATCGGACTGTTATCGTAATTGCACCATAATTGTATCGGAATGTTACCGGAATCAACTGCAATTCTATTTGTAGTTACTTCAAATGATTGTAGATGAAGTAAGGAAGTAATACCTGAACTTCCTTCAGTGAATGAACTCTATCTGAAGTTTGAGAAAAAACTTCACCAGTTTTGGATGCCTTTTACGGTTAGACATTGTACCATGTGTACATGTCCCGTTTCACAAAATTCTTTGATCAGTTTGTAGTTGAGTCTACTAGCTTCATGATAAGCTATCACTCATGAAAAACTTTACACTATACTGTGAGATCTAACTTACAAAAGTACCGTAAAACGTGTACTGAAAAACTGTAACTGTTAACAAACTTTCACAGTAACTTCAAATGACTTAGATTTCTTCACACAAGAAGAATGCGCATAGGTCTTTCCACATGAACATGTGTTTTCTATTAGAGAAGATGTGTACAAAATGGCTTGGCCTCTCTTTGCTCATAGCCACGAGAACTCTCCTATGATAAGTAGTTTCTCCTTACCATCTCTCTCATATGAATACCTGACTGTTCAGGTTCCATTATTCATCTCTACATATGTGCACTTTCTAAGCCTCTCTCTCCGGCTATCTTCATCTCTTCTATTCTTCTATTCTCTTATATACAATTTGATCCGAGAAATTCAAAACTCATAATTCTGGAAGTTTCTACGTTGTATATTACAGGCATGAATTTGTCCCTTCACTAAGGCTTTGATTTTTCTGAATGCTTTTGTTTCTGCTTCTCTTTGTCTTCTTTATCTTCATGTCTTTATGTCTAATTAGTGAGTGAATCTCCAACACCTCCCCCTCAATCACTGATTTGCATCTTCTGGTCTTTCATATATTCTTCTTTTCTTTTATTCCTGCCATTTCTTTGAATCTGCTTGTCTTTACTCCATCCAAGCTCTTTGTCAAAATATCTGCAATCTGATCTTTCGTAGGAGTGAATACTATTTCAATCTCCTTCTCCATTACCTTTTCCCTTAGGAAATGATATTGAATCTCTATGTGCTTTGTTCTTGCATGAAATACCGGATTTGCTGCAAGATACAACAAACTCATATTATCTCCATGTATGATAGGTATACCTTGATCAATACCCATGCTTTTGAACAAGGTCTACATCCATAACACTTCTTTAGCTGCTTCCACAAGTCTTTTATACTCAGCTTCAGTTGACGATAAAGCCACTGTATGCTGCTTCTTTGAACACCAGCTCACAAGCTTATCTGCTAGGTATATCATATACCCATGTGTTGATCTTCTGTCATCTTGACTTTTTCCTACCCAGTCTGAGTCACTGTATGCTCTCAGCTGTATATCTGATGTAAAAGGATAATATAATCCTTCCTTTATAGTTCTTTTGATATATCTAAGAACTCTTTGTCCTGCAACCCAATGTTGATCCTTCGGACAATGCATAAATTGTGAGAGAACTCCTACTGCATAACTAAGATCTGGTCTTGTTAGCGAAGCATAAATCAAGTTTCCCACTAAAGATTGATACTTTCTCATATCTTTAAACTCTGCACCATCATATTTGCTGAGTTTATGATTAACCTCAAGTGGTGTTGAAGCTTCTCTGCAATTCTCCATGTTAAACTTCTTCAGTAAGTTTAGGTGATATCTTTCTTGCGAAACATATACACCATGATCTGTATATGTAACTTCCATTCCAAGAAAGTATGATAACTCTCCTAGATCACTGATCTTGAACTCTTTTTCAAGCAATCTCTTTACCTCTTTGATTCCTTCATCTGAGGTACCTGTGATTATAATGTCATCTACATAAATACAAATGTAGATCATACCTTCATCTGTTCTCTTAACGAGTAGACTTGCATCTACCTTTGAACTTTGGTATCCAAGATTATTGAGATACTTTATAAGTTTATAATTCCAAGCTCTTGGAGCTTGCTTCAATCCATAGAGTGCTCTTCTTAACCTGCAAACATGATTTGGGTAACCAGAACTTACAAACCCTTCAGGTTGTTCCATGTAGACTTCATCTGATACATATCCATTTAAAAACGCATTCTTTATATCTAGCTGACTTAGCTTCCATCCTTTTGATGTTGCTATAGCAATCATTGTCCTTATGGTTGACATCTTCGCCACCGGACTAAATGTCTCAGCATAGTCTATGCCATGCGTCTGAGCATAACCTTTGACTACCAGTCTAGCTTTGTATCTGGCTATTCTTCCATCTGCAAGCTTCTTAACTTTGTAAACCCATTTATTTCCAATCACTTTCTTACCATTTGGTTTTGGAACAAGTTCCCAAGACTTGTTCTCTTCCAGCGCATTAAACTCTTCCTTCATTGCTTCTTCCCATTTTTCCTTGCCTTTTTCTTCACTGGGTTGTTTCCTTACTCTGTTTGACCTTCTTGGTTCATATTCTTCATGTGTATCTGAATACACGTCTTCATCATACCTCGGTCCATCTTCATTTCTCATAGTTGATCCGATCCTGGATGTACTTGCATGCATATGATCTTCATCTCCATTTACCTGCATATGTGATTTACCTTTTTCAATTCTTCTTACATCTTCTTCAATTGTTTCATCATTATGCTCTCTATCTGCATACCAGCTCTTTCCTTCATCAAATGTCACATCTCTGGAAATAGTAAACTGTTTGGTTAAAGGACTCCATAACCTATAACCCATCTACTTTTCATCATATCCGATGAACACATATTTTTTAGCTTTTGGTTCAAGTTTATGTCTAAGTTGTGATGGTACATAAGCATAAGCAACTCATCCAAACACTTTGCAATGATCAAGTGTTGGTTTCTTACCCCACCAAGCTTCATAAGGGGTCATTCCATTTAAAGTTGTACACGGTAATCTATTTACCAGATATGTAGCTGTATTTACAGCCTCAGCCCAAAGATAGTTTGGACAATTCTTCTCTTTTAACATTGCTCTTGCAAACTCAACCAGAGTTCGGTTTCTTCTTTCTGCTACTCCATTTTCTTCCGGTGTATACCTGCAAGTTATTTCTCTTTTGATAATTGCATTCCACAGATAATCATTGAATTCTCGAGAAAAATATTCTCCTCCTCCATCAGACCTTAGTCTTTTGAGTTTCTGTCCTATAAGTCTTTCAGCTTGAAAGCTTCAAATACTTCTGACTTTTACTTTCAAAACATAAAGTGTTATACATCTTGTTGCATCATCAATAAAAAGAACATAATACCTTGAGCCACTAATAGATCCTTCTTTTGTTGGCCCCCATACATCTGTATGTATGAGCTCTAGCAAACCATCATGTTTGTAACCATTTTTCTGAAATGGTAACCTATGTGCTTTTCCCATCTAATAGGTTTCGAATTTGTGAATCATATGTTGATTCTTCATATTCGGTAATCCACTTACGGATTGTTTCTCCACCATAGTTTTGATTCCTTTTTCATTAAAATGTCCTAACCTCTTATGCCGGAGGTCTAATTCTGTAAACACTTCATCACCATGTGTGATCAATGCTTGACCAACATTTCCTTGTACTTTAAGAGTAAAAAGTCTACCTTCCTTTTTACCATGGACAATTTGATTGTATCCATTCTCTGGATCTTCAACAAATACTCCTTCATTTGTAAACTTGACTTGAAAACCTTTTTCTACTATGTGTCCCACACTGATCAAATTCTTCGGGATCGTTGGAACATACAAAACATTTGTTAGTAGGACAGCTCCATTCTTGCACTTTACCTTTCCAATTTACCTCACATTATGTTTTGTATTATCACCTGTTTGTACTGTATGATTTGAAATACCTCCTTCCAATTCTGATAACAATTCTATATTTCCTGACAAATGATTTGAACAACCAGAGTCAATATAGAATACCTTGAGATCTTCATTCTCTGACATGCTTATCAAATTCATCATCAGCATTGTATGATTATCATTCTGCGTATCATTTGCATAGTTGTAGTAGGTAGTGTTGTGAGACTGATTCTATCCCCAACTTCTTGCTGCATCTCTACCATATCCGCCTCTTTGGCTTTGTCTACCTCTTTGATATCTTCTGCTTCTGCCTCTGCCATTTTTATTCTGATTCTGGCTTGATCCTTGAGAATTATGTCAGCAATCATGAGCCAAATGATTGCTTAATCCATAGATCCAACAAGACTTCTTGTTGTTATTCTGATTTCCTCTTCCTTTTGTATTACCTCTACTTTTACTTCTGGCATTACCTCTTCCTCTTGCATAATTTGCTTGAGTAGTCATCTCTTCTTCATCTTTTTCTTTACCTTTATCACCTTTCTTCTTATTCTTTGCGTACATAGCAGAATTATATCCTTTATCTCCATCTATCTTCAAATCTTGCTCAAATGTTAGCATTAATCCAAGCAAATGATTTAAATTTGGTACAAAATGATTTAATGAAAGTTCAGTTGAGAGTACGAAAGGTTTCCACCTTTCATCACCTCTCAGTCCGGCAAGCAATTGTGCTATCAACCTGTGGTCTTCGATATCTTCGTCAATAGATCCAAGACTATCTGCCAAGTCTTTCATCTTAGTGACATAATCACTAATGCTTTGACTTTTCTTTTTCTTGAACGTTGTAAACTCTGACCATAAGCTAGCCTTCCTAGCTTTGGTAGTATTTTGGAAATGATCTTCCAATGCACTCCATATGTCTTCTGCTTTCTCCAGACCTCTAATATGTGGTAGTAGATGATCTGTAACGGTATTATAGATATACGCACTTGTCGTTGCATCTTTCTTTTCCCACAGCTTCAAAGCTTCTAACTCTTCTTTCTTTGGTTGACTGTCGTCTTCAAAAGTCGACTTCTTTTCTTCTCCTGTTACATATATCATTAAGTCCTTACTCATAAGTAAGGCTTCCATTCGCATTACCCATGCGTGATAATTATCTCTGTCCAATTTTTCAATAGAAATGTGATCTGCCATGATCTTCTTGTTTCTGTTACTGCCAGTGAGTATAACGTTAAAAGATTTTACCTTTTGTAAATCTTTACCCTTGAGAATGACTTCGGACCGCTTCTTTGATTTCGATTGCTATTGATCACCTCAGCTTTCACCTTCCTTGTGAAGAATTCTTCAAATTCTCTTGTATCTTTACTTCCGTTTACTCTTGAGGACCTTTCTGCTCTTGAGAATCTTTCTGCTCTGATACCACTTGTTGACGCGACAATAAGCTAGATAATTAAGTTGTGGAATATTGCCACGCCATAACAAGAACTAAGCTAGAGTGATATTAGAACACCTCTATAACCATCAATAGCTTAGCAATCTTCTGAACTGAAAACTTTATTAGTGTGTTTAGTGAAATCTGGAAATTCACTTTACAAAAAACTTCAACTTTTCTTCTGGCTTCAATTCTAATCTGATTTACTTCAATCTTTATAATTCTTTGTCTTCTTACTGTTAGATATTCTTTTAGTCACTTAAATGAGCCAAAATTGTGTTTGAAAACTCACCGAAATATCACCGAAACTCCACGAGACTGTTACCAGATTGTTACTGTAATTGCACCGTAATTGTACCGGAATGTTATCGGAATCAACTGCAATTCTGTTTGTAGTTACTTCAAATGATTGTAGATGAAGTAAGGAACTAATACCTGAACTTCCTTCAGTGAATGAACTCTATCTGAAGTTTGAGAAAAAACTTCACTAGTTCTGGATGCCTTTTACGGTCAGACACTGTACCATGTGTACATGTCCCATTTCACAAAATTCTTTCATCAGTTTGTATTTGATTCTACTAGCTTCAAGATAAGCTATCACTCATGAAAAACTTTACACTATACTGTGAGATCTAACTTACAGAAGTACCGTAAAACGTGTACTGAAAAACTGTAACTGTTAACTAACTTTCACTGTAACATCAAATGACTTAGATTTCTTCACACAAGAAGAATGCACACAGGTCTTTCCACATGAACATGTGTTTTCTATTAGAGAAGATGACCAAGCATAATAAAGCTTGATGATCAGTGAAAAATTTGAACTTGTTGGCCAATAGATAGTGTCTAAACTTCTTTACAGCATATACCATGCCTAACCCTTCTCTTTCGGTTGTGGTGTAGTTTCGTTCAGCAGCGTTCAATTGCCTACTAGCATAGGCTATAGGCAAATCTAAATTTCCTTCTCCTGTGGGTTGTGAAAACACACATCCTATTGCATAATTGGATGCATCCACATGTACATGGAATGGCTTATTCCAATCAGGAGTGGTCAGTATTGGTGTTGTGCACAAGCGTTTCTTCAGCTCATTGAAGGACTTCTCGCATTCGTCATTCCACTCAAACTTTGTCAACAAGGCATAAAGAGGCTTAGCTATAATTGCATACATATGAATAAACCTACGGTAATATCCACAATGGCCCATAAAGGCTTGTACCTTGTTAACATTCCTTGGCCTCGGTAGCTCCGCGATGGCTTTTACTTTGTTCTCATCTATTGATATTCCGTTCTTAGAAACAATATGACCTAAGATTTTACCTTGACGTACCATGAACACACACTTTTCTGGGTTCAGACACACTCGGTATTGTCTACACTTGTTAAAGATTTGTCTGAGCTCAGGAATGTGACATCTCCTTTCTTGGGAATGAGCACATAAATCGTCCACATATACTTCTAAGCTTTTTCACAAGAACTCTTTGAAGACATGACACATGAGCCTTTGGAAGGTTGCAGGTGCATTTTTCAGCCCAAATGGCATCACACGAAATGCAAAGACTCCCCACTCTGTGGCAAAGGCCGTTTTGTGTTGATCTTCTTTGGCAATGGCTACTTGGTTGTAACCTGAAAATCCATCAAGGAAGTTATGAACTTCCTTGCCCGCAACACGCTCCAATAAATGATTAGTGATTGGAAGTGGATAGCTATCTCTAATCGTAGCAGCATTAAATTTTTTAAGGTTAATACACACACGTAACTTTCCATTCTTCTTGGGCACCACTACAATGGGGGACACCCATTCTGTATGCTCAATCTCATAGATAAATCCAGCTTCAATCAATCTATCAATTTCTTCTTTTATTTTGGCTGCATAAGGGTCATTATATGTGTAGGGCTTTTGCTTGGTGGGCTTGGCATCAGCGGTCATGGGGATCGTATGAGAGCAAATTTTGGGATCTACTCCCTTCAAGTCTCTATAGTGCCATGCAAACACGTCCCTATATTCCCTTAACAAAGCTACCAACTCTGCTTCCTCTTCTTTACTTAGTTCATCTCCTATGTATGTACATCTCTCTTTGTTTTCTTCAATGGTGACTACGACTTTTTTGGTCTTTTCTTTGTTATCATATGCTTCTCCTGTGGTGGTGTTGAAGCTCAAAGTCAAGGACAAAGCATGGAAGCACATCAAAAGGTGCACACACAAGGAAAGGGAGTAAGTAGGGAGCTCCAAGAAGTGTATGTCAAATTTTCAGAAGAATCCCCTACGAAAATAGTGATTTTCATCACTAAAAACCATTGTAAATACCATTATCTATTTTTAGTAACTCCATTTTGTTCAAGCCGAGGAGTCCTCGAGCTTGGGGAGTATTAAAAGTACCATCGTACCAATTTTCATAATTTTTAGACTTCGTTTGAGCCCTCAAATAAGCCCTGGAACCTAATTTTTAACTAGGCCGGACACTAGGTCTGGACAGGGCCAAAACTAGTCAAAAAACTATAAAAAGAGCTAGAGAGCTCATTTTTGGGGTTAGCTTGTTAGAGAATAGAGCTTTGTAAGAGAACTCTTGGCAATCTAAAATTTCCATTGTTCCTCTCTTTGATCTTACTTTGTGCACGTGTGTGTGTATGTGTGTGTATGATTGTGTACTTTCACTCACGCACTTGTGCCTTCACTTGCTCGTGGTCTTCATACCGGTCCTCACGTCTCTGCGGATTGACAAGTAAAGGAGGTGGTGCTTACGCTTGAGCTACACCAAATTTTGGCGCCGTTGCCGGGGAGAGAGCTTCGAGGACGAGCGTTGTGATGGTAAGATCGTAGATTTGCGACGTTGGAAGGTAAAAAAACTGTCATTTCAGTTCATTTTCTGTTTTTTCCTCTTCATCTTCATCATCATCATCATCTCCACCTTCTTCCATCTTCTTCTTCATAGAAAATTCTTGTTTTTTAGTGCATTTTCACCATCTTCATACCATTTTTCATGCATTATTGTGTGGGAAGGAGTTAGGAGAAGCAAGGGAGTGCAAGCGCTGTGTTTTTTTTTGCATGATTTTCTGCTCATACGGAGCTCGCCATAGCCGGCGCTCAGAAATTTGAATTTCCCGCCAAAAAACACGATTCTGTGATGAAAATCGCGATTCTGTGAAAATTCAAAATTTTTTGAAAAATCACGATTTTCTGTTTTCCCGCCTAAAAGTTGGCTGAAAAAATCACGATTCTGTGGTCATTCTCAGAATCACGATTCTGTGAGTGTGCTCAAAATCGCGATTCTCACAAATCATGATTTTCAGTCAAAAAACACGATTTTGTGAAAAAAAAGGCGATTCTGTGTAATCACGATTTTTTGCTCAAAATCGCGATTTTCTAAAAACACGATTTTGTGCTCAACATCGCGATTTTCATGCCAAAAACACGATTATGAGAAAATACGATTTTCAGCGGGCTCAAAATCGCGATTCTCACAAATCACGATTTTCAGCAAAAAACACGATTTTGTGAATCACGATTCTCTGAGTCAAAATCACGATTTTCAAAAACACGATTCTGTGCTCAACATCGCGATTTTCATGTCAAAAAACACGATTCTCTAAAACACGATTCTGTGCTCAAAATCGCGATTTTCATAAACACGGTTTTGTGCTCAACATCGCGATTTTCATGTCAAAAAACATGATTCTCTAAAACACGATTCTGTGCTCAAAATCACGATTTTCATAAACACGATTTTGTGCTCAACATCGCGATTTTCATGTCAAAAAACACGATTCTCTAAAACACGATTCTCTAAAACACGATTCTGTGCTCAAAATCGCGATTTTCATAAACACGATTTTGTGCTCAACATCGCGATTTTCATGTCAAAAAACGCGATTTTCAGAAACACGATTTTGTGATCAAAATCGCGATTTTCAAAACACGATTTTCTACTCAAAATCGCGATTTTCATAAACACGATTTTGTGCTCAACATCGCGATTTTCATGTCAAAAAACGCGATTTTCAGAAACACGATTTTGTGATCAAAATCGCGATTTTCAAAACACGATTTTCTACTCAAAATTGCAATTTTCAAAACACGATTTTGTGAAAACACGATTTTGTGAACACGATTCTCAAGGTACAAAATCGCGATTTTTTCAAAAGGTCCTGTTTGCCTGTTTTGACCCCAGGAGCCTGATTTGACATAACTTTTTCATCCAAAGTCCATTTTTTTATAAGAATAATGCGCAGATTTTCAGATAGGATAATTTGAAGTTGAGCATCAAGTGGGACTAGGAAACCAAGGGGGCTCCAAAGAATTTTGAACCATACCAAAGGGAAAATTTGGACTCTTGACTAAAGCTTATGAACCTGAGATCTGGTAGACACTTAGGCAAGGATAAACAAAGCATTAGATCTTCTGAGGCTAGTGTCAACCATACATCCAAGTCTTGGGCACAACAACTAAGTGGTCATCTTTTACTAAGTTCAGACACAAGTGATTCAGAAATGTCTTTTAGCATGGGAAAACCTGCAGGTGGCTCAGGGACTGCCCATCTACAAACACCAGAAGGTCCCTATAAGACACAGTTGGAATATATTCGGACCAACCAATTAGGTGCTCGCATCTATGAGGATGGTCTGAGGCGATCAGTGGTCCAACTCAAAAATCCAGATCAATCCTTTGGACTTGAACACCCGGTGGTCAAGTTCGAAGAGGGTTCATACATTGATAAGGAAGGAACCATGTATGTGGTCACCAACCTACCAGATAGGACGGATGAGTTTGGAAATGTCATTCCTGAGAATGAAATAGGAGACCTAGAACAAAGAAATGTAGGACAAGGACCCCAGACTCCTAGAGGTAAGTCAGTTTTGACCCGAGTGATCACTCCGGACTGGATCCCTCAAGACAACAAAAGCATAGAACTATTTTTTAATAGAGAAACAGAGGAAGCCTTTTGGAGATTCAAGCCAGATCAACCTAGCCAATTGGGCATAGTTATCATCTATGAATTCAAAGATCCTGAGATACCAGGCAAAGTTGTCTACCTGGATAACACATCAGAGAAGATATTCTTGGTAACAGAACATGATAGACATGCATATACTTGGAAGAATGAATTGATTTTCCCCCCACCAAGATCCAATGTTTCCCATGGCCTCCAAGGTGTAGGATCTTCCCACGTTCATGAAGCCCAGAGAGAAAGAACTAGAGAGAGACCTGAGGTAAGTTTTGCACACACCGTGGGTAGGAATAGATCAGGATTTGAAAATGAAAGACCTGAAAGAGAGAGACATCAAGCACATAGGCAAAAAAGAGATGAACATGATTTTCCATTGCCTAGACCCCAAGAGCATCCAAGAACCCTTAGACCCACTCAAGTGATCAAGGCAATGAAGAATTATTTTGACGGGTCAGGAGATCCTTATGATCATGTGGTCGAGTTCAAACAAGTGTTAAGAGCTAAACAGGTTGAGGATTTATTCACCCAATACGAGGCATTTGGTTTGACTCTTAAGGGCACTGCCTTGGCTTGGTTTCAACCATTGAGTAGTCGCAACTATCGCGATATAGGTCAACTGCTAGACGAATTCATTGTAGAATTTTCCAAGAGTGGTATCAGGCATAACACATCATCCTTGATCCACAGTTTCAAGCAGACACCCCAAGAAACAGTGCGACTAGCAGGAAGGAGGTTCAGACAGTACCTAGAAAGATGCCCTGCTCCCGAGTTACCCACACCAGCCAAACAAGTGGCTTTGTTCTTAGATGGCTTACTGAGCACAAAGTTAAGATCATATGTATATTTGAAAGAGCCGAGATCCATAGAAGAGTGCGTGCGAACATGCATTGACATAGAAGATAACTTGGGTGAGGAGTTAGGATTATCCAAACTCTATAAGGATTCAGATAGTTCTACTAGTCATACTTCAAAAATCTCCACGGAAATAGAGGAGATAGCTGAGCAAGTTGCCAAGAAGCTGGGAGTCCAAAATAAACAAACACAGAGAGTCACTCCAGTGAATCAGTGTTATACTTGTGGGGGCGACCACATGGCTAATGTATGCCCAATGCAAAACCAAAACATTAGGGAAAGGAATGCTTCATATTGCACTATTGAGAGAAAATACACAAACCACACGGCTCAAGATTGTCCCTACAATAGGCAGGCTGTTAGACAGAATTATCAGCAACCTTACCCACAAGGTAGGTATCAGAACCAATACCAACAGCCATATTATAGACCACAACAGCAATATCAAGTACCATATAGGCCACAACCTGTCTTGGGAAACCAACCACCAGCTCCAGCCAACGTGATTCCAGTCAAATATGCGGTGGGAGAGGAAAATCCAAATAGAGCATTGGTGCCCCTAACCCATTGATACTAGATAATGATTCTCATGCTCATAGTTCAGACTACTCCCATGAAGGTAGTCCACATGCGTATTACACAGAGTCACCTGAACATAGTGAGATTTACTCGTATCAATATGAGGCACCACCTATGGAGCAAAATTGGGAGCCAGAATACTCCAATGTCATGTACACAAAGCCTAACCCTAGGCCCCAATTGAGACAAATGAGACCACAAGCCCCTAGAGGATCTTGTTTTAGATGTCAAGGTGATCATTTCATTCGTGACTGTCCCCACCCATCATCTCCGAGTCAAGGACAGGCTATCACAATACAGGCTTTTTGCCCTGATTGTGGCAAAGACCATCTCCCTAGAGATTGTCCAAGAAACCCCTCCAGCGCATCCAAGATTACACCCATTAATGTGGTAGGCTTAGTGGCGGATTCAAGTTCAAGTAGCAGTAATGTGGCACCTATACAGGCAGTTACTAGGGCACAAGCATTAAAACAGGATAAACCAGTAGAACAATCAGAGTCGAGTGAATCGGGAGAGCCTAGTAAGAGGAAAACAAGAACATGGAAGGATACTAGAGAGAAGGCCAATCGCAAGTGGAATAAAAATTTATCGAAACTAGAAGAAAGCTTAAAAGAAGCGAAAACAAAAATAGAAGACATTGCATCTCAAAGCCCCTCGCATGCCGAAACTCCATCCACTCCACCTCATCCCACCCCACCACCCATTGTAAATAGACCACAACCAGGGTCTGTTCTTGCAGATCCAACCCCAGAAGGCTTGGACAAGATGTTCAAGGCCTACCAGGCTCGACTTCAAGAAGGGCCTACAGCTGCAAACCTAGACAAGAGTTACCCTAGAGCGGACTTAGAGATTGAACGGATGAAAATGTGCATGAAAATGGTAGAACAAGCTCAAGCTATACTTGAGACTAGTCAAAAGTTCAATCAGACAAACTCTGTCAAAGGGGATTTGCATTTCCAGGGCTTACTAGAACGATTAGAGCAGTTGGTAAACAAACCACAAGTTTCTTTACCTCCACAGGCTCAACCAGTTATTGAAAGAGGAAGCTCACCACCAATGGGAGCTTATGTTCCTAATTCCGCAGATCCAGGAATACCTCCTTCAATTCAACAGTACTCTCAAGAATTCTTGCGGGAAATACAAGAAGAGAAATGGGCCAAGGAGAAGGGTAATTCCCCTCCTATTCCTGAGATTGATGATCTTCATGATCAATTTCCCCAAGACATTCCATCTATTTACGGAGATGAAGCAGAACAACAAGAAGACGAAAGGTTATATTTTGAATCTAATACCTTAGAAGAACTGCCTCAATTTCCAGGCCCATGGGAATCTGAATCTCTCCAGATTAGAGCTCCCACAATACTAGTAAGAAATGAAGACTCAGTGGTTCCAAGGAACACGGATGTCGTGAAGAACACTAAGGTTTAGTGTCATCTCACTGTAGAAGAGCTGCTCAAAGCAAAACCTGAGCTTTGGAATCATGTGAAGGATCAGGTTCCAGAACTTGATTCCAACATGCCAAAAGCAGGCTCCAAGCAAAGGGTAGTAGAGATACCTCTAGACAAAATAGGGGACATGTGTGAGGGTGAAGAAGGTAATACTTATCTTCCAATCACCTACCAAGGTTACACAACCAAAGCAATCATAGATTCAGGTGCTGGTGTTGCTATTGCGACCACCTCCTTGTGGAAGCAATGGGGCAAGCCCACATTAAGACCAACTAGAATGAAGCTTCAAATGGCTGATGGTAATTTTGAAAGACCTCTAGGATTGCTAGAAGGGATCACTCTAACCACTTGTGGTGTAGAGTTTGAGCACACATTTGCTATATGTGACTTTGAGAAAAATAATGTCTATGAGATGATCCTAGGAAGACCCTTCCTACGACAATTGCAAATAGTACAGGATTGGGGAACTAACTCCTTGTACTTACAGCACTTAGGGGTCACCACCAAGGTCAATTTGAAGGATTACACCTTCAGAGATGTACCACCCCTACAGTGGAATTCTATCCACAAAGCGAAAGAAGATTCCATCTCTGTGCATTCTGAAAGTTCACCTGATCCATCATGGCTGCATGAAGATACTCATTTGTGGATGTGCAAGGTCGCAAAGGAAGAGGAAAAACGTTTAAAGGCAAGAGAAGAAGGAACTTCGCTAGGAGATAGACCAGTTAGAGACCCAACCTACACACCGATGATCTTTCCAAATGAGGAGTTTGAGCCTCATGGCTGGCCAGAAATCTTAGCCACCATGGACATTGTTGTCAATGAGGAACAGTGGACACCTCATTGTGATGAGGAGGGTTATGATATCTCAGTGTTCATGTGTCAACCCTTGCTAGAAGAATGTGACCCTAGTGATGTCATAGAAGAAGAAGAGAATGACGATGATCTGGAGTCTATTGTGATGGATAGTTGCTTTAACTCAGAGCAGCACTATCTAGAAGATATAGGAGTGTTCACCCAGAAAGAAGAAGAACCTCTCACAAGTATTAAAACAATAAATTCAAAGGATGGAAGTGAGAGTAGTCAAAAGAAAAAGAAAAGAAAAGCAGTGAAACAAGAAGAGGAGGAATCATTGTTTGAAGTACCAGAAAACTTCAAGAAATATGAAGTTGACGACTGCAAAATTTTGGTACGAATGCCTAAGAGAGAGGCCATCATAGGAGAATCATATGATAATAAAGAAAAGACCAAGAAGATTGTAGTGACCATTGAAGAGAACGAAGAGAGATGCACATATATAGGAGATGACCTAAGTGCAAGAGAAGAAATGGAGCTCATAGCTCTATTAAGGGAATATAGGGATGTGTTTGCATGGCACTATAGAGACTTGAAAGGGGTAGATCCAAGAATTTGCTCTCATACTATCCCCATGACTGCTGATGCTAAGCCCACCAAACAGAAGCCCTACACATATAATGATACCTATGCAGCCAAAATAAAAGAAGAAATTGATAGGTTGATTGAAGCTGGATTCATCTATGAGATTGAGCATACCAAATGGGTGTCCCCCATTGTTGTGGTACCCAAGAAGAACGGGAAGTTGTGAGTGTGTATTAACCTTAAAAAAGTTAATGCCGCTACGATTAGAGATAGTTATCCACTTCCAATCACAGAACACCTATTGGAGCGTGTTGCAGGCAAGGAAGTTTATAGCTTCCTTGATGGATTTTCAGGTTACAATCAAGTAGCCATTGCCCCAGAAGATCAACACAAAACAGCTTTTGCTACAGAGTGGGGAATCTTTGCATTTCGTGTGATGCCATTTGGGCTCACCAATGCACCTGCAACATTCCAAAGGCTCATGTGTCATGTCTTCAAAGAGTTCTTGCGAAAGAGCTTAGAAGTGTATGTGGATGATTTATGTGCTCATTCCCAAGAAAGAAGGTTTCACATCCCTGAGCTCAGACAAATCTTTAACAAGTGTAGAGAATATCGAGTGTGTCTGAACCCAGAAAAGTGTGTGTTTATGGTGCGTCAAGGTAAAATCTTAGGTCATATTGTTTCTAAGAATGGAATCTCAATAGATGAAGATAAGGTACGAGCCATAGCGGAGCTACCAAGGCCAAGGAATATTAAAGAGGTACAAGCCTTTATGGGCCATTGTGGATACTACCGTAGGTTTATCCACATGTACGCGATCATAGCTAGACCCCTTTATGCCTTGTTGTCTAATTTTGAGTGGAACGACGAATGCGAGAATTCTTTCAACGAACTGAAGAAACGTTTGTGCACGGCACCAATACTCACCACTCCTGATTGGAATAAACCCTTCCATGTCCATGTGGATGCATCCAATCATGCCATAGGATGTGTGCTAGCACAACCCACAAGTGAAGGAAACTTAGATTTGCCCATAGCATATGCTAGTAGACAGCTCACTGCTGCTGAACGGAACTATACCACAACTGAGCGAGAGGGCTTAGGCATGGTATATGCTGTGAAGAAGTTTAGACACTATTTATTGGCCAACAAGTTCAAGTTTTTCACTGATCATCAAGCTTTGTTATATTTGGTCAATAAACCTTGCAATACTGGACGCTTAGTAAGATGGTTCCTCTTACTAATGGAATATGACTTTGAAGTTGTTGTCAGGAAAGGTAGAACCCACCTTCGGGTAGATCACCTTTCTCGCATCACTTCAGGAGAGTCACCGCAAGGAGTGTCTGACGAATTACCCGATGCTTATCTGTTCAATTTAGAAGTTGTTCCTAAATGGGCAAATAAGTTGGTACGAGTCCTAACCTTTGGCCCTGCAAATAAGAATGTGAAAACATCACAAGAAGAAATTGTAAAATCACAAAAATATCACATATTAGCAGGAAGCATGTACAAACAAGATACTGAGGGTGTATTAGCTTGTTGTGTGGAGGATGATGAACATAGTAGTTGGTTGCAACAGGCCCATGAAGGAATGCTAGGAAATCACTATTCTAAACAACGAACATTGCAGAATCTAAAGCGTTTAGGAGTGTATTGGCCTAGCATGGACAAAGAAATACATGAGTGGATTAAGAATTGTCCAAGGTGCAGAGAGAGACCTCCAGTGGAGCATGCGACCCTTTATCAAGTGTCATTAATTCCAGATTGGAGTGCTCCATTGGTAGAGTTTATGAGATCGGGAAGATTACCCAAAGAGGCTAGTCTAGCAAGAAGACAAAGCATGGAGCAAGAGGCTCAAGGCTACGCCTTAGTAGGGGACAACCTATACCGAAGAGGCAAAGATGGTTACTTAAGACTATGCGTTCATGAATCAAACTATTTAAAGGTCTTAGAGACTGCACACAGCGGTTTGCAGGTGGACATTTTGGTCCTGACCGAGTGATCAAGACCATTCTATTCTCAGGACTCTCGTGGCCCACTCTTCATATGGACGCACATACCTATGTGAAGAAATGTGACACATGCCAACGTGCACAATATCCAGTGAGAAAAGACGAGATGCCCTTGAGGCCAATGATGGGAGAACGTGCATTTTCGAAGTGGGGCATAGACTTCATAGGTCCTATTAACCCCCCAGCTAGAAACTCCCATGCAGAGTACATCATTGTAGCCACAGATTACCTTACAAAGTGGGTAGAAGTCAAAGCCACAACAAAGAATGATGCTCAGACTACGGCTAAGTTCTTATTCGAGAATGTGTTCACGAGATATGGACTACCAATAGAGTTGGTGAGCGATCGAGGCACACACTTCTTGAATGAAGTCATTGAAAATCTTCTCCAAGAATTCTTGGTGATACATAAGAAATCTGCCCCCTATCACCCACAAGCCAACGGACAAGCCGAGAGTACCAATAAGATCCTCTGTAACGTATTGACAAAACTGGTAAATAATAAACGCTCTGATTGGGACAAACAACTTCATCATGCTGTTTGGGCTTATCGAGTTGCCTACAAAACGGTACTCAACGCCACCCCATTTCAGATGGTCTTCGGACAGAACGCTGTGCTACCATTAGATTTCTTAATCCCTTCCTTAAAAGTAGCACAAGAGTATGAGTGGAATGGGCATGAATTGTCCTCTAGGATCTTTGATCTCGAACGCTTGGGTGAGACGAGGCTACGAGCGGCAGCAGGCATCTACGCTGCAAAGAAGAGGCAAAAGGCATACTTTGATGCACACATCAAGGATAAGGGATTGAAAGAGGGAGATCTAGTGTTGGTATACACACTAAAACAACATGCTCGTAAGTTGGAAAAAAGAGGATACGGACCCATGATCATTAATAGAATTTCCACTAGTGGTGCAGTTCAGTTGGCCACGCTAGAAGGAGATATCTTGCCAAACTATATTAGTGGCTGTAGAGTCAAGCTATATCAAGAACCTCTTACTGAGGATATGCTAATGAGACTCAACACTGCTAAGAAGCGGAAAGATGAAGAGTTAAGAGTGAGAGAAGAAGCACAGGTAGAGGCCAGAGAGCGTATTAGGCGAAATAAGTTAAGGCGATTAGGCCTAGAAGTCAACTCAAAAGCCCCAAAATATCACATGGATATGTGTCAAAAGTCAGGCATAGCGACTTCTCAGGTCATTGACCGAAGACCCTTTGTGACCATAGAGATAGGACAAGGGAAGGGTGCAAGGACGGTGAAAACATTGATTGACTCAGGTGCAGCAAGTAGTGCAGTTAGACTTTCCTACTGCCAAGACTTGGGGTTGAACATCAATCCCATAGAAGCTTATCGCATAGGATTGGGAGGTGTGGAAACCCCTTGTTTGGGCGAGGTGGAACTTCCCATCTACCTTCAAGATGTTCCAATGAAAGTCAAAGCGCTAGTATGTCAAGATGAGAACCTTACAGAACCACTTGTCTTGGGTCAAGATTGGATCTATGACCATGCAGTTAACTTAAACCTAAGAAGTCAAATTCTTCAAGTTTGGGTACATGAACAATGCATTACATTAGAATTAGAGAACTGCATGCTCCTAAATCATGGCACCACACACTCTCTTAGTTCTTCCAAGACTAATCATATGAAAGAAGATGTTGTATGTGTCAAAAGCTCTATGATGCGGAAGGAGTCAATCCTGGAAGACCAGGTTCGAAGGTGGGTGGATCTTTCTTCTTCTCCAAAGAATCAAGTAGCCACAGTAGTGAGTCCACCACACAAGCAAACACAACCGTTCACGACAACTGCTACATCAAATAGAAAGACACCATTCGATAAAAAAGCAGTTCCGAGCATGAAGCAGAGATGGGTACGCAAAGGAGAGCAACCACCAACCTTGCCCCCACAAATCCCATCCATGCAAACCAACCAGGCCAGAAGACGAAGGAAGCAGCTCAGACAAGCTCAATCACAAGGTATCCAACAAGTTTGGGTGCCTAAGAAGTTAGCTGCAGCTCAACAAGGGCAACTACAGATGTGGGTACCTAAGAAGCTCCTACATCCACAACAACCTTTGTTCTCCCACATGCAAAAGGTTTCAACAAAGAAGCCCAAAAGAGAAAAGGGTAAGAACCACGTACAGAGACCAAAGGAAGATCAAATCAGCTCTTCAACATTAGTAGGAAGACATGCAAAAAGGATATGGGTTTGGAAGCCAAAAGGGCAAGTAGCCTCCACCGAACCAAAGCGTCAACCACACTGGATACCACAGTTCAGAAAGCATCCAAAGAGAAAGACGCCTGAAGTGACCTCTACAGTGCCAAATGATGTTCTAAAAAGGACTCCCATAAGGAGGATTACATCAGTTCGAGACTCAATGGATACCTCCACCAAGGTCGGCATCAACCTCCGCAAATAACATCGAAAGCCTCGAACGAGCAACAACCATGTGCTCCTTGCACAACCCTGTCTTTTGCACCATTCAGGTCATGCATTTCCAAAGTATGCATTAATATAGGGCCACATTACATGGCCATGCATAGACACACTTGAGAATCCCACGCACAAGAGCACAGTGACATATGTCAAATATTTCTATTGTGCTAACTTTTGTGTTCTTGTTTTGTGATATCCTTTTCCTCCAAAAAAAAAAAAAAAAAAAAAGAGAGGGAGAAAGAAAAGCGGGAGAGAGCTTGTTCCCAGGTTTGGCTTATGAAACATGAATGAGTCATGCTTAGTTGAAGGTGGAACTGTTGATTACTAGGCATTTATCAATTTGGATAGAAGTGTGTCTCGGCCAGCAGTGAGATTATTGCTGCCTTATCTGGTAGATGACAAGCATTTGGCATGAACATGGCATCTACAACTATGATTTTCTCTTACCATGGTAGGAATGAAGAGCTTGAAGGTCCGCAACTTGAGTGATGCTTAACTACTTCATGTACCAGAGCATCCAAGGAGATATCTGCAACGGGTAGTTCTGGAGGAGAAGACTCCTGCATATGGTGAGCTAAAGAGAATATGTGAAACTCAGCTTGGTGTAGTTACCCGATGTTGCTTGCCAAGGAACATAAAGAAATTCAATTCTCAGTATTTGACAAATGTTGCTTTGAAAAGAGGAGAGAGGATCCACCACTCAAACGATCTCATCAGTGGACAAGCAACATGGACATTCATCAACAATGTTCCATCCCAAAGGCCGAGTGTACAACACGAAGAGACAAACATCCATCAACCTTCTCCATGGTAAGTATCTTTACTCTGGAAACACCATAACCATGATAGTTTAGGAAACCTCTTCGTCAGCATACCCTTGAGCACTTAGCTCAAGACCCGCAATTTTTGCACCATACTTCTTCCAATGCATTTTCCAAGTAAGCATGCGTAGGGCTACATTACAAGGCCGTGCACAAGGCACATACTTTTTTCAACCCAGGCACGAACACACTTACCCATCATTCATTATGGGTTATGAGTAGTTGGTATGACTGCTCTCAACATCATCTTTGGAAGAGCTAGCGGATGTCATGGGAACAACATCCCTATCTCGGAAGCAAATTGAAGCCAGTAGTTGCTCCAAATCACTCTCGACAACCTCTTTTGAGCAACTTGCAGTTTTGAAAGCTCACAACGACACATTCTTGCTGGAATCCAAGGAACCAGCTCATACAACGGATGGACACCACCTCTCAAAGCACTACATGGAACAGCCCTTCCAACAAGGGTCTGTCAGGGACGACAGACTCGAGAGGGGGGGGAGTGTTGAAGCTCAAAGTCAAGGACAAAGCATGGAAGCACATCAAAAGGTGGACACACAAGGAAAGGGAGTAAGTAGGGAGCTCCAAGAAGTGTATGTCAAATTTTCAGAAGAATCCCCTACGAAAATAGTGATTTTCATCACTAAAAACCATTGTAAATACCATTATCTATTTTTAGTAACTCCATTTTGTTCTAGCCGAGGAGTCCTCGAGCTTGAGGAGTATTAAAAGTACCATCGTACCAATTTTCATAATTTTTAGACTTCGTTTGAGCCCTCAAATAAGCCCTGGAACCTAATTTTTAACTAGGCCGGACACTAGGTCTGGACAGGGCCAAAACTAGTCAAAAAACTATAAAAAGAGCTAGAGAGCTCATTTTTGGGGTTAGCTTGTTAGAGAATAGAGCTTTGTAAGAGAACTCTTGGCAATCTAAGCTTTCCATTGTTCCTCTCTTTGATCTTACTTTGTGCACGTGTGTGTGTATGTGTGTGTATGATTGTGTACTTTCACTCACGCACTTGTGCCTTCACTTGCTCGTGGTCTTCATACCGGTCCTCACGTCTCCGCGGATTGACAAGTAAAGGAGGTGGTGCTTACGCTTGAGCTACAGGTGGCCTCTCTCTTAGGCATTCGTACCAAAAATTTTCGGTCCTCCACTTCATATTTTTTGAAACTCTCTGGTACTTCGAACAATGATTCCTTCTCTTCTTGTTTCACTCCTTGTCTTTTCTTTTTCTTTTGACCTCCTTCACTTCCATCCTTTGAATTGAAAGTTTTAATGCTTGTGAGAGGTTCTTCTTCCTTTTGGGTAAATAGTCTCATGTCTTTTAGATAGTGCTCCTCTGAAATAAAGCAGCTATCCATCACAATGGACTCTATATCGTCATCGTTCTCTTCTTTTTCTATGAAGTCACTAGGGTCACATTCTTCTAGCAAGGGTTGACACATGAACACTGAAATATCATAACCCTCCTCATCACAATGAGGTGTCCATTGTTCTTCATTGACAGCAATGTCCGTGGTGGCCAAGATTTCTACCCAACCATGAGGCTCAAATTCCTCATCCGGAAAGACCATCGGTGTATAGGCTGGGTCTTTAACTGGTCTATCTCCTTGAGAAGTTCCTTTTTCTCTTGCCTTTAAGCGTTTTTCCTCTTCCTTTGCGACCTTACACATCCACAAATGAGTATCTTCATGCATCCAGGATGTATCATATGAACTTTTAGAATGCATAGAGATTGAATCTTCTTGCTCCTTGTGGATAGAATTCCATTGTAGGGGTGGTACATCTGTGAAGGTGTAATCCTTCAAATTGACCTTGGTTGTGACCCCTAAGCGTTGTAAGTACAAGGAATTGGTTCCCCAATCTTGTACAACTTGTAGTTGTCGTAGGAAGGGTCTTCCTAGGATCATCTCGTAGGTAGTAGTTTTACCAAAGTCACATATAGCAAAGGTGTGCTCGAACTCTACACCACAAGTGGTTAGAGTTATCCCTTCTAGCAATCCTAAAGGTCTTTCCACATGGCCATCAGCCATCTCAAGCTTCATTCTAGTTGGTCTTAATGCAGGTTTACCCCATTGCTTCCACAAGGAGGTGGTTGCAATAGCGACGCCAGCACTTGAATCTATGATCGCTTTGGTTGTGTAACCTTGGTAGGTGATCGGAAGATAAGTATTACCTTCCTCACCTTTGCTCATGTCCCCTATTTTGTCTAGAGGTATCTCTGGAACCTTCTGGTTAGAGTCTGCTTTTGGCATATTGGAAGCAAGTTCTAGAACCTGATCCTTCACATGATTCCATAGCTCAGGTTTTGCTTTGAGCAGCTCTTCCACAGTGAGACGACATTGAACCTTAGTGTTCTTCACGACATCAGTGTTTCTTGGAACTACCGAGTCTTCGTTTCTTATCAATATTGTGGGAGCTCTGATCTGGAGAGATTTAGATTCCCATGGGTCTGTGAACTGTGGCAACTCTTGTAAAGAATTGGATTCAAATCTTGAACTTTGTTTTTCTTGTTGCTCTACTTGGTCTCCATAAATAGATGGAATGTCTTGTGGGAATTGATCATGAAGATCATCAATTTCAAGAATAGGAGGGGAAACATCCTTCTCCTTGGCCCATTTCTCTTCTTGTATTTCCCGCAAGAACTTTTGAGTGTGCTGTGGAATTGAAAGAGGTTCTCCCTCATCTATGGAGTGAGGAACATAGACTTTTTGTGGTGATGAGCTTTCTCTTTCAACAGTAGGTTGAGCCTGTGGAGGTAAAGAAAATTGAGGTTTATTTACCAACTGCTCTAATCTATCTAGTAAGCCTTGGAAGTGCAAACCCGGTGTAATAGCATTCGTCTGATTGAATGATTGATTGGACTCGAACATAGCTTGAGCTAGTTCCACCATTTTTATGCACATTTTTGTCCGTTCAATCTCTAAATCTGCTCTAGGGTAGCTCTTGTCTAGGTTTGCAGGTGTTGGCCCTTCTTGAAGTCGAGCCTGGTATGCCTTGAACATCATGTCCAAGTGTTCTGGGGTTGGATCTGCAAGAATAGACCCTGGTTGTGGTCTGTTTACAATGGTTGGTGGCTGGGATTGAGGTTGTGTGGATGGAGTTTCGACATGCGAGGAGCTTTGAGAGGCAATATCTTCTATTTTTGTTTTTGCGTCTTTCAGGCTTTCTTCTAGTTCAGATAAATTTTTTGTCCACTTACGATTGGCTTTCTCCCTTTGTATCCTTCCATGTTCTTGTTTTTCTCTTACTAGGCTCTCCTGATTCACTTGGCTCTGATTGCTCAGCTAGTTTAGCTTTTTGTAAGGCTTGTACCCTCGTAACTGCATGTATAGGAGCCACATTATTGCTACTCGAACTTGAATCCCCTACTAGGCCTACCACATTAACGGGTGTAACCTTTGATGCACTAGAGGGATGTCCGAGACAATCTCTCAGGAGTTGTTCTTTGCCACACTCAAGACAAACGACTTGTATTGTGACATTTTGCCCTTGTGTCGGAGCTAATGGGTGTGGTGGTTGTTGTCTTGGTATAGGTTGAGGTTGGCTATATCCTCCATGTTCATACAGTCTAGTGGCTCCTCGTGGTTCTGGACTTGGGTTATACCTAGGAACTTCTCTGCCTTGTTCTCTAGGAGGGTACTCGTATGGTCTACATTGGGGTGGTACTAACGGTCATGGCTGTCTATTCATGGGATAGTTTTCGGTGTTGTGGTTGGGGTAATTTTTCTCACTATAAGAGTACATGTTAGGCTCTTGAGTTGCTTGTCTACTACAAGAGTAAGATTGTGACAACCCTAATCCTTCTCTGGTGCAGACTGAAGTATTTCGATGGCGATGCACGTGCTCCACTCTCCTTCTCAAGAGCTCCACGACGATATGCTCGGAGTTGAAAATCGAGCTCCTGATGCCGCACACAGTACTCCGCACAGAGGCTGTAGAATACGCAGAAAATACAGTACACAGGTAGCACGAAGACAGACTTCTTAGTTCTTACAAATGCGGTCGAACTTACAGTCCGTGACTGACCAGGCCACTATATGTTTTATTAAAGAACATATACAAAGAAGTGTCTGATGGCCATTTGGCCTTTCACATGGACACTAACGGTAACAATCTCCCACTAAAGGCCAATATGGCCAGAGTAACTATGGGAGAAAAAAGAAAGAATGATAAAGAATACCTGAGTGTAAGTATATAAACTATACCTCCCACCTGATGGGCATGTTACACAGTATACAAGTGACTGCGTAAGATCAAGAATCAAGTAACCCCCATCAAGTGACAACAGTGTCGAAAGCTATCCTGTGGTAGAGCTTTAGTCAAAGCATCTGCAGCATTATCTCGAGTGTGAACCTTCTCAAGAATAATGCTCTCAGTGGCTAAGCAATCTCTAATGAAGTGATACCTCACCTCAATATGCTTGGTCTTTGCATGATAGACCGGATTCTTAGCCAAAGCAATGGCACTCTGACTATCACTGAGCAAGTGAGGTACATGCTGAGGCAAACCCATATCACAAGCAAGACGAGAAAGCCACAATGCTTCCTTACATGCCTCACTTGCTGCAACATACTCTGCTTCTGTGGTGGAAACAGCTGTACATTCTTGAAGACGAGATCTCCAAGAGATAGAACCTCCAGTAAAGTGAAAAATGTACCCTGATGTAGACTTACGATTGTCTACACAACCAACATAGTCAGAATCTGTGTAACCAATAATGGATGCTTTCCCTCTACCTAAGCATAGACACTTTTCCTTAGTGCCACTCAGATATCTCAAAATCATTTTGACCGCTTCCCAATGTTTCTTGCCAGGATTAGACATATATCTGCTCACAACTCCCACTGCAAATGCAATGTCTGGTCTCGTAGCTACCATAGCATACATGAGACTACCAACAGCAGACTGATAGGGAACTTTGGTCATGAATTCCTTTTCCTCATCTGATTTGGGGCAGTCATCCTTGCTCAATTTCACATATGTGGGTAAAGGTGTACTCAATGCCTTTCCACCCTACATATTGAATCGGTGAAGTACTTTGGATATGTACTCACTTTGAGACAAGTATATGCATCTTTTACTCCTATCACGAGTAATGCACATGCCAAGAATATGTTTGGCATCCCCCAAATCCTTCATATCAAATGTCTGACTCAACTTCTTTTTGAGAATTGACAAATCATAAGAGGACTTCCCAGCAATCAACATATCATCGACGTAAAGTATCAAGCATATCAAGCTGCCATCAGAACATCTCTTTGTGTAGAGACAATGATCCTCATTGCTCCGAGAATAGCCTTGGGACTTCATAAAAGCATCAAACTTTTGGTACCATTGTCTAGGAGACTGTTTAAGTCCATACAAGCTCTTCTTGAGCTTACAAACTAGACTTTCCTTGCCAGGAACTACATAACCCTCTGGTTGTTCCATATAGATCTCATCTTTAAGATCTCCATGCAAGAAAGCTGTTTTCACATCCATTTGGACTAGCTCTAAGTCCTCCATTGCAACGAATCCAAGCAACATACGCAAAGTAGTCATCTTGACCACTGGAGAGAAGATTTCCTCAAAATCAACACCATGTTGTTGCTTAAAACCCTTTGCAACAAGTCGTGCTTTATATTTTGGAGAAGCACTATCTGATGTGAATTTCAGCTTATATATCCATTTACATGGTAAAGCTTTCCTGCCCTTTGGCAAAGGTACTAAGTCCCAAGTACCATTCTTGTGAATAGAATCCAACTCACTCTTCATGGCACGCTCCCACTTGACATGATCCTCTGTCTGCATAGCCTCTTTGTAGCAAGAGGGCTCACCGGCATCTGTTAGCATAACAAAATCTAAACCTGGAACATATCTATCAGGTGGATATGAGACACGTGCAGAACGTCTCAATGGTTGCTGAACAGGAACATGTGCAGACTGATCTGAATGGACATTCTCTTGAACATCCCTATGTGCAGCATTTTTATGCATGCTAACCGGAGGACTAGTATCCTCAAACACCACTCTTCTCACTTCAACCTCCTTAATGGGCTGTTTATGCATCTTAGACTCATTAAAAATGACATCACTACTTCTGATCACTGACCGTGTTTCAGGATCCCATAAGCGATATCCAAATTGTCCTTCTCGACCATATCCAAGAAAAATGCATTTCTTTGACTTATGGTCCAACTTCTGTCTAAGATTCTTGGGTATATGAACATATGCTTCACACCCAAAAACTCGAAGATGATCATAATATGGTGGTTTCCCTGTCCATAACTCTTGTGCCACTTTCAGACCTTTGGCAGTACTAGGTGAAAGGTTAATCACATGAACTGCAGTCAATACTGCTTCTGCCCAAAAACCTTGTGAGAGGTTTGCATGATGCAACATAGAGACTACTCTATCTTGAATAGTTCTATTCATCCTCTCAGCTACACCATTCTGTACTGGGGTATAAGGAGCTGTAAACTCTCTACGAATCCCTCTACACTGACAGAAAAGGCTGAATTCATGTGAGGTATACTCACCCCCATTATCTGAACGTAAAGCCTTAAGCTTAGTTCCTTTTTCAGTCTCAACTGAAGCAAGCCATTTTCTAAAAGTAGGGAATACATCATCCTTCGATTTGATAGGATATACCTAGACTTTTCTAGTAGCATCATCTATGAAAGTGACAAAGTAAAGAGAACCACCTAAGGACCTAGTGGGCATAGGACCACACACGTCTGTATGAACAAGATCTAAAGGCTGAATTGAAGAGTCAATGTGCGTTTTATGCACATTTCTAGTTTGCTTTCCATATTGACAATGCTCACAAAATGAAAAATCAGAGAAAGATAACACAGGTAAGTAGCCAGAACGAGAAAGATTTTCCATTCCACTACGAGATATATGACCCAAACGACCATGCCAAATACAAGCCATAGGCTGTTCAGTAACAGCTAACAAGTGTTCTTTTTGTGATACAAATAAAGGGTAAAGTGAGCCAACTTTCCTTCCTTTTGCAATAACCATATTGCCCTTTGATATACGAAAGGACTGAGCATAGAAGACCACCTTGTAACCAAGGTCATCAAGTTGACCAACTGACATCAAACTACGTGATAACTGAGGTACATGACGTACATTATGCATAGTAAATTTTGAACCGTCAATGAACTGCACAACTACATCTCCAATCCCCACAACATCACACTGGTAAGAGTCACCAAGTCTCACGGTACCAAGAGACTTTGCTGCATAATTAGAGAACCATTCTCTATGTGGTGTCACATGGAAAGAAGCACCAGAATCTAGCAGCCAGGTGTGGGAAAGAGAATCAGCCATAAGTGCCTCAGATGGCACAGTACTATCAAGTGTCAACACATCAGCATCATCAGAAATAGCATTAATTTCTTCAATCTTCACAGTCGAAGTAGATGGTGCAGGTAACTGTTTAACATGCCCATCAACATTCTGTCCTTTACCTTTAGCATTCTTTAATGCATAACAGTCTTTCTTCATGTGTCCTTTCTTATGACAATAATGGCATTCAATATCCCTCTTCCTTGATTTACTTCTGCTCTTATTCCGTTGACCATTCTTTTCCTTGTTCTTGCTCCTGCCACGTTGTTGATTCTTTCCTTGGTAAGAATCACGAACATTATATGCATCTCCACTATGAGTGCCAACCATAGATTTTCTACGAATCTCCTCACTCAAGATACCATGATCGTAGAGAACTGAATAGAATGATAATGGAGCTAGAAGAGTCCAAACGCCAACAAATAAGTGTATCAAGGAGTAAATCGACCACTATATAATTGACTAAACAGAAATCTGGAAAAATTTTGCCAGAGTATCCTCTGCAAAATTAGCATATGACCAGTGTCAAAGTATCATAAAACTGCAAGTACTGACATGTCTACCTGCATAGTGAATCACTGACTCCACTGCATATAATCAGTTACCCAATAGAAGCCAACTAGGCTTATCGAGCACCTATGAACAACTATCATACATCTCCTATGGCGAGGCTGGGTAAGTCTTCCACCTGCATCACCAAAGAGACCCCGACATCTGGGTGTCTCCCAGTTAAGAAAACCTCACCACAACCCTCTTTATCAAACGTAAAAGGCTTTATGCAAAGAACGTAACCGCTATATCAATTCCCACATGGACGTACATAAGCGGTATCCACAGAAGCGTACATGGTGTGTATGTGCTCAATATATGCAGTAAAATGACACTAAAAGGCTGAATACACAGCCCAAAAACTAGCCAATAACACCTGCAAGTGTCTGTCAACTTTGATGTTTTAGGCTTTAAAAAACCTGCATAAATTTGCAGCAACTGCTCCCACCAAAACTGAAAACCCCTCAAGAAACCTGTAGTTTTACGAGTGTGGCTGAAAATACAGCCCCAAAGGTTGATATTTATTGTCTGAGAAGTACAAGGAACACTCTTCTTGATGTTCTTGGACCTGTGTGAAGAGAACTACGTGCGAAAGTACTCCGAAATGGTTCCAAAAAACACCCCAAAATTGCTTCAGAAATAGGCTTTAAAACCAAAAATGAAGCTTTGAGGGACCAAAACTTGTTCAAGGTAATGTCAACCTTAGTCTTTCCCCTTCTTCAAACACCACAAGAGTGTAGCTTAGTGGCAAGAGATTGCCACAGTTAAGCGAGCTCTGGGGGGAACAGTACTGGGATGGGTGACCTCCCGGGAAGTACCGGGAACCTCTATATTCCTTGATCGTTGAGGTCCTCCCTCGCGCGCAGCCAACGGCGCCAACGGTGACTTCGGTGACTCGGATGACAAGGTATGCCAAGGTCTATGCCTTGGTCGCCGCCTCAGTCGTAAGCCTTGGAGAAAGCCGGGGAGGGGGGGGTGTCCGATGGCCATTTGGCCTTTCACATGGACACTAACGGTAACACAGACATGAGATGGATGATCTCCACCGCAAAGTGTGCAACTTCCTAACATTGGCAATCTCAAGGAAGAAATCTGGTAGTTCCATTGTCCTTGTACCCCTAATTTCTTGGCCACTAACTCTGCCACTTCCTCCACATAGCTCGAACTAGAAGTTTCATTGCTCCTTGTATCCTCTGATTTGGTAAGATCTTGTGTGATTTTGAGATCCTCAGCTAAGTTGTCTTCCAAATCTATACATTCTTGAAGACACTCACTCAAAGTTTGCACCCGTTTTACATATACTAACATTCTCAATGTTCCATTGGTTAGAACTTCTAAAAATAGGGATATCATTTTCTGCTGAGAAGGTCTCTCTGTCACAGGGCATCGGTCTACATATTGACTAAATCTTCGTGCTGCATTTTTTACTGTCTCTTTGGGAGCTTGTTTGAAACTATGTAGTAAGGATGACGAATTGTGCTTGATCCCTCGCTTAGTGAATTCCCAAATAAATTCTTGGAAGAATTGTTTGCTATTGCCAAAGGAATTTGGATCCAAGGATTGAAACCAAGCTAAGGCTATTCCCGTGAGGGTTAGCCCAAAAGATTCATATTGCATGAAAAAGTCATCCACTTGCTCTGCTCGCAATACCTGCTTGAATTTTGCAATGTGGTCATAGGGCTCTCCTGTGCCATCGTAACGATTTCGTATAAATTTGGCCAATTGGACTGGTCTCACTCTTTTACCTGGCTCTGGGGATCGAATTATGATGGGAACACCTTGGGGTGGTTCTGTCCTAAAGGTAGGTCTATTCATATTTCCCATTCCCTGGATAGTTTGGCTGTGGGGTTTAATTCCTGGCATGGCGAATTGCTCCTGTCGTCTATTCGGCATACTACATTGGCTTGTTTGTCCTAACATCACATTTCTCATTCTTTGTTGGGTCTCGAATGGGTTTTGTGAGGTAGTTTCCTGATCTCGAGGAGGGAATATAGGCAGATCCATGTACTTTAATCTAGACCTCTCCACTTCATCTACAGGCCAATATCTCCTTTGATTTTGGTCTAGGAATGTAACTCTAGATGGATTTTCTGGATCCCTTAACTCGTATATAGTTATTGGGCTGATGCTTTCTCCTTGTCTCAGTGAATCAGTTTGTAGGAGTTGGTCTGATCCATGTACTAAGTACACATCCATCAGATAGTCATCTTGGGGTATCTTGTCTGCTTGCAATACTTGAGTCATTACTGACTTTCCCCTAGGGGTAGTCACTGTGTCTCCGCATTTGGCTCTCTCAAAATTTCCTTGTCCCTCTAACTCTCCCCTTTCATCAATCTGATCAGGGTTTTCGATTACTACATATATCTGGCCCATCTTGTCCATGTAAACTCCACATTCATACTTGACAACTGGTCTTAGAACTATCTCAGATTCTGTAGTGTTTATCACTCTTGCTACTGACCTGTGTAGACCATCAAGGTAGATGGGTATTCCTTGCACGTTAGTGGATATGTATTGAAGAGACATCCGATATTTCCCTTCCACACTAGACATAAAACCTTCCCTAAGTACTGAACTATGCATGCCTTCAGAAGCCAAGAGTCTCTCCTAGTTGAATGACATTTTTGACTCACTTGTCTATGAACTCAGCACGTAGTGCTAACCACTGAGTTGTGAGTCCCTGACTTGGTTGTGAGGTTGACCTTAGTTTCAAGTGATTTGGTACTTTATCTATCTCTTCCTAAGTATCAACTTGAGCTTAGGTTCATAAGCCTTGTCTACAAGTCCAAAATTGTCCTTTGAATTGCTCAAAATCTTGTGGAACCCCTTGCTTCCTAGTCCAACCTGAGGGTCAACTTCACTCTGACAAGCCCAAAATCACTCCGAACGGATTTCGTATGAGAAATTTATGCCAGTTCAGGGTTCTGGAGGTTAAAACAGGGAAACAGGATCCCTCTAGGAGTACCTCAAGACAGGCGATACGATACCAGATTTTCCACGCGATACCACTATGGATGATACCACCAAGTCCACGATACGATACCAACCTCACGATAAGATACTTGGTCTACTGACGATACGATACCAGAAATCACACGATACGATACCTCTGCACTCGACGATACGATACCAAATTAGTGGACGATACGATACCAGATTGCTCACGATACGATACCAAGGTAAGGGACGATACGATACCAGTCTATAGACGATACGATACCACTCCAATCGCGATACGATATTGCTTGTGTTTTGCGATACGATACCAAAAATTTACACGATACGATACTGGAACTCTCATGATACGATACTAGTTCTTTGGAGGATACGATACCACTTTTTTGCACGATACGATACTAGATTGGGCACGATACGATACTAAGTCGATGATACGATACCAAGACCGAGACGATACGATACCATGTGGACCACGATACGATACCACTAGGGCGACCGCGATCGCGATACCAGCACTTGACGATACGATACCAGAATGGTATCACGATACCTCAAGTGGGCATGCACGATACGATACCTCGACAAGTATCGCGATACTCGTGAATTCTGGTATCGCGATACCAAAACTCAACCGGACACGATACTTGGAGACTTTTAAGCCCAAATTCAATTTTTTTTGCAAATATGTGTACCTTATGTTCTCCTTGTCACTCTTATCAGCCTGTAGATGCAAAACCACCCTTCAAACCCACGATACCACCATTGTGATACCAAACGCAAGTCTTGTCACTCCGCGATACTGCCACTCAGATTTTTGATGTTTTAAGTGGATTTCAAGGTGATTTCTTCAGCATTTTAGCTTTGAACACCCTCTGCACTTGTTCCTCATAGTTGCAGGTGAAAAACGAGGTGAATGTACACTCGAAAATGAGAAAAAATCAGAGAGGAAGAAGGTGGGAAGAGATGATGATGATGATGATGAAGATGAAGAAGAAGAACTCAGAAAGTGAACTGAAAATGGTGATTTTTTTACCTTCCAACGTCGCTACTCTACGTCTTACCGTCATACACTCGTCCTTCAACCTCTCTCCCCGGCAACGGCGCCAAATTTGGTGTCACCCTAGCACAATGGTGAGTACCAATGTGAGGAGCTTCACCTCATAAATGTCAATCCGCGGAGACGTGAGGACCGGTATGAAGACTAAGAGCAAGTGAAGTGTACAAGTGCATGAGAGAAAGCATACAAACATGCACACACATACACACACACGTGCACAAGGTAAGAGCAAAGAGTGGAACAATGGAAGCACTTCAATTACAAATGAACTCTCTTACAACGCTGAAATCTACAACAAGCTAACCCATCAAATGAGCTCTCCAGCTCTTTTTATAGTTTTTTGAGTGGTTTTGGCCCTGTCCAGACCTACTGTCAGGCCTAGTTAAAAATTAGGTTCCAAGGCTTATTTGGGGACTCAAACGGAATCTAAAAATTATGAAAATTGATAGGATGATACTTATAATACTCCTCAAGCTCGAGGACTCCTCGGCTTGAACAAAATGGAGTTGTAAAAATGGAAAACGGTATTTACAATGGTTTTTAGTGACAAAAGTCACTATATTTATAGGGATTAATTCTGAAAATTTGACATGTGCTTCTTGGAGCTCCCTACATGCTCCTTCTTCTTGTGTGTCCACTTCATTGATGCGCTTCGCTGCTTGTGTGTGACCTTGACTGTCAACAACTCTCCTAGGGATATTCTTTTGCCGTAATCCAAGAGACAGTTTTTGATGTAGATCAAATCCACCTCAAGCATAGTGTAAGCTTGATGTTCCAACAGCTCCCCCTCAAGCTAAAGTATGCTTGAGTCTTCATTCTATAATAGGTTGAATACCTGGCCACAGCTTTGAATCTACAAAGCTTTATTCCATCAAGAGCCTTAGTCATCATATCTGCCACTTGCTTTTCAGTTGGAACAAAAGAAACGTCAATCTCGTTTGCCATGAGCTTCTCCCTGATGAAGTGGTAATGAGCCTCTATGTGTTTGGTTCTTGCATGGAAAATATGGTTTGCTACTAGATGTATGGAACTTACATTATCTCCAAATATGTGAGGTTTGGAACTCACAAGTCCCAAATCTGTATACAATGCTTTTAACCATATTGCCTCTTGAGTCGTTATGGTCAAACCTCTGTACTCTGCTTCAATTGAGGATAAAGAAACTATTGGTTGCTTCTTGGAACTCCACAACACTAGCTTTGAACCTACAAATGCTAAGTAACTAGACATACTTCTTCTATCATCCTTAGCTCCTACCCAATCTGCATTTGAATAGATTTTGATATCCAAATCTGAAGAGTAAGGATAGAATATACCTTCATTGATTGTGCCTTTGAGACACTTAAGTACTCTCTTAGCTTCAATCATGTTTGGTCTTCTTGGTGAGTGCATCAACTGACTAAGCACTCCGAAACTATATGAGATGTCTGCCCTTGTATGAGTAGCATATATCGAGCTACCTACCAAGCTTTGATATTCTTTAATGTCTTAAATTTTTTTTCCTTCATAGACACTAAGTTTATGATTCATCTCCAAAGGTGTACCTGCAAGTCTTGTGTTCTCCATTTTGAACTTGAGAAGAAGATCCTGAATGTATCTTCTTTGAGTCAAATACATTCCTTCATCTGTGTATATCACCTGCATACCTAGGAAATATGTGTGCTCACCTAAGTCACTCATTTTGAACTCCTCTTGCATGTGTGTCTTGATCCTCTGAATTCCATTTAGATCATCACCTGTCACAATAATATCGTCTACATATACACATAGATAGATAACCTCATTGTGATCCCTTTTGATGAATAGAGAAGGATCTGAGCTGCTAGCTTTGAACCCTTGATCTTGAAGGTATGTAACCAACCTCTAATTCCAAGCTCTAAGAGCTTGTTTCAATCCACACAATTCTTTATTAAGTCTGCAAACATAAGATGGATGATTAGGGTTTTCAAAACCTAGTGGTTGTGACATGTATAGCTCTTCACTTATCCAACCATTTAAGAATGCATTTTTCACATCAAGTTGGAGGAGTCTCCAACTCCTTGTAGCATCCACACTTATCAATGTCCTGATTGTAGTCATCTTTGCAGCTGGTGAAAATGTTTCCTCATAGTCTATACCATGAGTTTGAGAGCATCCTTTGGCAATTAATCTTGCCTTGTACCTACAAATTGATTTGTCTAAATTTCTTTTGACTTTAAATACCCATCTGCAACCAATTACCTTTTGATTCGGCAACATTGAACCAAATCCCAAGTGTCCATCTCCTTCAATGCATCTATTTGTTCTTTCATGGCCTTGTTGGAAAACAATGTCTCAATAGTCCACATAGCACAGTATAAAGGATGTGTGGCATCTTGTATTAGTCCTTGTACAACAAAAATGCATGGACGTGTTGGATAGCACATCAAGATCTCATCAAGGCCGTCATGGTTCGATTCCTGCCAGATGCATCGCACAGATACAAATACGATTTTTCAAAAAGCGATATGTGTTTTTTCGCTAGCAATAGATCGTGATTGTTTTTTTCATTTTTGTTTTGGAGAAAACGATCGCTACAATGAAGAAAATGATCGCTATGATGAAGAAAATCATCGCTACAATGGAGAACTTTTCAAGTGCTTTATTCTATCAAGAAACAAAGCTATATAAACACATGCTTGTCTCATTATTCAATTCATCCTTCACCATAGTTTCAACACCAATCTTTGGAGAGCTTTGGTACCTCAATAGAGGTAGTGCTTTTAGCACATGGGGCAGCCATGGTGCTATGTTGAAGCATGTTGAGGAGCAGCTATGGAGTTCTTCTTGGAGAAGAAGAGTGTGCTCACACTCTTGCTTATGGAGAGGCTATTAGCAGCTTGGTGGTGTGGATCATCCATCTACATGATGTATTTGAAGGATGTCTTCTACATGAAGATTTTGGTGTACTTCAAAGACATTGGATGGAGATTAACATAAGATTTGCATCTTATGTTAAGAGTTCAGGTACATATTCTCTTTATGCACACAAGTACTACTTGGAATTTATGAAGGCAGTGACATTTATATCAAAAGGATTCCTATTTGGCATAGGTACAAGAGAATCAGTACATGTATGCTTCATGCATATTTGGATGAGTTGTTAGAGAAGATATGTTCATATGAGTTTGAGGATTTATGGCAGCAAACTTGTTAGCATTCTTTGCTACTTTTGTAAGTATGTGATCTTTTCACACACATGTCTAACTTAGGGTCTTCCATAGCCTAAGGTTAGATGAGGGTTTGTTGATTATTAGTTTTAGACTGATCCTTCCTCTTTCTGTCACTCATATTCACTCTTCTACAACTTATTAGGTCACACATCTCATGTATATTTAGATTTTTCTTCATACATCTGAATATGTTTGTTACATTTGTACATTCACTCTTCCATCTATTTCTGTTCACATAGAGTGGTTGAGAGTTTTGCTCTCACATTGTAAATTGACATTGGTATATATGATAGTGTGAGTAAGCAGTGGCTTACGTAACACTTTACACATGTTGTCTAGTCTCTCTTTATCTTTGTCTCATCATTTGTCTGATTAAATGTGGTATGTTCATGTTTTGTCAATATTGGAAGATTGTTAGAATGTGTGTTGTAGATTTTGGACATATGGAACCTTGGACCTGTGAGATGTTTTATGGGCCTACCTAACTTTCCAACATTTGGTATCAGAGCTTTAGAGTTTGAAATCAGAGTTCATTCAGGCTCTCAAATTCCTAGGTTCCCAGACTCCAGGTTTACAACATATGATTTAAGGGCATCTTCTAACATTTGACATTTGACATACACACTTAATCTAGATGAGTAGAGATTTGAGAATTAGACAATTCAGTCACGTGTTAATTCATCAATGTGGAGTATGAAGTTGTTGATCTGTTAGCAGCTGAATACTTTTGGAAGAGTATGAAAATACTTTACAGAAGTATTGTTTGAAGACCAAGACTTGATGAAGAGAAGGCTACTTCAAATTCAAGGAAGAACAATGGTTTGGAGAAGATGAAGGAATCAAATCAACATCAAATCACAGGTATCAGTTTCTACTATCAGATTATCATTTGCAGGTCATGTCTTAGAAGAGCAATTATGAAGAGATTTGAAGGATTCAAGGAGTGCTTTTATACACTTTCAATCTTTGAAAGTTAAAGCATTAGCTACATCAAAACAGGTATCTAGAGGTTTTTCTAGAGAGTTTTGAGAGATCTCTTTCATGGCAAGAAAGTTCATCTAAGAAGACAAATGTGGAGAGCATATCAGTTTTGTTTTCAGCCAATCTTGTAAGTTGGTTGGAAGGTTTTTATCTAGATACAAAATGTGATCTAGGTATCTAGAGAAATTAACTCTAGAAAGGTAATTCAACATTCATCCAAAAGGTTGGTGAATACTCATATCAGTCATTTGAAGCAGAATTTTGATTCAGAGATATGAGGAGATGGTAAAACATGATTCTATGTTCACTTCCATTTGTATACCATGTTTGTTTTGTCTCTTACTCTTAGCACTAGAGGAAGAAAAAGAGTTCATTTGAAGAAGTTAAGAGTGCTTGCTACTTCAAGATGAAGAGAACAAAAGGTATGGAAGAGAAGTATGAAGATGTGGACATCATCAAGTGGAAGAAAGATGCAGAAGAAGAAAGTCCATCATTTCCAAAAGAAAATTAAGGCTTCCTTTTCTCATATATTTTCCATATACTTTTCTTACTTTATCCTCTACATCCAAAGACAAGTCTACGAGAACATCTTGTGTGAAGATAGTTTAAAGAAGAAGCAATTTCTTGGTGTGCATGATACTTGGTCATGGTTTAGTAGATTTGACAAAGAATTGCATTGAGAGAAAGAAAAGCAGTAGATTTTAAAGACAACTTGTATATTTTGACGCATATGTATGATTTATATATAAGTTGAAGTTTTTGAGCATGGAGCTTATGTGTTCCCTCAAAGAATTCTTGGAGTGTCAATTTAGAGCTACTTGGTATATGACAAGTTGCAGAGAAGTATATTTCTTCTTTATCTAAATCTTGAGGTAAAAGAGTTTTCTGTAGCAGATGTTGAAGACTTGGGTTGAGGTTTTGTGTTTTGAAAGGTTACCTCATATTCATTATTTTCAGAAAACTTCAAAAAATTCAGATTTGTTGATGTACAAGTCAATGGAGAATCTACTTTTTGTGTTTGTCTTGATTTTTGGATACAAGCTGTATTCAAAAAGTTGTTCCATCAAATCCTATCACTTTATTAAAAAGTGGATTTAGCCAAAAGAAAGTCAAGCAGGTGTTGAAGATAAATGTACAAGCTCATTTTCATATGAGCCATGCTTGGATAAATTTACCAAATATAAAGATAAAGGAAAAGTAGAGGAAAAAAGGAAAAAATAAAAGAAAAAGTCTAGTCAAAACTTCATGATGAGTAAGAGATACAATATCTTGCCTTGTAGTTAGTAGCATGTAGTGGAGAAAGTGGTGAGTTAAGAAGAAGGCACAAACTTTTTCACATGCTCATTGGTTATAAAAGTGAAGTGGGAGCACATTCAAAACAAGGAGAGAAAGAGGCAAGAGCTCCCAGTACTCCGATCTAACCATTTTGTCATTTTGGTTTTCCCTTAGACTCCTTCCAGCTGCACGTCAGTTTGTACACAGCTCTGTTGCAGAGCTCATATCTCAATGCATATGTAACCATTTTATGCTTTTAAACATTCATTGGAAAGCTTATCTTGTGTGCTTTCTGAATATCAAATATATCTTTGAAAGCTTATGTATTTTGTGAGATATCAATGAAAGAGTGAAGTCCACTTTTTCAGTATACTTGTGTAGATAGGTAGTCTATTTTGGTCGGTTCAGTTTCCCAAACAAAACATATCCACATTGCATGATTTTTGTCTTTTTGGAAAGCCCTTGGCATCTACTTTCACTGTCTCAAATATCTCATTCAGATCATTCATACTCTGTGAGATATCTGTTAGAGAGTAAAGTCCAGTTTTACAGTATACTTATGTGTGCAGGTGGTCTATCTTGGTGAGTTGAGTTTCCTGCACACAACTCATCCAAATTACTTGATTTTTAGCTTTTTTGAAAGCTATTTGTGTCTACGTTCTCTGTACCAAATATCTTTCTCAAAGGCTATATATTCAGAGAGCTATCAGTCCGAGAGTGAAGCTCAGTTCTTCAGCATACCTGTGTGGACAGGTAGTTCATCTCTATCAGTTGTGTTTCCTAATCAAAACTTGTCCAAATTAAGTTATTTATAGCTTGTTAGAAATCTCTCTTTGTCTACTTTTATTGACTAAAGGCTCAAGTCCATTTGAGTTTTGTATTGAGAGCAGCAAGCTATCTAAGGTGTAGCTATTTGTCCAAGTGCTGGACATACAAGGGCTCACTACACACTTCCGTTGCGCATAGGAGAACTCATTCTCCACAATTGGTATCAGAGAAAACTTGGTGCTGAAGCTTCATGATCAGAGCTGGAGTTGAAGCAAAGCAAAAGAGGAGCTACGAAACAAGAGGGATCTTCACAAACGCAAGAGCAAAGGACTATAAGTATTCGAGGTAACTCTCAAAGTCTTTGATACTCTTCAATGGTTGACTTGGGTCAACAAGTAGAGAAGTTGGATAAGGATAACTATCCCGTGTGGACGTTTAGAATGAACAACTACCTAATGGGCAAAGCCTTATGGGGTATTGTGAGCGGCGATGATGCTCAACCTCAAATCAATCAAGCTATGGCCAACGAAGTCCAAAGGAGGCAAGCAAAAGAATGGGAAGAGAGGAATAGGAGAGCCATGTTCCTCATTTTGCAAGTCATTACTAATGCCATGGTAGGTCATATTCAACATCTAGAGAAAGCTAAGGATGCTTGGGAAGCTCTTGAAAGGATGTATTCAACAAATACCAAAGCTAGGAAACTTCAACTCAAGAATGAGTTGAACACAATCAAGAAAAGTTCGAGTCAATCCATAGCTGAATATACTTTGAAGATTAAGGAGCTAAGCGATGCTTTAGCTTCTATTGGCACAACGGTTGAAGACAAAGATCTTGTGTGTTATACTCTCAATGGCTTGAGAGAAGATGAAAGATGGAAGCCTTTTATAACTTCCATTAACTTGAAAGATGTATATCCAGGTTTTGAACAACTAATCCCTCATCTTGTCACAGAAGAGCTTAGCTTCGGTAGTCCCAAAGGAAAGGACAGCCATAACCAAATGTTATATGCAGGTCGAGGTAAAGGAAGAAACTCAAGAGGAGGTTCAAGAGGAAAAGGAAGAGGTCACAACCACTCCAACTACAATCAAAAAAATGCGGAAGACAACAAGGATGCATCAAATGCCAACACACAAGGAAGAGGTCGAGGTAGAAGTAGAGGAAGAGGTCGAAGCTCCTACAATTCTCATAAAGGTATAACATTCTATCATTGTGGTAAAGTAGGACACTATGCTAGTGATTTTTGGCTGAAGAATGGAAGACCAAATGGAGGCAATCAAAGGAACCAAAGCAACTATGCAAGCACCTCAAGTGAAGGAAGCAAGGACACACTACTTGCAATGAGACATGAGTATAGAAGCTCTTGTGAAGATGACAAAAAATGGTACATTGATTCAGGTTGTAGTAACCATATGTCATGCCAAGGAAGTTTGTTCACTAATCTACAAGTACCAAGTGGAAAAGGATGTGTTGAAACAGGTGATGATACTCAACACATGATTGAACACATTGGAGATATAAGGCTTGGAGATACAAGCAGAGCAAAGGTACTATCTAATGTTATTCATGTTCCTACAATTTCAAAGAACTTGATTTCAATAGGACAAATGGTAGAGAAGGGTTATCATGTCATATTCGATGATTATGGATGCTTCATAAAGAATCCAAAAGAAGGCTTCAAGGTCATTGCTCGAGGTAGAAGAGAAGGAAGGATGTTCACTTTGGATGTCCAACATCCACATGGAAAGGTCATGTACATTCAATGTGGGAACAAGAAGATTTCAGAGCTGGACTTCTGGCACAAAAGAATAGGACACATCAACATTCCAAAGCTGAAGGACATGCGCAAACATGAAGTGGTAAGAGGTCTTCCAAAATTTAATAGCATTGGACTACATGAGTTATGTGAAGCTTGTCAACTAGGAAAGAAAACGAGGCAGCCATTCAAGAGGAGCAATTATGTGGCTCCAAATGTCTTGGACTTGATACATACGGATGTATGGGGACCAACCCAAGAGGCATCAATGGCTGGTAATAGATTTTTTGTCACCTTCATTGATGATCACTCAAGAAAGGTATGGCTATTTTGTATGAAGCAAAAATCAGAGGTGTTTTCTATATTCAAAAGATTCAAAGTTGAAGTTGAAAAGGAAACAGGAAGGTCTATCAAAACCTTGATTGTGATGATTATGCAGGAACAAATCAAAGAGAAGCTCAACAATCAAGCACAAAGGCTTCAGGTCCAGAGGCATCTACATCAAATGAAGAATGTTCAACATGGAGGGGGAGCCATTCTTTGTCTCTAAATTCAGCTCATAGTAGAGCCAAAGATGCAAGTGCTACTCCAAACAGTGAGGTAGATGCAAGTGAAGAAGAATATGATGAGGTAATCACTCCGATGGTAAAGCTAAATAGGTTAAAGAAGCAACTCTCTAAAGGCAATGAAAGAAGATCTTCAAGGACAAGGTATCCAACTCAAAGGTTGAGTTATGATAGTTTTCTGGCGACACATTTTGCATACATGATGCAGGTTATCAAAGACAAAGAGCCTGAGACATATGAAGAAGCTTGCACACAAAAGGAATGGAAGCAAGCTATGAAAGAGGAGATCAAAACTCTCAAAGATAATCACACATGGGAGCTAGTGCCAAAGAAAGAAGGTATGAAGATTGTTCCAAACAAATGGGTGTTTAAACAAACACAAGGCATAGATTATGATGAAGTTTTCAGCCCCGTTGCAAAGATGGGAACTATCCGAACCTTAATAGCAATTGGTGCTTCAAGGAGATGGCCATTATATCAACTTGACATCAAAAATGCCTTTCTCAATGGAGAACTACAAGAAGAGGTATACATGAGTCAACCAGTTGGATTTGAATATGAAAACCATTCAGATTTTGTTTGTAGGTTGAAGAAGGCACTTTATGGCTTGAAGCAAGCACCAAGAGCATGGAATCAGAGGTTGGTAGAGTATCTAACTAAGTGTGGATACAACCTAAGTAGTGCAGATCCTTCGTTGTACATGAAGAAGGAAGAAAATAGAGAGGTATATATTTGCATATATGTCGATGACCTCATCATAACACGAAACGATGTTACAGGGATTAAAGATATCAAAAGGAAGCTTGGTAAGGAGTTTAAAATTTCAGATCTTGGGGAGCTGAAATATTTTTAGGAATTGAAGTTGTTTATGGAAAGAGTGGCATCTACTTGATGCAAAGGAAGTACTTGTTGGATGTTCTTTTCAGATTTGGAATGAGTGAATGCAAACCACTCACTCAACCCATGGACACAAATACAAAGATTTGTTCAAATGATGGAGAACCATTGGAAGATGTAACGACATACAGAAGCATTGTAGGATCATTGATCTATGCAAACATTACAAGACCTGATTTGTCTTATGTTGTTGGTGTACTTTCTCAGTTTATGCAAGCCCCGATAAGTGAACACTTAAATTCAGTCAAGAGAGTGTTGAGATACATAAAGCATACAGTTAATCATGCTTTGTTTTACAAGTTTGATGAAGAATTGCAGGTCAAAGGCTTTAGTATTGCTGATTGGGCAGGCTCAAAGGAAGATAGAAGATCAACCTCAGCTTATGTGTTCATGATAGGAAGCAAACCTATCACGTGGAGCTCAAAGAAACAACCTACTATTGCACTTTCATCTATGGAGGCTAAATACAGAGGATTAGCATTTGCCACATGTGAGGCAATGTGGATTAAAAAGCTTTTGGCTGATCTTGGAGTGCAAGTTGGAACCATCCCTATATATGGTGATAACATGTCAAGTATCTACTTGGCAAGCAATCCTATGTTTCATGCAAGGAGCAAGCACATAGAGGTCCACTACCATTATGTAAGGGAGAAGGTGCTGAGCAAAGATGTGGAGATAAAGTTCATTAGAACCAAAGAGCAGGTTGCAGATATTTTTACAAAGTTCTTGGATGCTTCTAAACTCAAAGGCTTCAAGGATGTGATAAATTTGTAGGATATGGATGAAGATAACTCCCAAATGAGCTTGAGGGGGAGTGTTGAAGATAAATGTCCAAGATCATTTTCATATGAGCCATGCTTGGATAAATTTATCAAATATAAAGATAAAGGAAAAGTAGAGGAAAAAAGGAAAAAATAATAAAAGAAAAAGTCTAGTCAAAACTTCATGATGAGTAAGAGATACAATATCTTGCCTTGTAGTTAGTAGCATGTAGTGGAGAAAGTGGTGAGTTAAGAAGAAGGCACAAACTTCTTCACATGCTCATTGGTTATAAAAGTGAAGTGGGAGCACATTCAAAACAAGGAGAGAAAGAGGCAAGAGCTCCCAGTAGTCCGATCTAACCATTTTGTCATTTTGGTTTTCCCTTAGACTCCTTCCAGCCGCACGTCAGTTTGTACACAGCTCTGTTGCATAGCTCATATCTCAATGCATATGTAACCATTTTATGTGTTTAAACATTCATTGGAAAGCTTATCTTGTATACTTTCTGCATATCACATATCTCTTTGAAAGCTTATGTAGATTGTGAGATATCAGTGAAAGAGTGAAGTCCAGCTTTTTCAGTATACCTATGTAGATAGGTAGTCTATTTTGGTCGGTTCAATTTCCCAACCAAAACATATCCAAATTGCATGATTTTTGTCTTGTTGGAAATCCCTTGGTATCTACCTTCACTGTCTCAAATATCTCATTCAGATCATTCATACTTTGTGAGATATCTGTTAGAGAGTAAAGTCCAGTTTTAGAGTGTACTTATGTGTCTAGGTGGTCTATCTTGGTGAGTTGAGTTTCTTGCTCAAAACGCATCCAAATTACATGATTTTTAGCTTGTTGGAAAGCTATTTGTGTCTACTTTCGCTTTACCAAATATCTTTCTCAAAGGCTATATATTCAGAGAGCTATTAGTCCGAGAGTGAAGCTCAGTTCTTCAGCATACCTATGTGGACAGTTAGTTCATCTTTGTCATTTGTGTTTCCTAATCAAAACTTGTCCAAATTAAGTTATTTATAGCTTGTTAGAAAGCTCTCTTTGTCTAATTTTATTGACTAAAGTCTCAAGTCCATTTGAGTTTTGTATTGAGAGCAGCAAGCTATCTAAGGTGCAGCTATTTGTCCAAGTGCTGGACATACAAGGGCTCACTACACACTTCCGTTGCGCATAGGAGAACTCATTCTCCACAGCAGGTACTATCACATTTCACCCGGGTAGAATATGAAAAGATGAAGTATCAACTTGCAGCTTTTGGAGTTCTCAAGGTGAGAAGTTTGTCCACTTCTAATTAAGTAGGAGTTGCAGATTCTTGGAAAGGATTTGTTTGAAGAAAATTTTTACCATTTTGTAAGAAGCATGGACACTTGGAGACATTCAGGTAACAAATCAAACATTCAGTCATGAAGGTTTGCTGAGAGCAAATTCTACACAAGTATTTTGTTGGAAAGATCTTGAATGATCTTGAGTATTTATGAGTCAATTGTCTATCCTTTGTTTGAAGTTCTTAGCATTGGAAGAAGTAAGTCAAAGATTCAGATTCTATCAGATTTGTGTTGCAAAAAAATAGAAGAAGATACTTATGTTGCAGAAGATTATGAATCCTAAATGCTTTCAGAAAGGTTTTTGTTACATAGATTAGCCAACCTTATTCTAGATTTTGGAAAGTTGAAAAGTAAGCAGTTAAATCCATTAGCATCTACAGTGCTAATAAAAGGGTTCAAATATTTTGTCTCAAGACACAGGTATTAATGTTAAGGAAGCAATGCTAAATCACTAAAGATCAGATTTATTGAAAGAAGAAGGACGTCCAAGATTTCATAAAGTATGATATACTTTGAAGAATACTGGATACTAGTGTTAATTCATCCAGAGGGTGATGAAACATGAAGAATTATTTTGAACCATATGTAAAAGAATGCAGAGTCATACCTACAGGTATTCCTATATTTCCTTTGTCAGGTTCTCTTTATGTTCTAGCTTTGAAAGAAGAATGAAGAAGGAGAATGTCTGGAGAAATTTCCTGTTAGGATATTCCTGTTTAGGAGAAGATTCCAGAGTTCTATTGAAGAGAAGCTTGATATTTTAGAGAGGTATGTTTGAGAAGTGTGCACATATATGTTTATACCAGGTTTTGAAGGAGAGAGGTATGAAGGACTTATAGTTAAAACAAGGATGATGACACGATGACATCATAGATTTTTTGATGAGACTCATGAGTTGATTTCAGTTGATTTCAGTTGAGTTGAGTTGAGTTGAGTACAGTCAGAGATGAACCAGCAGTGTTCATAATACACTAAGTTGTGAGTTGTCAGTCACAGTTCCCAGGATTCACTTCTTGATTTTGTTTATTGTATTTACATGACACATCAGAAGTACATTGAGAAAGCTTTGGTAAGGTAAATTCAAATATGTGGATCCTAGTGTATGTTTTCAGGTTTGTGAAGACAGGAGATAGCAGGTTCAGAGTCAGTACTTGCTACATTTGTTGTCAAGTAGTGATTGCTTGATGTGTACAATATTGGATATCTAGTTTGCATATTTTCTCAGGTATTATGGTTCATATTCATCAAGTTCAAATTTGATGGAAAGTCAAATTCAATTCTGAAGAAGACTTTTGAAGAGAAGGTTTGAAGGTCAATTCAGAGTACAAGGTTCAAGCTTGTGGTAGTTTGCAGCTTATGAAGTTTGCAAGATCCAGTTCAATTTGTACCATTGTGACATTGCACGGGGGATTGTTGGAAAACAATGTCTCAATAGTTCACATAGCACACAGTATACAGGATGTGTAGCATCTTGTATTGGTCTTTGTACAACAAAAAAGCACGGACGTGTTGGATAGCACATCGAGATCTCATCCAGGCCGTCATGGTCCGGTTCCTACCGGACGCATCGCGTAGATACAGATACAATTTTTCAAAAAGCAATATGTGTTTTTTCGCTAGCGATAGATCATGATTGTTTTCGCATTTTCGTTTTGCAGAAAACGATCAATACGATGAAGAAAATGATCGCTACAATGAAGAAAACGATCCCTACGATGGAGAACTTTTCAAGTGATTTATTCTATCAAAAAACAAAGCTATATAAACACATGCTTGTCTCATTATTCAATTCATCCTTCACCTAGTTTCAACACCAAGTTTTGGAGAGCTTTCGTACCTCAATAGAGGTAGTGCTTTTAGCACATGGGGCAACCATGGTGCTATGTTGAAGCATGTTGAGGAGCAACTATGGAGTTCTTCTTGGAGAAGAAGAGTGTGCTCACACTCTTGCTTATGGAGAGGCTATTAGCAGCTTGGTGGTGTGGATCATCCATCTACATGATGTATTTGAAGGATGTCTTCTACATGAAGATTTTTGTGTGCTTCAAAGACATTGGATGGAGATTAACATAAGATTTGCATCTTATGTTAAGAGTTCAGGTACATATTCTCTTTATGCACATAGGTACTACTTGGAATTTATGAAGGTAGTGGCATTCATATCAGAAGGAGTCATATTCGACATAGGTACAAGAGAATCAGTACATGTATGCTTCATGCATATTTGGATGAGTTGTTAGAGAAGATATGTTCATATGAGTCTGAGGATTTCTGGTAGCAAGCTTGTTAGCATTCTTTGCTACTTTTTTAAGTATGTGATCTTTTCACACACGTGTCTAACTTAGGGTCTTCCATAGCCTAAGGTTAGATGAGGGTTTGTTGATTATCAGTTTTAGACTAATCCTTTCTCTTTCTGTCACTCATATTCACTCTTCTACAACCTATTAGGTTACACATCTCATGTATATTTAGATTTTTGTTCATACATCTGAATATGTTTGTTACATTTGTACATTCCCTCTTCCATCTATTTCTGTTCACGTAGAGTGGTTGAGAGTTTTGCTCCCACATTGTAAATTGACATTGGTATATATGATAGTATGAGTAAGCAGTGGCTTACGTAACACTTTACATATGTTGTCTAGTCTCTCTTTATCTTTGTCTCATCATTTGTATGATTAAATGTGGTATGTTCATGTTTTGTCAATATTGGAAGATTGCTAGAACCTATGTTGTAGATGTTGGACATATGGAACTTTGGACCTGTGAGATTTGTTACGGGCCTACCTAAATTTCCAACAGGCCTTTTCCCAATTAGGGTTTCCCTTTGCCTCTTCATAGGTTGAGGGTTCCTGTGAAATTGAATCTTTTACCAAGTAGATTGAATGCTTTGTAACAAAAATGGAATCATATCCATACCTTTCTCGTTGTTTCTTCTCTCATGTTGATCTTCTAGGTGCTTGTTTGGAGCCTTCTCCAACCTCTTGCATCTTTGCTTTGCCTCTTGACTTCCCTAATTTGTAATCATTTTTCCTTTTATCTTGGTCCTCATCTGTATCACTTCTTGGATCTTTGCCCTATGTATCATGCTTGCTTCCTAATTTATGAGAATTCAAATCAAGATCATATGGTCGAGTTACCTTTTGTTTGTCTTCATCATACCAAGACCTTTTTTCTTCAAACACAACATCTCTACTTGTAGTGAATTTCTTGGTTGAAGGATTATAGAACGTGTAACCCATCTGAGTTGATTCATAGCCAATAAACACTGCCTTTCTTGCTCTTTCATCTAGCTTACCTCTTATTTGTGATGGTACATGAACATAAGCTAAACAACCAAACACCTTGCAATGTCCAAGACTAAGTTTTCTTCCATGCCATGCTTCATAAGGATTCATAACTTGAAGTGATTTGGATGGTAGTCTATTGACAAGGTACATAAGAGTTTAAATAGCTTTTTCCCATAGATAATGTTGCAACTTCTTCTCTTCAAGCATTGTTTGGGCCGATCCAACCAATGTCTTGTTTCTCCTCTATGCAATTCCATTTAGTTGATGAGAGTAACTAGTATTCACTTCCCTTTTGATATCTTTATCTTACAAGAACTCATCAAACTCTTTGGAGAAGTATTCTCCACCTCCAGCAGATCTGAGCTTCTTGAGTGATCTACTTGTATGATTCTCCACATGTGCTAGATACTTTCTGAAGCAATCAAGCACTTCATTCTTACTCTTGATAAATTATAGAATAGTCCATTTACTATTTTCATCAATAAATAAGACATAATACCTTGATCCTGCCAATGAAGGTTCTTGACTTGGTCCCCATACATCTGTATGTACTAAGTCCAATAAGTTATTGTGGATGTAGCCTTTGTGGTTGAATGGTTGTCTTTGTGCCTGTCCAATCTGACATGCATCACACTTGTTCATCATGTGTTGCTTTGATATGTTCGAGAGTCCTAGAATGCTTTGATCCGTGTATATATCCTTCAATGTTCTTTTCATTCACATGAGCAAGTCTCTTATGCCACACTTCAAGCTCACTTAGGGTTTGAGACCCAAAAGTGAATAGAGCTATGTTCCTAGTTTATCCTACTTCAAAAGTAAAGAGCTTACCATGTTTGTCACCTTTGTCTATCTTCTTGAAGCCTTGACATGGATCTTCCACAAAAGCTCCATGTTGGGTGAACCTAACTTGCAAGCCTTTTTCAACTATTTGGCCTACACTTATTAGGTTTTTAGTGATAGTGGGTACATAGAGAACCTTACTCCAAATGTTTCTCCTTCCATTGAAAGCTTTGACATTAACAATGTTGGCAGTAGCCAGAGGCATAGAAGACGCGGAAGCATGTGAAGACAGAGCATAACGAAGAAGCAGGGAGTCAGTCGAATCATTTTTCAAAGAATTATGTTTTATAAATACTTTTCAAAACCTCCAACAGTGATTCTCATCACTTTTGTACCATATGTAAATAGAAAACCCCCTTTTTGTAATTCATAGCTCCATTTTGTGCAAGCCGAGGAGTCCTCGAGCTTGAGGAGCTTAGGTCGAACAAGCGTACCAATTTTGGCTATTTTTAGACACCTTTTACCCTTTCAAATAGCATCTAGGACCTATTTTTTAACTATGCCGGTCACTAGATGTGAAACCGATCAAAACTAGTCTAGAATCTATAAAAAGAGCTAGAGAGCTCATTTTTGAGGTTGGTTAGTGTGAGCTTAGAGCTATTTTGAGCTTGTAATTGAGATCTTGAGCAATAGAGTTGATTTCCTACCTTCCATTGTGTCTTGCTTGTCTCTTTGTTGTGTGTGTGTATGTGTGTGTGCATCTCTATGCTTCTCACCTTCACTCTCAGTACATCTCACGTTCACGATCTTCATATCACTCCTATCTCTTCCGCGGATTGACATTAAGGAGGTGAAGCTTCTTAACGTGGTTCTCACCATTGTGCTAGAGCAACACCAAATTTGGCGCCGTTGCCGGGGATCGAGTCCAAGACGAATGTGTGATGGTAAGAGTATAGCAAGAAGTGGCGTTGGAAGGTAAAATTTTCAGTTTTTGTTGTTGTTTTTAGTTAGTTTTTAGTGTTTTTCACCTCCCCCACACTCCATCTTCATCACCGCATCATCATCTTCCACTCCAAAGAAATCAAAAAATTCACCATATCCACCCATTCTCCTCATTTCCCCTCATTTGCGCATGCGAGAGAGTGAGAGAGAGCTTTTGTGGTTGCATGTGCTATTGTGTTCTTGATTTTTCTTGCAGGTACAGTGCTCTAGAGCATCAGGAAAGCTTGCAAAAGGTAAAATTTCACTTTCTGTCAGAAATCTGCCCTGTGTGTCAGACCATCGCGATGGTCTGCCAAGTTCGGCATTTTTGGTAAGCGACCACACCAGGAGGTAGGCGACACAAGCACATCCACGAATCCTTACTTTCATTTGCAAAATTTGCATTTTGGTGGACCACCGCGATTGGCTCACGCCATCGCGATTGTGTCACACCATCGCGATTGGTTCACGCCATAGCGACGGCTCGGCCGGACCATCGTGACGGTCTCACACCATCCCGATGGCTCACTTGAGCCATCGCAACGGTTCACTTGGACCATCGCGACAATCCCGTCGACCCCACGCCATCGCGATTGGCTCATGCCATCGCGCCGATGCTGCCACGTGGCAAGCTAGACCATAGCGACGATACCCTCAGACCATCGTGACGCCTCGATATTTGAACCATCACGATTGGCTCAAGCCATCGTGCCTCGTGACCATCACGATGGGCTCACGCCATCGTGATTGTCCCGTTGACCGTTGACCGACGCCACCACAATTGCTCGCTGATTAGACCATCGCAATGGTTCATTCACACCATCATGATTGTTCACATTCACGCCATCGCGACGGTTCATTTTTGGACCATCACGATCATTCATTCCTGATCATCGTGACAGTTCGCATCTTTGGACCATCGCGATTGTGCCACGCCATAGCGACGGTTCACCTGGACCATCACGACAGTCCCACACCATCGCGATTGTTGTAGACCATCATGATTGTCCACCCCAAACGCCATTTTTAGGGTTTGATATTTTGACCAATTTCGGGGCTATTTTAAGAAAATTTTTGGACCATTAAGCTCATAGGAGACCCTTAGCTCATAGTTGGAGAAAAATATGTTTATCAGTTTTTACCCCCCAGGGCCTGAACAGTCATGTCTTTTTAATCCGAAGTCTGTTTTTTGAGCTTTATAGCTCGTTAGAAAGCTCTTTACGAGTACTACATGACCTCAATGGTTTTTTTCAAAAAGAATACGTTGATTTTTAGATAAGACATTTTGAGTTTGACCTACTGTGGGACTAGAAAGCCAAGGGGTAGCACTAAAAAGTTGGGCAAGGGAAGAAGGGACCTTTAAAAGTGTATATACTCAAGTGCTTGATCATCCATTGTGAATTGGTCTAACATTGAATTTTTACAGGTCTAGCAAGGACAATCAAGGGCAATCAAGGCAAGGCAGTGAAGAACGCAAGGCTTGGGAAGCGAGGCTTCTTGGGCAACAGGGCAACCAACAAAGCTGACTCGAGGTTGGAAGATTACTCAACCCCCTCAGTCAATTATTAGCTTAAGATAAACGATTAGCATTGTGGATTAACGACGCTAGGAACGCATCAATTTCAAGAGATTTAACTTTTCAAGTACAAGACTAAAGTAAAGGTGTGTGAGACGAAAACCTAAAGGAAAGAACATAAGTCTGACAGAACGAGAACTCAAAGTACCACAGAAAGTCGATTCCTGACGTATACATTGGATACAAGACAAGAACTTAAAGGCATTCAAAAAGAAACAAGTAATAAAGAAACAAAGAACCATTGACGATCTGAGAGTGTACTAAGTGTGCAAGGAAGTAAATTCATGAACCTTCGATCGGTCAAACACATAGGTAAGTCGAACAGACGAAGCCTTAGATCATCAGAAGCAAGTGTACGAACTACTGCACGATCGTGGGCACAGCAATTGAATAGTAATTACCCCTACGAGAGCTCAGATACGAGTGAATCAGAAATGGCTTTCAACACGGAAAGGCCAGAAGGAGGGTCAAACGTAGCATATTTGGAAAGACCCGAAGGACCCTATAGAACTCAATTAGAATTTCTCCAAACCAACCACTTAGGTGCTCGCATCTATGAGGATGGTTTGCGAAGACAAGTGGTGCAAATGCACAACCCTGATCAACCCATTGGATTGGAACGTCCAGTGGTGAAATTCGAAAGAGACGCATACATAGACAAAGAAGGAACGATGTACATCATAAGTACTCACCCAAACAATACGAATGAGTTTGGCATAATTCAATTAGAGACGGAAGGTAAATCCCAAGGAAAAGAACCAATAGGAGAAGAACCTAGGACACCTAGAGGGAAGTCTGTACTGACACGAGTACTAGTTCCAAATTGGATCCCTCAAGACAACAGAAGCATAGAGTTGTTTGTGAATAAAGAAACTGACGAAGCATTTTGGAGGTACAAAATGGAACAACCTAGTGAGGTAGGCTCCATCATAATCTACGAGTTCAAGGACCCGGATACTCCTGGAAAGGTGGTATACCTCGATGAAACTTCAAAAAGAGTATTTGTAGTCTCAGACCATGCTAGAAATACATACACATGGAGAGGTGAGTTGGTATTCCTTCCAACTCGAGTAAACATAAACACGAGTCAACAAGGGGCAGGAACATCCTCAACCCATGGTAATCAAAGAGAGAAAAACAAAGAAAGACCGGAAGTCAGCTTCAATCATCCCATAGGGAGAGATAGAACCATCGTAGACACCGATAGAGTGGAAAGACAAAGAATGCCAAGTGGTAGAGATGATTTTCCTCTACCTAGACCTCGTGAACACGCAAGAATATTGAGACCCACTCAGTTAGTAAAATCCATGAAAATTTACTTTGATGGGACAGGAGATCCCTATGACCATGTTGCGGAATTTAAGCAAGTTCTAAGAGCAGAACAACTAGAAGACATGTTCACGCAATACAACGCATTTGGACTAACGTTAAAGAACACAGCTTTAACTTGGTTCCAACCATTGCAACAAAGGCAATTTAGAGACATCCATCACTTTTTAGAGTCATTCATCACTGAATTCTCTAAAAGTGGGATCAAACATGACACGTCTTCATTGATTCATAGCTTCAAACAGACCCCTCAAGAAATAGTTAGACTTGCAGGATGTAGGTTTAGACAATATGTTGACAGATGTCCAATGCAAGAGTTACCCTCACAGGCCAAGCAAGTATCATTGTTTTTAGATGGCCTGTTCAGCTCTAAACTACGCTCCTATGTGTACTTGAAGGAACCCAAAACGCAAGAGCATTGTGTAAGAATTTGTATAGACATTGAGGATAACTTAGGAGATGAGTTGGAACTCTCAAAGGTCTATAAGGACTCAGATTGTTCATCTCTAGCATCCACGAAATTGTCTAGCTCAATAGAGGACCTAGCACAAAAAGTGGCCCAGAAACTAGGAGTTTCTAGTAAACAAATGCCTAAGTTAACAACTAACGTATGTTGTTACACCTGTGGTGGAAATCATTTGGCAAATGTGTGTCCCAATGCAACACAACCACAAGCCAACCCTAGTGGCCAATACTGTATGATTGAGAGAAGGCACATGAATCATACGGCTCAAGACTGCCCATACAACAAACAAGCAATGAGACAGAACTATCCGCAAGCATACCCACAGCCAGGTAGGTATCAAGGTCAGTACAATGCTCAGCCTCATTGGAACTAGTGAAGTTGGAGAGTCTAGCAGCAAAAAGACGAAATCTTGGAAAGATTCCAAAGAAAGGATTAAGAGAAAATGGAGTAAAAAGATAACCGAGTTGGAAGGAAGTTTAAAAGAATCGAGAGCCAAAATCCTAGAGTTGACCTCTGAAGAATTGAATCAAGAGAACCCAGCTCAGAGATCAGGATCAATTTTAGCGGAACCCATACCAGAAAACCTAGACATGATGTTTCGTGCATATCAGGCTAGAATAAAAGAAGGACCCCAAATAGCTGAAATGAGTAAGAACTACCCTCGAGCTGATCTAGAAATTGAGAGAACTAAACTTTGCATGAAGATGGTAGAACTAGCACAAGCAATGTTCGAAGCCTCTAGATATCTAAATTGGAATAACATGGCAAAACCTGAATTACATTTTCAAGGATTAATGGAGAGGCTAGAATACTTGATTGAAAGCAAGGAGAAAAAGGATCAGCATAGGAACCCTATTGTCCCGGAGACACAGGAAAGAAATGCACCATCCGTGTCTCAAGTACCCAATACAGAAAATGAAGACAACCTGTCTTCCATACATAGATATTCACATGAATTTCTAAGAGAAATCCAAGAAGAGAAGTGGAGAAAAGAAAAAGGAACTCATCCTCCTATTCAAGAAATAGATGACTTGCAAGAGCAATTTCCCCAAGACATTCCCTCTATTTACGATGATGTAGAGGAGGAGCAACTAAGTGAACACACAGGTTTCGAATCTAATTCTTTATAAGAATTACCTCAGTTCACAAGACCTTGGGAAGCCAAGTCTATTAGCATGAGAGCACCCACGATAATAGTGAGGAATGAAGAATCAGTGATCCCTAGAAACACTGAAGTGATAAAGAATACCAAAGTACAATGTAATATCACTCTAGAGGAATTATTAAAGGTTAAACCCGAACTGTGGAAACATGTAGCAAATCAATTCCTTGAGCTTGCTACTGCTCCCTCTCAGATAGGAACACACAAGAAGGTACCAGAGATACCCATAGAAAGAATCGGAGATGTAAGCGAAGGAGAGGAAGGTAACACTTATCTTCCTATAACCCATTAGGGCTATACCACCAAAGCCATCTTAGATTCAGGAGCCGAAGTAGCCATCGCTACCACCCCTTTATGGAAACGTTGGGATAAGCCAACACTAAGACCCACCAGGATGAAGCTGCAAATGGCTGATGGACATATAGAGAAATCATTAGGCCTACTAGAAGGCATATCTCTCACCACTTGTGGTGTGGAATTTGAGCATACTTTTGCCATTTGTGATTTTGCAAAAAATCATGCTTACGAGATGATATTAGGATGACCATTCATGCGTCAATTGCAAATCGTACAAGATTGGGGAACTAATTCTTTGTACTTGCAACATTTAGGATTGACTACTAAAGTCAATCTTAAAGACTATTCACATCGAGATGTACCCCCAATACAATGGAATACCATCCATAAGACACCAGAAGAAACAAAATCAGTACACTCATTAGAGTCGGACCCCTCATGGTTGCACGAGGACACTCATCTATGGATACCAAAATGTATCCAGACGACTCCTCCGACCCCCTTATCTAACATCACACCCACCCCGACTAATCTACAACCTTGTAATAACTCATTCACGATTGAACCTTGTACAAATCCACACACTATAACCCAACATCACTTGTAATAACATCTCATCAAGAAATGTATGCATTATCTGAAGCATGTAGGTGTCTAGAGACCTGCATTAGTGTGCAAGAAATCATTCCATAAACCATATCACAACACTCGGCTACACGGGTTACACATCGGTTATGGAAAGGGATTGCAGTCTCACTTTAATGGGATCATGCTTAATTTCCATACTAATGTGTTAATCTTTTGTAGCAGATCCGCTACACACTCGCATCATTCATCATGCAGGCAGAAGGACCATCTGAAGCTGGCCCTAGTGCACCGATGGCAAATATTGGTGAACTACTCGCGGAACCACATCCTACGGCTCAACCACCAGAATTCCAAGGATTTCCAGGACCCATGCCGATTGACGATCCTCCTAGGGGATATACTGAGAAGATTCATCGTACCTCTCATTGGTTCCAAGGATTAGCAGGCCCATTGGCGGATGCAGATTTCATTTTTGAAGCCAACTTGACTTTTGATAACCGTACTTGGGGCAAGTACCAATTTTTCTCAAGAGAGTTCGAAGGACTACAGAACACAGAAGACTTAACGCATGTTTGGGCAAGAGCAGCTTTACAGAATATTTCAGTGATCCTTTGCCTAAACCGGATTTCTATAGATGCTACTACTTGGTAACAACATTGACAACTTTGGAGAACAAAGATTTTCCAGGAACATTCATTTTTCCGTCTTTGGTAAATGATCCGCCATATAAGAAGTTTTATATGTCTAAAGATTTGATTAGAGCTGCTATTAAGATACATGGAACGCATACGCCGACAGAGCAAGAAAGGCTAATTCCAGAGCCTATGAAACATGGGGACATTACAAAATGGGAAGATATTTCTGCTATCACACCTGAGCTATCGAAACCATTAAGGATATGCATGCAGCATTTTGCTTTCCCCCCTCAGGATAGATTCACCATGCCCCACAAGAGTATCTGGTTTGGGCTATATTTAGCATGAACTGGACCTCAAACAGTTGATCTTGCCAGCTGGATAATTGATCAGTTGTATCTAGCACAACATAGATGGGAAAGAAAGAAGGTAATCAATGGATGCTACGCTCTTACGAGAATTGTATACATGTGTTTGGCATACGACTTGCCAATAGAGCGTGCATTGACAAGTGAGGAGTTGAAAGCATTCAAGGGGACCACAAAGAAAGCTAGGAAGGCTAGCAAAGGACGAGCAGGAAAGTGTATGAGAGGAACCATTCCATGCCTACAGGTCCCAGAATCACCACCGCAACCCTCTCCAGAATAGTCTCCGACGGAAGCCCCTGTAACTGTACAACCTATTCGCATACGATTATCTCAACCTGTCGTTATAGAAGGCACTACCAGTGCAGCCACCTCACAGGCAACATCAGTCCAGGGACCTACCACCACTATAGCGGAAGTTCCTACCACTATTGGTGCGGAAGCATTTTCTTTTCCGATACCCAACTTGGAAGCAGAACCCATAGATACAACATTTGATTTCGAAATGTCAGATGCTTTCTCAAACAAATTTTAGTTTTATGAAGGTCAGAACTTTTCTCAAGAATATGAACGTCCAAGCTACCCTACCACTCGCTCGGACCAACAACAAGGACAAGTAGTATCCAGCTCGGATGGAGAAAGAACAGAGACAGATGAAGACGAGGGCGATGATGAAGCCAGCCAAGGCACTCATGACTCCCAAGAACATGTGCAGACAGATGAACAAGGACAGCACACCGATACCCAAGGTGACACGAGCACACACGAAGATGAAACCTTTGGAGCAGAAGCTTATACGTTGGCCATCAAGAAGTTATATCGTACTATGGAAAAAGTTTGGGCACGTAAGAAGATAACTGAGGAAGAGAGCCAAGCACTAATAGAGCAAGAACTTGTTTCAGGCAGTTTCGAAGAAGTATACATCAAAGGCTTCAGGGAACTTGTTAAATCAGTAGGATCTAATGAAGCATTAAGATATTTGCAGAGGAAGCCGTTACCGCAGTATGACCCCCGACAAGTACGACTACTATCAAAACCAGGCGAATACATTTGTGTACCCACAGGTGCTCAGTCATCCCAACAAGCCAGGGAAGCACGCCTAATTCCTGAAAGTTCTGTAGCCGAAGAAGCTATCCTCGTCGATTCCACGCCCCACACTACTAGTGTACATACCACCGTTGTGACCGAAGTACCCACCACCCCAACCGCTCCTCCTTCATCTCCAATCCCTCTAGTCTCTCCTATCCATCCTACCTCACCTATACCATCCACATCCTTCGACAGCACTGTAGCAGAAGCCTTCCTTACTTCCATTCATCCGACAATTCCCACACCCACCTCACCTAGTCTACCTCCTAGAACTTCTACCTTCCTATCCAGTCCATTCCTCCCTCCATCTTTCCCATCCTTCCCCACACCTCCAAGACACCTTTTCCCATTCCCACCTCCATTGACCTTCTCCCCTGTCTCACCTCCCCACCCAACTTCCTTTCCTCTTTCCCCTTTCCACCAAGGAGTACAAGAGACCCCCTCTATAAATTACTCTTCAACTTTTGTAAATCCTGTATTTACACCCACGCACGCACCCACTGTCACCCCACTATTCACAGTCACCGCACTTGATACCACATCCAATGACATGGATATCTCACCGCCCACCGCACCACCACTCACATCTTCCATCATGCCACCATATTTAGGCACATCACAATTTTCCACAAGCACCACTGCATCCACATTCCCATCCCCGTTTCCCTTTCCCTTTGCATCGACACCCACACACACTGCAACTGCATTCACTCCATCACTAATATTATCACCCACCATAGACACTGCATTTCGATAGATGTTCACATGCATGAATCAAGTAAGAGATGAGTTTGCATCTCTGGGAACTAATTATCAAACGTTGCAGAATACAACCAACGAGTTACAGTCGCAGCTCAATTCACTGACCATCGAGAATGCCTCATTGAACACCCGTTACCAAGAGCTACGAGAGGCTTATCATAAACTGGAACTAGAAAGTGAAGAAAAGACCAAAGAGGCCATCACACACATAGATAATTTGTTAAGGGCCCAGACTATTTGCAATGCGACGCTCACCAGGAACATGGGCTTACTCAGACGACACTTGGCAGCAGCAAAAGAAGAGAACCAATGCTTACGAGAACAGAACAGAGAGAATTTAGAAGCTGCTTTAGATCAGCCAGAACAACCGTTGAGCCCCAGTTGCTTTAAGGGCGTGCCCTCAGAATCTATGAAAATGTTACTAGATGATCACGTCAGATTGTTAGATGACTATGACAACATGAACAAGGAGTTCCAGAAGCTCAAAGAAGAACACAAGATAGTGCAGTTAAGAGCACCTGTACAACAAGGACTACCAGCTCTTGCGGACCCATCTCCTGACATCCTAGAGGAACTTAACGCATTACGGGCCCAAGTGTCAACACTTCAATCACAGATAGCAGTATATGAAGCACCCCCAAGGCCAGACTCCCCCACTGGAAGTACCAGCAGAGGAAGAAACCGTGACTATTCCGGTGGAGGAAACTTTCGAAGAAGCTTATGAACCTCAACCCATCCCAGGCGGACAAGTCACGGCTGAAGGCCAGACGACTTTCGAACTTCTAACTCCCGCATGGATGAAGACGATAGAAGAACTTGGAACAACCCACTCCGCAAGGGTAGAGGCGCAGTTACACGCCATGGCAATGATTGAAGAAAGAATTTTACAGTCCCCTTATTTTGCTCATTTGGCACCTCGCAGATACATATCAGGGCATGAGCTACAGTATAAACCCTATTTCATGTTAATGGCAGAATATCAGTTAGCCATAGAGAAAGAAACAGGCAAGAAACCCTCTCACGCTACGCAGTTTGAGCCTGACGATTTGCCAACAGACACGCAACGAGGCGAAATCTATCAACCAGATTGGCGCAAGGATCTCTTACAGAATTATCCAGAGATGATGAATACTTGGGTCGAGGCACCACTACACTTAAAGTACAACCCATGTTGGGGACCAGTGCCATGTCGCCGCTCCTGGAAGGCATTCGCTATTAAAGTACAGAACAACAAGCAATGCCAGGATTGGTTAAATTACCCGTACTTCACTCCACCCATCGGACCACCTACATTCGGATACATGATGGCAACGATTCGCCACTAGATCCCTTGCTTAAAACATATGGACGATATAGCAGTGCACATGACTGTCAAAATTTTTGACATGATGCAGATGGTTTTCAAAGTCTTCCGTCGCGTCAAGGCACCCCATGTGAACACCCCGGGTTTCGAGCACGGCAATCTAGATCTTGCATATGATATGAGTAAATGCCATCGCTCCGAGTGTGTTATGCCTGGCATTGTAGAATCAAGTACTTACCGGCATGCTTTAAGCAGACTTTCGAAGAAATGTTCACAAACGGTTTCTGGGAATATCACTCAGAAGTGTTCATCAGCAGGCCTACGCATTTACTTCAATTATTTGCCTGTGAACAGATGGTATATTCCACGCATTATCGACTCCCACCATCAGATGAACCGCAGCCAATTGATTGGGAGAAACTCGAGGCAGATCTGGCCTGAGGCATTCGAATATCAGAGCACACCCTTGCTCAAGACCTCCTACAGAACTACATCCGACAGACCGCACAACAAGGTTTTGTCGAGGACGACAGAAGCGAGAGGGAGGGGGGTGTTGGCAGTAGCCAGAGGCATAGAAGACATGGAAGCATGTGAAGATAGAGCATAATGAAGAAGCAGGGAGTCAATCGAATCATTTTTCAAAGAATTATGTTTTATAAATGCTTTTCAAAACCTCCAACAGTGATTCTCATCACTTTTCTACCATATGTAAATAGAAAACCCCCTTTTTGTAATTCATAGCTCCATTTTGTGCAAGCCAAGGAGTCCTCGAGCTTGAGGAGCTTAGGTAGAATGAGCCTACCAATTTTGGCTATTTTTAGACACCGGTTACCCTTTCAAATAGCATCTAGGACCTATTTTTTAACTATGCCGGTCACTAGATGTGAAACCGGTCAAAACTAGTCTAGAATCTATAAAAAGAGCTAGAGAGCTCATTTTTGAGGTTGATTAGTGTGAGCTTAGAGCTATTTTGAGCTTGTAATTGAGATCTTGAGCGATAGAGTTGATTTCCTACCTTCCATTGTGTCTTGCTTGTCTCTTTGTTGTGTGTGTGTATGTGTGTGTGCATCTCTATGCTTCTCACCTTCACTCTCAGTACATCTCACGTTCACGATCTTCATATCACTCCTATCTCTTTCGCGGATTGACATTAAGGAAGTGAAGCTTCTTAGCGTGGTTCTCACCATTGTGCTAGAGCAACAAACAATCTTCTCCACATTGTGCTTTGTGTCATCTCATGTTTGTACTTCATGTCTATGCTTTGGACTTTCCAAATCATATAGAAGAGCAATGTTGCCTGCAACATGATTTGAACATCCTGAATCTATTTAGAACAAATGATCATCTTCTTTACCCTTTTTGTGGATTAGATTCGTAAGAAGCAATGAGTCTTCATGTGGTTGATCTTATGAATAATTGTTGAAGTCCCTTCTATTATAGCCTCTATTGTTGTTGTTGTTGAAGTTGTGTCCACCTCTGCCTCTATTGCTTCCATATCCACCTCTTCCACTTCGTTTTTGGGTCTTCCCATTGAAATAGCAATTTTGAGTGGTGTGGTTGGTCTTATCGCAGATGGCACAGGGTTGAACATTCTAACCTTTCGCTTTTTCATGCGTTGGTCCTTTCTTCTTCCCTTTCCACTTGCTCTTGCTTGCAAAGTTTGCTTGGGAAGTCTCTTCTTCATCTTCTTCCTTCTTCTTGCCTTTCACCTTCTTATCCTTCTTATCTACATATAGAGCACTAGATGAATTACCATGATAGGATTTACCTTCCTTTATGCTATTTTTGGCCTCTTGATTGAAGAGTTGTCCAAGAAAGATGTTTAAGTCTGGAGTTTGCACATCCATGATGACATCATAAGCCATCAGGAAAAATTTCCATTAGTTATCACTTCGAATCCCATTGAGAATCTGCCTCATGATAGCCTCTTCTTCAATCAGCTCTCCAATGGATGCTAACTGTTCCACAACCTCCTTGACCTTGGTAACAAACTCTGTGATGGTTTTTTTAGGTGTCTTCTTCATTTGTTTGAACTCGTTCCAAAGATGATTCTTTCTTGCTTTGATACTAGCAGAAAAGAAGGTCTCGAGGGCATCCCAAGTCTCTTGAGATGTCTTACATCCTCTAATATGTGGTAATACAAATTCAAAGATAGATTTTAGTATGTACGACCTTGATTGACCATCCCTTGCGCACCAAAGTGTGAGCTTATCTATCTCTTGTGTAGGTGCTCCTTTGGATCTTGGAATAGGCATAGTTTCATCACTTGCTACAATTCCATAAATATTTCTACCTTGCAAATATGCTTCCATTTTTTATTTTTCGAGCTGCATAGTTGTGTCGATCAAGCTTCTCAATCATTGAGGGAAAGTCGTCACCCATCTTGATCTAGCTCGGATACCACTGAAAGAACTTGGAGAAGCTTGTAGGAGGTAGAAAAGTGAGTTGCGAAGCAACGAAGTTTAGTCCATCCAACAGGCACAAGACCAGACCTTGAGCTTATGAAGACTCAAATAGACCTTATAGGCATACCATAAGTGCAATAAAATGCACTATGTACTTTGAAGCATGAAGGAAAAAGAGTCGATACAAAACAGATAGGTTCGCACATTGACTAGCTCAAAAAACTTACTATCTATGGAAGAGACAATGAACTTCAAATGCTCATAGTGACCAATGTGATTAAAATTAGAAAGAATCCTTTTATGGGAGTGATGCACATAGGGTTGAGTGTATCGAATGCACATAAGGAATAAGCAAAATATGCTATTGGAATGAACCAGACACTCAACGGTGGTACCTCATATTTTTCAGGAATATGTAGAGATTGACCCTGAGAAAAAAAAATAAGATTTCTCCCAATCTAATGAACAAAATGCTATGAAAATTTATATGCATAAACTAGACACTAATATCTTTCCAATGAGCCATCTTTCATCTGATTTGAAGCTCTGTAGAGACAGGAGAAGCCTTTGAAAGCTTACAATTGGCGGAGAAGATGATGCAGAGAAATGGAGCAAGACAATGATGGTCATAAGTGTATGTATATTGCTTTCATATATTGTACAAGTGTTTTTAAGTCTTTATATAGACTCTAGAAGTGATCCAAGACTTCTACAAGTCGATTTTGAATTCAAATGAAGGCGGTAATGGTTGTTGGAGGGAATCAATTCAATTTCCTACAATCTAGGAAAAGTGAAGATCTAGTTTGATCTAGTTTTGGGTGATTGATTGCTTGATTGAATGCAACTCAACCACCACAAATTCGTGGAATTTGGGCTCTCTTTTTATCCTTGTCCATATGTAAAGCTCTAGGCTTTTAAAATGGTAAAAGATCCATGAAAAATCTTTTTAAAAATATAATAAGAGAGCATAAGAAAAAGAACTCTCCAATGGATATTCTTTCATTGTAATCCAAGAGATAGTTTTTGATGTACATCAAATCCACCTCAATCATAACGTAAGCTTGATGTTCCAACAGTTGTGGCCTATAGTATGGTTGTGATTGGTAGTAGTTTTGATGTCTAATTGGTTGTTGGTAGGGCTTTTGTTAGGGTTGCTAGTAGTTTTGCATAACCACCTCTTTGTTGTAGGGATAGTCTAGTCTTGTCCTTCATGAGTTGTGTATTTTCTCTTAATGGTACAATACTGGGCATTTGGATTTGCTGAATTCTGAGCCATCAAGGGGCATAGATTAGCATTGTGGTCTCCTCCACATGTGTAGCATCGTTTCACTAAGACCATTCTAGGGTTTTGTCTATTATGCACTCCTAACTTTCGATCTAGTTGTTTTGCTAATTCATCTATTGAAGTCGAGGTTTGGAGGTGAAACTAGTAAAAAAGTCAGAATCCTTATAGAGCCTTGAATGTTCTAAGTCATCTACCAAGTTGTCCTCAATATCAATGCACATTCACATACATTGCTCTATGGTTCAAGGTTCCTTTAGGTGGAGATATGGTTGGAGCTTTGCACTCAACAAGCCATCTAGAAACAAGAAAACTTGCTTATCCTTAGTAGGTAGCTCTGGTATAGGACATATTTCAATGTATTGTATAAACCTACAACCTGCTAGTCTAAAAGTTTCCTATGGATTCTTCTTAAAGCTATGGATCAATGAAAAAGTATTGTACCTGATGCCACTCTTGGAGAACTCCATTATTAATTCCTCAAACAACTGATTGATATCCCAAAATTGTCCTTGATGCAAGGGTTGGAACTAGATTAACGCTATGTTCTTTAAGGTTAGTCCAAAATCATTGTATTGAGTGAGAAAATCTTCAACATGTTCAACTCTTAACACCTGCTTGAACTTGGCTACATGGTGATAAGAGTCTCTTGATCCATCAACTAGTTCTTCATCGACTTCACTAGTTGAGTGGGTCTAAAGATCCTAGGGTGTTCCCTTGGCCTAGGTAGAGTGAACTCAGACATGCCTCTTTGATGCATGCTCTAGGTCTTTCATGTTCGACTCTATTCATGTTTAGTCTTGACCTTTCCCTTATACTTGTATGCACAAAACTCACTTCTGGTCACTCTCATGTTTTTGCTATGTGATTACTTGAAATATGAGAGGATCCAACTCCATTGTGACCATGGGAATCATTAGGCCTATGTGGGTGGAAAATGAGTTCATCCTTCCAAATATATGTGTGTCTACCATGTTCCATAACCACAAACATTATCACAAGAGTGTTATCTAAGTAGACACCTTTTTTTAGGAATTCAAGACCCTTGAATTCGTAAATGATTACTCCATCCACTTCACTAGAATTATCGAGTTTGAATCTCCAGAATGATTCATTTGTCTCTCTATTCAAAAAGAGTTCTATGCTTTTGTTGTACTTCAAAATCCACTATGGTGTGATTATCCTTGACAAAATGGACTTACCTCTAGGAGGTCTTGGATTCTTCCATCGGGTTTTGTGCTCCAAGTCTCCTAACTTTGACTCCAGAATGATTGTTAGAAACTCATCTATATTATCAGCTAATCTCTACCACATACATGGTTTGTTTCTTATCAATGTAGCATCCCTCTTTGAATTCGACCATTTGGTGCTCAATTCCAAAGGGTTGATCTTGGTTTATCAATTGTACTATAGATCATCTCAAAACATCCTCATAGATGGAAGAACCTAAACGATTGGTTCGGACATATTCTAATTGAGTTTTATAGGGGGCTTATGGTGTTTGTAAGTATGCTATCCATTAAATTCCTATGGGTCTCTCCATGCTAAAAGACATTTCAGAATTTCTTGTGTCTAAGCTCAACACATAGAGAGAGTCACTTAATTGTTGAGACACAACCTAGTTGTGTAGTTGACACTAGCCTCAGATGATCTAATGCTTTTTCTATCTACTCTTATTAGGTGTCTACTTGACCTAAGGTTCATTTGATCTCGCTACTTTCCCAATTTACAAGTACATCACATTCCTTTGTAGCAATCACTTATTCTTTTTACGTTTTTTTAATGTAAAAATCTTATCTAAAGAGTTGCATTGTCAAGAATACTTGAATTGTGGCGTAATTTCATGTTAATCAATTGAATTATGTTCTTTTCACTTAGTTTTTTCCACAACTATGTTCTAACTACTCTTAAACTTGATAAATTAGGGTTTCTTGAAATTGATTTAGGCCCATCATAATGCTAATCAATCACAGTCACTAGATGCACTTAGCCTAATCTTAAAAATCAACTGAGAGGGTTGAGAGTTCTTCCAACCTCAAGTCAAGTGCCCTTGATAGTGCTCCGATGCTTGGGACACATCTTCCCAAGCTTGCAAAGCATTGGCATCTTGCTTTGGCCTTCTAAATACTCCAAATCTTTGGAAAAATCCCAAAAATTAGGCTTGAAATTATCAAATTCTTGTACTTTGCCATTCTTTTTTAGAATTATCACTATGATGGATATCCAATCTATGTGATCAATCTCATAAATGAAACTTATAGCTAGCAATTTATCAATTTCTTCCTTAATCTTCATAGATTAAGTTTTGTTATATGTATATCGCCTCCATTTGAATGGTCGCAAATCCAACATCATTGGTATGCAATGGACACAGATGTTTGGATCAACTCCTTTGATATCCTTATAGGTCTAATTGAAGACATCTCAATACTCTTATAAGT
>CM035414.1:100630424-100637924 GCA_020310875.1 Ceratopteris richardii | reverse complement strand
GCTGTTGTGAGCAAAATCTTATAGATTGAAACAGGACCTCTTTCACGTACAGTAGCCATTTGCAGTTTATCAGCAGTTTTCATAGCAGTGTGGCAGGCTATCAATATGTATATTTGAAGGAAGTAACCATTTTTCAGAAACTTGTCCAGTGACAGGCAGTCTAAATGTGACAATTTTTGGACCTTCATCCCTAGAACAGAAACAATGTATCCCTGAAGAATAAAATCCATTAGACTAAAATATCTGAACATGGAATAGGCAATGAAATGAATGTCCTCAAGCCAGAAGAGAAGAAATACAAAAGAAATAGGATAAATTATTGTATCCAACCACTGTATATTGTGAAAGTGACAGTTTTTTATAATTTTAAACAAAAGCTTAATCTTCTGCTGCTTGCGCGAATCCAGAATTAGGATTTGAATGAAAACATGTTTTAAATCCTTTTTACCAGGAGTATTTAAATGGTCAAGAGCATGTTGAATGAAACCTATCATCTAGAGTGTAGACAATGAGCATCAAATTGCAAGAACCCAAAATTCAACTTAAGAGGCCATAATATATTTTTTTAAGAAAATCAAAGTTAGAAAGATCAGATAACAAATAGGATATGAAGGGTCATGAGCATTGCATCAAACCCCAAAACAATTTGGAATGATAATTTCCATAACAAACATCAGCAACAGTTTTCTGCTTACCATGACAAATTTTAAAGTCTGCAGGGCCGGTCATAGCAAGGCCTCCGATGAATTTCATAATTACACAGTTAAGACACTAATTGCAAAGACAAAATGAAGCCACTATCTGACTATCATAAATCTGTTAGAGCCGTGTTTTGCCCAGTGTTTCTTGAGGTCAATGGGTTGTGTAACATCAATACCTTGTCCAGCCAGCCTATCCAAAAGCTTCTTGAATGCCCCACCACTCATTTTACGCCCAGCTATTCGAGAACCATGCCTATTTGTCTTCATTGGCAGGGGATATTCTGATAAAGAACTGGTGCAACATGATGATTGCCAGCCCCCACTACCCCACTTGTAACACTGCCTATTGCACCCTGTGCAGGAGCAAAAGGGTGGAGGATTTAATGATGTATCAATTTGAGCTCCAGACAGGATATCACTCTTTGAATCATCTTCCAATTCAATTTTCTCCACCTTATCTATGATCTGCTGATCTTTAACTGGTTTTCTCTTCCTCGGAGCAGTTGATCCGCTTTTTGACTGACTTTTTAAATTACCCTGTTTCCTTTTCCTTGTTGGTCCCAGATCAGATTTCTTGTCAACCTGCTCTCTTTGTGGCAGCCTGCTTTCAGAATGATTATTATGATCTGTGCTAGATATCAGAATAGATGAAGAAAGTAAATCAGAAACCTCAGGTGAACAATCTAGATTGATGCCTGGATGTATCAGTTTAGCACCATTATCTGAGTGGTTGATTCCACCTTCCAGAATCATGGATATTGCTTCTAAAACATTGTCACACTCCAGAAGTGCTGCATGCCAGTCAGCATCATTGAAGTCCCTCCGCAAGAAAGGAAAATTTAAGTCCATAATGGCGCTGCTATCTACTTGTGAATCATGACCTGTGTTTGCAGCATTAACCTGGTGAACTTCGTTGAATTTCATACGTGACTGCTGATACAAAATAAATTGTTTAAGATATACAGGATGGATGTCGGCCCAGTGCCAAATATTAAAACTGGATGCATCATCCAGTTGAACCTTCTGCAAAATAAGGAGCATACATGTTTGAACTAATACATATGGTTACCTTCCGCCCATTAAATATAAAAACAAAAAACTTTCAAGCATCAGTTGTGACTGCTATGGCTATGGACATGCATTGACTCCATGGGTGGAGTGTTAAAGAGAATAAATAACAAAATAATTCATATTGAATCAAAAAAGTATAGATTGCAATAAATTTCAGTATGAATACATGACCATGAATCCATCGAAAAACTCGATTCAAGATAATAAGCTCTTTTATAAATACTTCTGCTAAGTAAAAAGACTGCAAAAAGTCCCATAACCCCATGAGTAGAATGGATGAAATAGTATTGACTCCAAGTTGATACTAATGATAGAATATCCCGCTGTCAAACGGAAAATGAAGTGAAGCATCTGATCAGGATATTCATCTAAAGCAAAAGGAATGAATTTCAAACTTTATCTCGATATTTTTAGAGTCCATCAACATTTCCAAGTGCATTATCTGTCTATTAGCCAGCAACAGGTCAGAAAAGAAATACAGCACATGCACAAAAAAGAGTGGAGAGCAAAGAGGAAGAAGACATAAAATGCAGCAGAATCAAGAGAGACTCTACAGTAAGCACTTTACATGTTCCTTTTCACCTGTATACATGAAGACTGACTCTCTTTTTTCTCTAAAGAGAGGAGATTCTTATAAGATGTCCCATAGACAAACATTCAGAGGTACATAATCACCCTTCTTTTGACCTCGCATGTCTGGATTGAGAACATTCAATGCCTGATTAAGTGCAACAAGTGCCAAGTCAATAAAGTTCAACGGTTAAAGATGAAGAGACTTCTTCATCGACTAAAGATCCCTGATGAAAAAGGAAAGAGTATTGTAGGAATAATGATCAAAGGGTCAACCTTCCATAGAGTATTGTAGGAATAATGATCAAAGGGTCAACCTTCCACTAGGTGAAATCCTAATTTTGATAAAATCATCTGTCAACTTGCTGATCAAAACAGGTATTTTGACTTGGTCAAAACTGGTCAAAAATTGTCAAAATGTGCATGCGAGTTAAGATATTCACTTGCTAAAACCTTCCAATAAAGACTCAAAGGGAGCTTGAATGATTGTGTGCGCAACTCACCTCCCATCCTTTATATCCTTTTGCAGCCAAAATAGTAATGACCTAGCATGCTGTGGTGTGGACGTGGTCGTCATTCACACTCATTCCCAGTACCTCTTAGGTACCTTAGGATATTGCCCGAGCTAGGGACCTTCGTCATACTTAGCCATTGTCCCACACACACATATAGAGATCTCTATAGACCAATGTCTAACACTCTCTTCCCCCTTCTAAAGATCATTGTCCTCAATGATCAATGAGGGAAAGTACTTGTGAACTAGAGTTTCTAATTCCCAGGTAGAATATGTAAGCGGTAATCCTCTCCAGGCTACTAGATACTCCTAAATGACATGGTTTCTCAACCATGTGTCTCCTATCTAGTATCCTATCTGGAGAATGATCTATGCTATCACTTTCCTACAAAGAAACAATACCCTAGATTATCATCCCTAGAGATATACTTTCTAAGTTTACTAACATGAAAAACTGGATGGGCTCTACAATCTGGAGGAAGCTTTAATCGGTATGCAACATCACTAAGCTTCTTAACTATCTTCCAAGGCCCATAAAACATTGGTGAAAGATCAGCGCACCTCCTTATGGATAGTGAAGTTGATCTTGCTCGTACTTGAAGAAATATGCTATCTCCTTCTTCAAAGACTCTAGGAGATCCTTCTTATCAACATATTATTTTGCCATTTCAGCAATTTGTTGCATCTTGGCTTTAGTTATTTCTAAATTTGCTTGGAGGTTTGCTAGGAACTCCAAAGCACTAGGACATTTCTTTGGCTTTCCTATGGTACTTGAGGCACTAGGATTCATGCCATAATCCATTTCAAAAGGAGACAGTCCAATCACTTTATGAGGTGTATTATTATAAGCAAAGTCTACTAATGGCAAGTAGCTACCCAAATTTGTCGGTCTCTCAGACACATATGCCCTCAACATGTCCTCTAGAATCTGACAGACCCTCTCGATCTGACCATCTCTCTGTGGATGGTCACCACTACTCATCTTCAATGGCACTTTCAACTTGTCAAAGACAAACTTTCAAAAGTGTCCTATGTATCTAACATCCCTATCTGAAACTATGGATATTAGGAAAATCTGAAGATGCGCTAAATAAATAGCTCCGCTATGTGCAGAGCTTCTATCGTCTCTTGCATGGGTATAAAATGAGCTATTTTGCTCAATCCTACTAAGATAGCATCCTGCTTCCTTTGGGTCCATGGTAACCCCAATATAAAGTGCATGGATACACTTCCAGTTATGTTCTCGAATCTGTAAAGGATGTAAAAGACATGATGTCTTAATCCTTTCTTCCTTATTGACCTGACATATGAAGCATTATTGAACATATATGTGGACATCTCTAGCTAAACCAGGAAACCAAAATGTTCTTCTAACTAGCTGAATGGTCTTGTCAAGACCAGGATGCCTTGCACAAGGAACATCATGGTTATCATACATTTCTTTTCTTCTCAAATTCCGAGAATCTGGTATGCAAACCTTTCCTTTCTGTTAAACTATTCCATTTTCCCTTGAGAAATTGGAATACAGACTTCACTTGTTTGCTTTACTAGGGGAAGAATATGATGGGATTGCCACGTCTACTATAATAAAGTCATCCTTGATGGCTCTAATAATCTCTAATAAACGTGGATCTTCCACTTGTGCTTCCTTCATTTCTTGAAGCAATGAGCTTTCTAAGACTGTAAAGCTCATTTCATACATTATCTGAGACAATGCATCAACTACAATATTCTCTTTGCCTCTTCTATGCAAGATTTCCATATGAAACTCTTGCATGAGCTCATCCCAACCAGCCTATCTTCCTTGAAAATCTAGTTGACTACAAAAGTACTTGAGTGTATGGTGATTTGTGTATACCTTAAAGTATGCACCATAAAGATAAAGTCTCCAGACTTTAAAGCATCCACCACTACATAGAACTCTTGTTCATGTGCTCGCCAATTGCACTTCGCACTACTTAACTTTTTACTTTCTAAGGCTATTGGCTTTCCATCTTGGCTCCAAACTACTCCTATGGCTATGCCACTAGCATCTGTCTCTGACTCCAATGGCTTTTATAGATCCACCACTTGTGAGTATTCAAGCCTCTCAAACGGCTTGCTTCAGAGTATCGAAACTATCTTGTTTCTCTTGCTTCCATGTAGAAGGTACTTTGCCTTAAAGCGAACTTGTCATAGGTGCTTCTATAGACGAATAAGATAAAATGAATTTTCGATATAAACCAGAAAGTCCTAAAAATATGAAAGCTTCCCCTCATCTTGAGGAGTTGACCATGCCAATATAACTAAGACCTTCTTGGGATCCATCTTGACCCCGTCGACCGAGATTACATGCCCTAGATACTCTATCTCTAGAAGAAATAATTGAGTTTTATCTGTATTTACAAACAATTGATTTTCCTTTAATTTATTTAATACTAACCTTAAATGACTCTCATGCTCATGTACAAACCTACTATACACTAACATGTCATCTACAAAATCCACAACAAATTTACCAATGAACATACGTAAAATATCATTCATTATGAGAGGTAGAGCAAGGATTTGACCAAGTGGCAAATGAAGAACATGAAGATGCAGCAACCATTGATTGTGTTGCAGAGAATAAATATGTCACTATAACTCCCCACTTGGATTCTCTATAGTCATGACTCATTACATTTACATTGTAGCCTTTTACATTTGTCATTTATATTCACATCATATGTAGTCATTTTGTCGATCGATCGTATGATGTAAGATCTTGTTAATCTCATGATGTAACATCTTTTTAATATGATGATGATGATGTAGAATCTTTTTTCTTACATGATGAAATCCATGAGACTTATCACTTGTAAGTTGCCTCTCTTGGAGTAATTTTGAATGTTCAACGGTCAATGACTCAGCATGCTTCCTAAATGTTCATTGTTTATACTTAAAAAACACCTTTTTTCTATGCTTTTCTTCTTGTTGGTCATTTTATATGTTGAAGAATTATTTATACATGAGTTTCATCTTCTTATTTTGAAAAAAAAACAACATTTTTTTAGTGTCGTTCCAGGGATGTGTCCCAAGGACACCCTAGACTCCGTCCCCGCCCCAAGGACACCACCATTCCCAGGACCCGTCCCAATCCTCATCCTCTGGTGACTTTGTTAGATCTCTTGTGATGAAAACTAAGCTATGGCACTTTCTTAAATGATTCGTCAACTTTCCTATGATGTGCTCATGACACTGCCTCTAAATTTGAAAGACCCAACACATTGGAGCATTTTAAGCAGTAATCTTCAAGGAAAGAAATTCAAATAATTTTAGTTCTTTTTTATATATAAAATCATACAAATTAAATTAGCATTTCCAAGTTTCAAGTATTTTGTGATGAAAGTTCATTCACAAGGCCTGAATTTTAGGTTTTTCTTATTAGAAAAACAAAATTAAAGCTTATAAAATACGGCTTCTTTATAAAATATGAAAATCACTTGCATTTTATTTTACTTTCTTTTCTTTTTTTTACTTGTTAAAATTATTCAACCTAATTTAATTAGAATAGATAGCTTTGTCTCAAAGCATAACTGAGCTCATTTCAGTCCAACATCATAGAAAACCTTGAAAATTCTTGGAGTTCTTTTTTCAGCTCATCTAAACATTGAAATTTGAAGACCAAGCACCAGATTGTGTTAAAATAATTGTTCAATCATTTTCAATTTTTGCCCTAGAAAAACTTCTCTTTTTGGCAAGTTTGTCTCTGGCTCAGTTATACTCGCCTAAAAGTCACTTAAATTTATCCTCGACTTTGGAGAGGAGTTTGTCTCAAATTCAGCCTCTATTTTAATGGAGATATAATTTCAACTTAAACCTCGATTTTGGAGAATTCACAACTTCAACCCCACTTTACCTCAATTTAAGCTCAAGCTAACAAAATTCAATTTTCATACATAATATTCAGCTCAAACTCGAAAATATTTTGTAAACTCGGATTTTTTACATAAATCCAGTGTTATTTATTAAATTTGTGAAACATATATTATCATGTATTGTCTTAACTCTTGTGGACTCTGAAATCTAGGGTGAACCCAATCCAACATAATACTGCAAAATAAACAAGAAAAATTCGAACTATGAACTTCAAAAGATGTCCATAAAAATTTAGAACCCCACTATACTGCACTGAAATAAATAAAGTAGAAAAAAAGCATTTGAACTTTGCATGTAGTTTCCACCACAAGTACATATCCTCGATGTTTTTGTTTGTTACATCAAGGTAAAAATTGCACACAGATATGGTTCGAATTCATCAATAAAGAGGAAATAAGCCTCGCTTCCCAAATTTGTGAAAATAGCACATCAAAAACTAAAAAAAGTTCCATGCAAGACGATCTAGTAACAGGTGCATAGTTTATACTTGGAAATCGTCAAATACGAATATTAGGGGAAAAAAGAAAGACTTGCAATGTGGTCAAAGGTAAATTGTATTCAAATAACAAAACAGATCTCTCTGAACAGCAATCATTTACTCTCTAAAAACCCCGTGAAGATAAAGACGTAGACGTACGATAGTATGCCTGTAAGTCATCTCCTACTATCTACACAAAAAAGCAATATCCAGTGCAACAGACGAACTCCTTTTCGTTTAAGACCATTCATGATACACAATATGAA
>CM035414.1:100490424-100625424 GCA_020310875.1 Ceratopteris richardii | reverse complement strand
AATCAGTGGGAAAAGTCATGCAGAGATTTAGGCATTACATGGAAAATTGTCTTTAGCTTCCTTTTGACAAGAAGTTGATAGTACTCTTTCTTGATGCCATAAACAATGCTTAATTAAGGGTGATCATCTTCTACATGAAACCGAACTCATAGGTCGATTGCATGAAGAAATGAATCAAAATGGATCCAATTTAAACCTCACCATCACTCTGCCGAAACCAAAGGACAAGGAAAGGCCAAAGCCATGATCCACATTAGGACACTCCACTAAAGAGGAGTTGAGAAACATGATTGTAAACACCTATAACTTGGGAAAATTTTCCACAACTTCAAAGATTTCATGGATTGGCTAATCTAGAAATATTTTCATGAAGCCAATATTTTTGGATGAGCTCTTTGAACCATATGGATGGATGCATATTCTAGCCACTTTAGATGTGAGCATGAATGAACAATTAGTCACCATGATTGAGTGTGTGGATGAAGATGGATATGATATGAGTTTATTCATGATTTGGGAAGAATAAACAAATGATGAAAAATCCTATGTAGATTGTGATGATAAAAGCATCATTAAGGAAATTGATTTGAATCTTGAGAAGAATATATTGGGAGAGGTAGGTGCACAAATCTATGGTGAATACTCTAATGTATTTACAATAGAGGAGTGTCCTACTGACCAAGTTCTTGGTATAGAAGAAGCAATGAAGGAAGAGGACCCCAAAGAGTGCTTTGAAGCCCTTGAGAAATTTAAATGATATTAAGTAGAAGAAAGAAGGATAGCTAACCATATGCCTAGAAGAGAAGTGGTTGATGGATATGCCACTAAAGAATATAAAAAGAACGTGGCAGTGACTAAGGAAGAAGATGAGGACAAATGAACTTTCATAGGAAAAGATGTGTCACTAGAAGAGGAGTGGAAATTGATTGGATTATTGCGAGTGTAGGGATGTCTTTTTTCTTGGAAACACAATGATTTGAAGGGAGTAGATCCACAAATCCACTCACATGGGATACCGATGACTCCAAGATCTAGATCTTCTAAGAAAATACCATATACATATAATAATGTGTACTCAACCAAAATCAATGAGGAGATAAACAAGCTACTTGCCATAGGATTCATATATGAAATAGTGCACACACAATGGGTATATCCCATAGTGGTGATCCCAAAGAAGAATAGGAAGCTAAGAGTCTACATCAACTTGAATAAAGTTAATGCCAACACTATCAGAAGATAGCTACCCACTCCAAATAGTTGACCATCAATTGGAAAGAGTGGCAGATAAAGAAGTGCACAACTTCCCTGATGACTTTTCAGGGTATAATCAGGTAGTCATTTCTCTTGAAGACCAACACAAGACAACCTTTTCTAGTGAATGGGGCATCTATGCTTTTAGGGTCATGCCTTTTGGTTTGACAAATGCTCCAAAAACTTTCCAAATATTAATTTGTCATGTATTCAAACAATTATTGAGAAAAAGAATGGACGTATACGTTGACAGATTATGTACCTAGTTTTCTCAAAGAGCAAACCACATTCTTGAACTTCAAAAGATATTTGACAAATATAGACAATAAAGAGTGTGATTAAATCCCAAGAAGTGTGTATTTATGGCGAGACAAGAAAAGATTATAGGCCACAATGTCTCTAAAGATGAGATTTCTATGGATCAAGATAAAATCAAAATGATCTTAGACCTTCCAAGACCAAAGAACATAAAGAAATGCAAGCATTTATTCCATTGTGGAGACTATTGAGGATTTATCCACATGTATACCATAATAGCAAAACCTCCATATGGTATATTAACCCACTTTTAATGGTCAGACAATTGGGAATCGGAATTCCATAAATTGAGGAAAGTGTTGAGACCATATCCCACACTTAAGGTGCCTAATTGGAATAATCCATTCCACATTCATGTGGATGCTTCCAACTTTGCAACTAACTATATACTAGCGCAACTAGTAGACAAAGGGTACCTAGATCACCCAATTGCTTACACAAGTAGCCAATTGAATGAGGCTTAATCAAGTTAATATGTTAACGTAGAAAGAAGAGCTAGGGATGGTCTATTCTATAAAAAAACTTTAGTCATTATCCTTATCCAAAAATTTTGAATTCTTTATAGATCATGAAGCACTACTATACCTAGCCGACAAATCTTGCAGCATGGGGAGGTTTGGTTAGATGGTTCCTACTACTTATGGAGTTTGACTTCAAAGTAGTAGTGAAAAAAGGCAACACTCACATTTGTTCGGATCATCTTAATTATACATGGATAACCTCCTATTGAAATGGTAGATGAGTTTCTTGATACATATCTTTTCAATCTAGAAGTAGTTCCCTCTCGATCAAATGCTTGTTTAGGTGATTAAAGTGATAGAAAGGGATTTCATTTAAGTTTATGAGTTCTCTATAGGCTCATATACCTACTATTCTACCTGATAGTATGTGTCAAGAGCTTTACAATGAGCTAAAGCATGCATCAAACGGATCTATAATGAGGGAGATACAACATATCTTTCGTGATTCAGATTTGTTACACTCGACAAGTTTGGTGATATCATCCCTAAGCTTTTTTATATCTTTGGCTCACTTGGGCTCGATACATCAAAATCGTATAATGGACAAGTGATCTTGGACTTGGGGAGGATTGTGCTGGAGATCAAATCACCATCTACTTGACCATCATGAGTGCTTGTGGATGAATGGAACTACATCTCATGTGGATAATCCTAAAGGCTATCAAGAAGATGTGCTTCTACTACCTTGAAATCCTTCCATCCCATTTACATATGCCACTGACTGCAATTAGCCTGAGGTCTACTCTTTGCAGATTGATGATTCAGGAAGTGTGTGATCATGCCATACACGATAGATCAATACCTAAATTAACACTATCATATATGTACCAATTGAGGTAAAGGTTCCACATAACATGATTAGAAGTTTCTAGTCATATGCAAAGATACTTTTGGCTTTTGATTGATTGGATGTGGTCATGCATGCCTTAAAAATTCATCTATGAAAATGCTCTAGTACATGTAACTACAAAATGATTATTTCTACATAGGACCACATGCATTACCCTCAAAAATATCTATTATATGCTCAGTTGTTGATATAGAATCTTTGGGAAAGAGGTCATGCATGCCTAGAAAATTCATCTATAAAAGTCGTTTAGTACATGTAACTACAAGATGATTATGTGTACATAGGACCACATGCATTACTCTCCACAAGCTGCAATATGCTCGATTCTTCATGTAGAATCCTTCGAAAAGGAAGAAAATTAAAATTGACCCAAACTATATCCCTCATAAAAACATATATGCCTTGAATCGAAAAAGATCAAAGGGCCTAAAAATCTTGAATTGGAAATGCTATATCATCCATCTATTTTCAATAATCTATAAGCTTATAAAACACATGCATAGCATATGAAACCAATAATTTTATGAACCTGAGGGAAATAATGATTTGTACACATACGTCAATTAATTTAAGTACTAAGCCGGACTTGGCCAATATTGAAATTGTTAATCCATGGAGAATTTATGGCACATAACAATATGAATGTGTTTTACATTACCAATACTAACTAGAATTCACTTAAATCCCATTGTTTTCTTCCAATTAGCACTTGAGGCATGTATTTGTCTTGATTAGAGCACATTAAGACTCATCATCCGCTAAAATTTTGTTTCCTTTTCCATCACAACAATCATCTCCTTTAATACCCTACTAGTCTTCACCACATAAATAAGCATAAAAGCGCCATTAGTAGCATGTAGTCTTCATAAGCCCTCTCTATTATCTCCATCTTTGCATCGTTATTGTCATCCTCGTTATCATTAGAACACCTCTTATTTTCCAACATACTAAGGGATTACTTAAAGAAACCATGTGGTAATTTAGATACCATAAAGAGGGTTATTCTACAACCATCTAATGTTTCTAGTAGCCCATTCTCTATCAATATTTATACCTTTAAAGAAAGAAAACATATATCCCTCTCCTTTTCCTGCTTTCTCCCTATATATCCAACTTACTTTGTTCTCAGTCTACAATTGAATTTGACCTCCATCTTGCCTTATGAACTACATAAAGAAATGACACACACACACACACACACACACACACATATATATATATATATATATATATATATATATATATATATATATATATATATATGTGTGTGTGTGTGTGTGTGTGTGTGTATATATATATAGCTTGGTCAAATGGTCGGCCTCATTTTTCCTTAATTTTGAAGACTCTTAAAAACATCAATTGAGCATAAGGATGCAAAGATGAATTGGACACAATATATTCATATGGATGTAGAGACAAGGATAGAAAATTGAGGAAAAATTAGAGCATTTCAAAACTTTAGCTCCGTAGGATCTGTTAGGCCCCTGATATTTGGATGTTGCTACACTAAAACTCCTTATCTTGTCCCCACTTGTAGCCTTACATTTGGAAATTACTAAGAGGTTATACATGCATACATACACACACATACATACATATATATATATATATATATATATATATATATATATATATATATATATATATATATATATATATATATATATATATATATATATATATATATATATATAGATAGATAGATAGATAGATAGATAGAGAGAGAGATGCATTTGGTTAGTGAGCCGTAAGGGCTTATTTAGTTGACCAACATGGTCAATCTAGAAAGCTTGACCTTAGTCCACTCGTGGGTTGACTAGTTGACCCCTTTATGCTTCCTCAATTGATTTTCATGCTTGACTATAGCTTGGATCTTCTTGGTAGCTACCTTTCTAAGTAGAAATAAACTCATTTTGAGCTTGTAGAAAACCTAGATTTTTCAGCATATGCATCCGACTTAAGGAGTTTGCTATGGCATTGAACTCTCTTTTTCTATATGTGAGTTTGTAATCAAACTTTTGAAGTTGTTCAGCCCACGTAGCTTTTCTACTTCTTAAGCCTGGTTGGTTTGCAAACCATTTCACGCTCTCTTGAACAAAGATAATCATTATCTTTGATCCATACAAGTAATGGTGCCACTTCTTAAGACCATTAATTATAGAAAATATTTTCTGTTCATAAGTAGAATATTTTTGTTGGCTAGGACTTAACTTTCTACTTTGAAAACTATTGATTGACCATCTTGGCTTAATACTAATCATATTGCAGATGAGGTTGCATCTATTTCTAATAAGAAAGCTTTATTAGGATCCAATATTTGTAGAACTGGGACCGAAGCTAAAGCAAGTATTAATTCTTAAAAACTCTTTGCTTATTCTTCTTTGTTATTCCATTTTTGGTGTTTCCCTTTGAGTTTATCTGTCAAAGTTATCGCAATTTAGCATACCCAACCACAAACTTCCTATAATATCCTGAAAATCGAAGTAAAGTTTGTAGTTTTTTAATAGTATTGGGCTCAGTCCATTTAAGAATCACATGGACCTTTTCAATTTCAACTTGCATTCCCTCCACAGATATAATATGACCTAAATACTTTAATTTTGGGGTAAATAAATCACATTAAGATTATTTACCATAAAGTTAACTATTTATGAGAAGTTCAAAGACGTTTTTCAAGTGTTCCAAATGACTCACGTAATCTTTATTGAAGATTAGAGTATAATCGAGGAAATCTACAACAAATTTTCATAGGTGTGGGTTTAATACTTGATTCATTAAACTCATAAACATTGTAGGTGCATTTGTTAACACAAACAACATCACTAAAAATTCATATGGGAGATGGTATGGTTTTTGAGATTTTGGCTTGGTTTTACAAAACAAATCTATACTATGATCAATGTTTACATGAGAGTGTTGCAAGCCATGGGGTAGTTCCTCAAGGGACACATCTTGAAATTCTCTCAAAATTTATTTAAACTTAAAAAATGCTTCACGAGGAATACATGATGAGACATAATAAGCTTATTTTGTATGATCAAAAGTTTTTACATTAGTGGTAAGGACCATAAATGCTTGGGCCCCTGCATCATTGTTTAAAAGTTTTGTATTTCTAAATTGGAAATCAAGGGAGTACGCGGAACATTATGCTCACCCTTGATTTTGCACATGACCCCGTCATGTTGGAATTCCAAAGTATTCATATAATAACTTCTTGACAATAAAGGTCTTAGAATCCGAAGTCATTCTCTCCCTAAAACTAAATTTATTGAAGTCCTCGATTCCAACTTATCCTTGAAGTCCTCGATTTCAAGTTCCAAATTAGAAATCATGGTTTCCCAGATGCGGGTGTCTTGCCCTTGCATCATAGACACTACATACCTATGCGGTGAAGGGCTCTAAGGAAGATCTAGCTTTTTCACAAGAGTATAATTGATGAAAATATGCATTGTTAAATCATCCACCATAATCCTTATGGTGTGACCTTTCACTTAACCATGCAGCTTGAAAAAATCATGTGGTCCAAATCCTTGAGGTTGCCACATGTTTTTGGAAACCTAACATTGATGGGTACTATCACATTGCATTATTTGTACTTGCCTAGGACTTGATTTTTCATCAAATTTCGGGTTTGTATCATATGAATCTATTTTTTTCCCTTTGCTTTGTCAATCAAAGAGGCGTTTATTTCTCTTCCAACTAGAGAGACCCTACTGTGTTGTTCAGGCTTTAACACTAGTGTTGTACTTGGAAACTTTTAGTGTCCTAAAAAAGAGACATTATTTGATGATTTTTTTAGATTACTAGAAGCATTTATAAATGTAAATATGCAACATGTTAGCATGATGCTAATTTGAGTATTGTCACAAAAATTATAGTGATGCCAATTAGTGGTTCTTTTTTATTAAAATCATGATCTCACAATATTCATTGTTGCAAATGCAATGAAATCTCTTATTTTATCTATGTGAACAATTTTCTATCCATGATTAGAGATTTGTAATGATTTTTACTAGGTTTATGGCATAAAATTGATCTCATATGTGCCATGATAGTGTTATCATCTATGAATTCTTTTGCAAAATAATGGTATGAATCTGACTCACTTTTTATTATCAAAATACCATTTTGAGGTTCTTAAAGCCAAAAATATTTTTTTGAAAACCTTAGGAGTTAAATTTCTTATTGATTGGATCTTGCATACACATGTACGCAAAGATAGTACAGAAACAAAATCTCACAAAAGTACACACAAGATATGGAGCACAAGATTGGGTACAATCTCTCCCCGCATACTCTAATGGATGAGTCTATCAGAGTATGTGTATTTATAGGTATTTTTCATTACATTCTGAATAGAAGATACATGAGGGCGGCACTTCGAAAAGCATGCATTTATGAAAATCTACTTTATTTACAAATCATCGCTTTCTAAGCAATCTACTATTTTTACAAAAGCATCACTTTCTAAGTGATCTACTATTTTTAGAAAAAATATATAAAATATTATCTTTTAAATTTCAAAATATATGAATAAATCCATGTGCATTTATGCCCTCATGATTCTTCACTTGCTAAATCAAAGCATAATCACATTAAAAACCTCAACACATTAAAATCCATTTAACATTCCATTATTCCATAAAGTATAACATGCCTCCCAGTTGACAAGCAATTGACCTCAGTTGATAATAATAAATTAGACATGGATGGCCAGTCACATGTCCCATCACTGAACAATCATAAGCATTTTCCATGTAAAAACACATGCATGGAAATGGAAAACTGGAAGTTAATGTGATTATGAATGATATGCATAAATCAAATGGTCATAATGTGGAGTTAATGATGTCTTATGAATCCATTGAGATTCTTCAAGTGAGTGATTTTTACATTTAGCTAAATATCTATGATATTGCTTACCAATGCATGTAGTAGTAACATCATAATCAAGTATTTTCTCTGGAACTAAAATTTCAGCATCTTCTTCAAGTAAAGGAGGATCATCTAAAATAGGAGTGAGTGGTAAAGTTCCTTTAAAGGATTTCAATAAACTAATATGAAAAGAATTATGTATATTCCAATGAGAAGGTATGTATAATCTAAAAACATTCTCATTTATTTTTTTAATAATATGGAAATGTCCATAATAATGTGGTACAAGTTTAACCTTAGGATGTTGTGAAATATTTTTCAATCATCTTTTAATTATTCGCAACCATACAAATTCATTTTCATTAAATTGTTTAGCTACTTGTTTCTTATTAACATTACACATGTAATTTTCTTGACTCTTCTTAATGTGCTCATGAACCTCGTGAAGTGTAGAAATATGATCTTGTGCAAAAGAACCAGCCATAGGTATATCAATTTGAGTGATAGACATGGAAGTGGGAAGCGTTTTATCATAAACAATTTCATGCAATGCACATCGAGTAGTGGTATGTGTTGTGTTGTTATATGAAAATTATAGTAAATGGATTTTCTCATCCCAAGTACTTGGATTATCTAAAGAACAACGTAATAAATCTAAAATAGTAATATTCGTAGCTTCATTTTGTCTACTTTTAGGATGAAATGCAAAGCTAAAGTCTATTTTGGCACCTAAATTTTGAAATAATGCAACCCAAAAGTGATTACAAAAATGAAAATCTCGATATGAAAGAATACTTTTGGAAAACCATGATGCAGAAAAATACATTTAATTAATAACTTACCATGATGAGGAAAAATACATTTAATAAATAACATTTAATAAATAACTTACCAAAGTCCTCTATATTATGGGTAGGGTCCATGGCCTTATATAGAATCAAAACCTATTACTAAGCATGTGAAAAGAATTTAGCAATATTGGAATTGAAATAGAAAGGGAAAAGTTTTTATCTTGGAAATATATACAAAATAAATAAATGATAGTGTTAGATAAATAAATAAATAAGGGGAAGAGAGTGTTAGAAGTTATGTTAAATATAAATTAAAAGGAATGGGGTATCAATATGTGAAATAAAGCTAGTGGATAAAGCATATCTCTTGTAAGTGTGAGGTGGTGGGTTCAAATCCTATAGATGCCAACTAGGGGAATAAGTAATCTAATTAGAGAAATAAGTAAGCTAACTAGGGAAATAAGTAAGCTCTTATTGCCAGTCATGAGTTAGAGATGCTTCGCATTTAGCCAACAGAACCAAAGGGAACCAAAGTGAACCAACCATGAGTGCCAGAGAAGCCAAAGATGCCAAAGTCATGCCATAGTTCTATGCCTTAGTCGATGCCTTGGAGTAAGCTGCATGGATAATCGAATTGATAAACACATGGATAAATGAAATTAATAACCAAACTTGATAATCAAATTCGATAAACAAACTAAACCAGAATAGGAATAGTGCATAGTGGGCACAATGAGTATAGTGAGCACAATGAGCACAGTGAGTATAGTGTGGCACTGATCATAGTAAGCATAATAAGTCGTAGGAGTAACCACATGGAGAACCGAATTGATAACTGCATGGATAAACAAACTTGATAACCAAATTTGATAACCAAATTTGATAAACGAATTGAATTGGAACAGGAACAATGCACAATGAGCACAATGAGCATAGTGAGTATAGAGTGATAGTGAGCACAATGAGCATAGTGAGTACAGTGTGTACAGTGTGACAGTGAGCATAATGTGTACAGTGAGATAGTGAGCACAATAACAAATTTGAAAAAAATTCAAAAACGACACCGGCTAACAAACAAAAAAAATCATGAATTGACAAATGCAGACCTAGATTGGATGGGAATTAACAAATCAGAATAGATGCTCAATCGTGAATGGATGCCACAAAAATATATAAATTACTATCTTTTAAATATCTTCAAAAATATCAAAATAAATCCATGCATGTTCACTCCCTCATCATTCTTCACCCCCTAAATCAAAACAGAATCACATTAAAAACCTCAAGTTATTAAAATCCATTTAACATTCCATTATTCTGTAAGGTATAACATTTCTACGTTGTTTCTTTGAGCTAAACAATAGGACTATTTTTCTATGCTAAGAAAGGGTCATCTGATGAGAAAATATTGCATATGATACATGATTAAAGTTAATATGCTAGTTTTTTCTATATAAAGTAGTTTATAATGTTTATAGAATTATTTTTATTGATATTATATACCTTATATCATTGCGAAAAACCAATTTTTTAGGATGAATTTTTATTCTTGAGAGAGTGGAATATGGTTATTCAATGAATATTGAGATTGTTAGCGATATGTGAGATAGGTACAAATAATATTGGTTCAAATATATGTAGCATATTTGTACAAAATGATATGATGGTTTTTGAAATAAAGTACCAGCCACATAGAAGGCTCAATATCACATAGAAGGCTCCTAGAGAGTGTAAATATATAATAAGCACCCTATTTGTAGTAAATTTCTTATTATAAAAATGATTCTTTTAATTCTCAAGACTTGTCTTAAATGATTATATGACGTTAAGTAACATTAGAAAAATAATTTTGATAAGAGGATTTTTTTTTAATGGAGATATTTCTTTCTTTTCATATACAAGTATGTAGAAAAAAATGTTTTGTTAACCATATTCAATCATTTCTATATTTTGAGTTATCAAAAAAGTTTTTTTTTTAATATATTTTTTATAGAACATGTAGGTATGGATTTTATGGGGCTTGAAGGTTTTTTCAAAATTTTATTTGAATAATATGCATGAATTTTTTTTATTTGTTAGAAAAAAGGACACTATAGTGTCTTGTTTTGGTACAAAACCAGTGTTAAGCACTTAAAAGATAAATTATCTTTCTATGCCTTGTCAAAATCTTGTGGAGAAAGCACATTTTAAAAAACACGAGGCTTTTTAGATGTGCGTTCTTAGGATTTTGATCCTTTGCCTTTATGCTTAGGGAAACTTGCTAGAGATTACTACTATCTAGTTGCATATCTAGTAGACGGGATTCTACTATCCTGACATGTTTGGAAGTATTCTTGATTTAGTGGATGTCTTGCCACTTCTCCAAGAATGTAAGGATAGGGTTCTTATTCCTATCCCTAGTCTCACTTGAGAAATAAGGGGGTCAGAGATCCTTTCCTAAGGAAAGAGTTAAGGGATGGCTTACACCTATATATTGTCCCAACTGGTGGGCAAATGTAACCCCTTTGTTGTGGAAGGACTCCATAGCCTTCACACAACTGAACTGAAGACTAACTAGCAAGGCCACACACTAGGAAAAGAGATGTCTTTTCCACCCAACCAACCCCTCCAATATCTAGCTCCTAGTCCAAGGGGGTAAGTCCCTCTCAAGGGGACATGTGTACCTTCCATCACATGGGTCCCTAAGGTGTTCACATGGTTTCCAAGCTTAGGAAATCACATGAAATCACATGGCTTCTAAAAGAAGACTCTCCAAGCTCTCACGTACAAACCAAGTGGCTAGGAGAAGCTTCCAATCAAGCCTAAGGTACTCAACCTTAGAGAATCAGCTCTAAGGTTCAAGACCCATCTAAAAGGGGTAAATAAACCATAAATCCCAAGGGTTTCCCACCTAGAAACCCAAGGGTTCTACCCCTTAGACCCATGTAATTATACAACATTCTCCCCCCCTTAAAAGCATTTCCGTCCTCAGAAATGAGTGGAGATACATACCTTGGGGTATTCCCCCGTGCTCCATGATCAATCGCAAAGATCATGGCTTTCATCTCTCTAAATTCGCCTCTTAATTCAAAAGGGAAATTCTACCCTGATTGAATCTAAAAAGAGGAGAATCCATGTGTGGTCTAATTCCCTGCCCCATTCATTCAAAGTTCCATCTAGTTTGCATACGAAAAAGAACAGAGTCAAATGCAAAGTATGGAAAGAATGAAAAGGGTGGAAGAGAACCTCCCTGCCTATTTCCTTTGTTTAAACCATGTGCCATCTGGGTCTCCAAAGCTCAAACATGTGAATTAGGTGGAGTCAAAGTGACTTCAGCTAAATTGCTACCTTGGTCCATCTCTTTGCACCACTAGTGCATGAACCTAGCAAAATAGATGAATGCTTCTTAAGGTTTCTTTATCAGATTCATTTTTTCAAGTTAGAATCCAACTTGTTCTGAAAGGAAGATGAATCTTTCATAATCCCTACCCAAATCATTCTCTTTTAGTGAAATGGGTGGATTTTGCAATTCGCCTCTAATAAATCTAAATAGAGGGGAATTTCATTATATAATCCCTGCCTAAACAATAGAATGGTAAAGGTGGATTATCTAATTTTTACAAGGATATAACATCCTCTTTATCTATAGAGAGAATTTGAATAGCTAACCAAAAAGTGGATTGAATGTTCTTTCAAAACTTTACATAGTTTTGAGAATCCACTTTTAAGGGACTAGAATCCATAAGGGTTAATCTAACTATTGTAGCCTTTAATTGAAACCTATTTTACTTGTTCTTCCAAAAAGATAAGATCTTTATAACTACGTCCCAAGATGGGAACTCATAGTGTAAAAGATCGTGTTATCTTTAAGGTCATAAGTAGAAATAGATTATTCCAATCATTTCTTCACTGCTTAATCCTTACGGATCTTTAGTTGGATCTCAAATCTTAAAGATCTTCTTGATCCTTCTAGAGTTTTCTCCCTTGAATTCTAGATCTATTAAAGATGTCCTATGTTGACATCGTAATTAGCTCTTTCTTATTCTTCAATTGTCCTGAAATATCAAGTATCCAAAAGATGATCTTTCTGAGCTTTCTTTCAAGCTTGGTCTAAGATCATTTTTATGTTCCTTGAATTTCAAGAATACTTTGGCATGAAGCTTTTAGAGCTTAATCCTTTGGAGTTTATCTTCAAACTCAAAAAAATTGATCCTCTCCTTATTTCTAACTCTCTATAAGAGATAAATAATTTCATATCTTGTAGGAAGAATTCTTCTTCCTTTTGAGAGGATAATTGAAGAAGATGCCTATTCCTAGACATTTTCTTCTTGATGTTTTCCATTGGATCATGAGTCCCTTTTTCTTCTGGCCATCAAGAAAAAGTACTCAACGGGATTCAGTACCCACTGTCCCATACCAGTGGGTTCCTCATCCAATCCACATAACTATGTCTCTATATCTTTTCACCTTCTCAGTCCTTTTAGATGCCCTTCATACTATGTGTTGAGACAAGGGGAGCAACAACCCTAACCGCCTCACATGGAAGTGAGAGGTTTCTCCAAGTTGGGGCAAAGAATGAGAGGAGAGGTTCACCCACGCTCATGGATCAATGGCAACAATGGCCAACGTCACAAGGAGCAAAGGGAAACATCCTCCCAACCATGCACCCACACATGCAAATCCATACACCAAGACCAACGCCATTGCACACAAGGAGGCAAGAGAGTAACAAATGACACCTTCTTCCATTACCAAAATGGAGGCCAAGGCCATGGCCAAGGGACCTCCCCTTTTACAAGTGAGGCTCTTCTTTATATAGAGAAGAAGAGAGGCATATGTGAATAAAACATGTGGTCAAAAGACCACATGTGCTAAATCAAAAAGAGAATCTCATGTGATATGGGAATTTCAAAAAGCTAACTACCTAGAGAGAGAGGGAGCGCATGGATTTCTACGTGGGAGTTTTGTGTTTGTTCAAAAAAGAGTTTTCAAAGAAAGGCTTGAATACCATAGGCTTAGAGGAATTATCAAAAAGGGTTTTAGGAGAGTGTTCACATGGACATCTCCTAATTTACAAAAAGATGGTACTTTCATGAGGGCTAAGGGATGCCATAGCATGAGGAAAAATATGGGCAACCCTTGTAGCAACACCCTCCTCCTCCTAGACTTTGTCGCCCTCGACAAAGCTGAGAAATGATACGCATATATTGCTGGACTGGTCCAAGCTTTGAGTCTTCCGCTCAGCTACTCTGCAATTGTTCAAATCAGCAAGTCGTCAGTCTTCAAGTCTGCAACTTCATATTGTTGAGCGACACAATCCCCTTGGGGGGCAGTCAGCCCTGCATTCCTCCAGTGTGTCTTCTCTTCAAAGCTCCAATACCTGAAATTTAACATACATAACAAGTAGACTGATATTGAAAAGAACCAACCACAAAATTTCATTTTTTTTTGTTTCCACTTGAGAGACATCTTTCACTTAAAACTTGCTCTTCTAATGAGAAGAGCTCCTGAAAATCTTCTTATTTCCTCATTTCATCTTGCAATTTGACATGATTTTTATGTGCTCATAGAATGAACAGTCAATAGTGTAACATTGAGTCCTGTCATTTTAGGAGCATTCAGGAAATTAAATCATCTTATCCAGCACTATTCCTGCAAAGCACAGTTGCAAAACATCTAAGTGTGTTTGCCTGTATTGCTAAATATTCCTTTGAGCAATGTGGAACTAGGGAGTTACTCCTCTAGAAAAAAAACAATTGCTCAAACCCTTATGTTTTTCACACTAATTAAGTGTAGAACAGGCTAAAAAAATGTCAACCCCTGTGTGCCTGTTCACCTGCAACCATCTTTTTAGAGAATACATGCTCACATAAGAACGTTTTGTAGCACAAGCATTACGCATCCAAGATATGTTTGCATTTCAAAGGACACTACCTCAACAGAAAGCAATTGTACCATTTCAAACAGAGTATCTATCCATACTAGTTGTGATGACAAAATTAAAAAAGTAAAAACTTCCCATATGATGCCATCATCTGCCTTTCTACTAAACATACATAGTAACAACCATATCTCAACATCTTAGATGTGTTATCATATAGGTGCATGTGTGACATATTGCTTTGAAACATATGAGATACAAGTTTCCCTTTTAGTGACTCAAATGAGTATGCAAAGGTCAATTTTCAATCAAATAAGTCAATCATTTTATAGTATAATATGAAGGTGCAAATAGGATGACCATGCAATAAGTAAGTACGTGAGTCTTTCCCCTAGAGAAGTCCAGTATCTGCTCCAACTGAAATCAGGCCCTGAACTCAAACATGAAACCCAATAATCACAGACGTCAACCATATGAAACACTTCTCATTTTTTCCATTAAACATAAGTGAACACAAATAGTCACGACAGAACATATGAAGGAAGAAAACGAGCTGTGAGCTTCCAATAGTAGTAGCCTTCTACAAAAGATCAACCAACAATTCTGAGCCATCATCAACTTCTGTTTCAACCTGTAACACTCAAGATAGATTCATGATGAGCAATTAGAATGATTATATTCACCTCATGTTGGAGGATATCAAAGAACACTATTCTCATGCTGCTCTGATCGTGAGGATCTTTAAACCTAACCTGAAGATCATCTTTTGTTAGGCAAAGGCAAAACATGAATTAGATGGATGCCTCGATTAGGGAGATGGACATGTCCCTGAGCTATAGATGCATGACATTGCAATGAAAAGGTATTACTTTTTTAACAAGTATTAGAGCTCCTTCCCCAAGAAAAAACCATCGAGTAACCTGTATCAGACAGCACTTTCAAGGGCATAAACATTTCTATCTACAAGGGCAGACCTGCAACACGTATGGGTTTTAAGAGTTATCAGCAGGTTTTAGAACAGTCATTGGACTAAAAAAATGCAAGCCACATAGCATCATTTACATCATTTCCTAAGTTCCAAGCCAATGGAATACAAATAGGTAGGAGCCAGCCCGAGCATTTGGGTGTATGCACATATCATATTTCAAAATACAAACCATATTCAAGAGGACTCTAAAATCATTAACCTTTTTGCAGCATAATTAACATAGTCAAGCACCGCATACACTAATCCATCTTATCCTGGAGATGGGAGCATAACCCAGGCAGCAAGGGACGATGAGGAGATAAGCACGATTCTAAAAGTAAATGGAGATGGGAAGCTCAATGGAACTCGGACCACAACAAGGAATTTGTGGGAAGAAGAAATCACAGGGATACAGCAGAGAGTAAAGCTTCACAGAGTAGTATGACCCCCAGCAAGAGCAGTCGACATTTGAAGGTCTAGGTGGACGCCCTTTACTGGCAGAAATGGTGCATACCTTCCTAGCTTGTCACCATGGAAGTAGTGGTGATCACGTTCCTCCCACCTAGAGTATCGCATGCAAAGGAACAACCAATGCTCTGTATATCCTCCTTCCCCCGATGGTGGGGAAGTCCAAGTCTGAGACGCAAGCCCGGAGGAAGCCCAAGCATGACAAGCATGCTCTGCCCCCCCCCCCCAGTTGAAAGATGTGGTACCAATGTGTGGGGGAGCCGGGAGATGCTCGACCCCAAAAGTTATGCAATGATAACACCCACCTGTAGCAGATGAGGCAAGCATTCTCCATATGCGTGTGGAAGTGTGAGCAGAGGGCGCCTCTTGCAGGAAGCACGATGAAATAGACTTGCAGATGCAGAGAAGCTCATCTTCTCCATAGCAAGGTATAGCGGGGGGAGCAAGAGGACGCTCGACCCCACAATGACCGATGTAGAGAGAGATTAGGAGGGAGGGAGAGAGCATGGTGAAGCTCGGTCCCTGAGGATGCTCAGGAAGGGGGCTCGATGGAGCTCAACCCAGAGGAGAGCAGTGCCGCCTGTCACGCTGTTGGATGTGGACCACCGAAAGGGAGAACCTCGTAGTGCACGACCGCCATAGACAAGGGCACAGAGCAGGAGAAGCTCCACAAGAAAGTCGACCCGGATAGACAACACATGTGACCCGCGCTCCCCACGGAGGTTATGAAATTTAGGTGGGCAAGTTCTAACCTGCCATAGCCGGACAGGAAGGGGGAGCAGGAGGATGCTCGACCCCAACGCACAGACACGGGAGGGGGAGCTCAAGAGGCACAACCCGAAAAATTTGGGCAGAAGGGGGGGTATGGGGATGGTAGGCTTCTCCAACCACCCACCTCAAGAAATGAATGCGGGGGAGAACAGACCAGCCAATGACCGAATAGCCCCATTGAATGTGCATTGGTTCATCAATTTCGTCCAGCATTGGAAAAGATGCCGCGTTCCCACGGTGTAATGGGATCCTATGTGCAAATTTAGGTTTTCTTGGATAGAGGGAGGACGAAGAGGGATAACTATCCTTCCCCAAATTCAAGACAGGCCTCCTCACTAAGAGATGGGAGAAAAGCCCACTGAATGGGTGAGTGGAAGTGTGTAGGTGTGAGAGAGAAGGAGAGAGAGGGGGGTTGGGGGTTGTTTTTGTGCAACAAACAAAAAAAAATGAACTAAAACTACTCAAAAATTAAAAGAAAGAGGAACCCTAGGCCAACCGAAGGCCACACGTATTCATCCTCCTCCAAGTGTCAAGGTGCATCTCACGAAGTATGGACACGCAAACTTGGAAAAACCAACGGCTAAAGGCCGACGTCCCCGGCAACGGCGCCAAATTGTTGAGACAAGGGGAGCAACAACCCTAACCGCCTCACATGGAAGTGAGAGGTTTCTCCAAGTTGGGGCAAAGAATGAGAGGAGAGGTTCACCCACGCTCATGGATCAATGGCAACAATGGCCAACGTCACAAGGAGCAAAGGGAAACATCCTCCCAACCATGCACCCACACATGCAAATCCATACACCAAGACCAACGCCATTGCACACAAGGAGGCAAGAGAGTAACAAATGACACCTTCTTCCATTACCAAAATGGAGGCCAAGGCCATGGCCAAGGGACCTCCCCTTTTACAAATGAGGCTCTTCTTTATATAGAGAAGAAGAGAGGCATATGTGAATAAAACATGTGGTCAAAAGACCACATGTGCTAAATCAAAAAGAGAATCTCATGTGATATGGGAATTTCAAAAAGCTAACTACCTAGAGAGAGAGGGAGCGCATGGATTTCTACGTGGGAGTTTTGTGTTTGTTCAAAAAAGAGTTTTCAAAGAAAGGCTTGAATACCATAGGCTTAGAGGAATTATCAAAAAGGGTTTTAGGAGAGTGTTCACATGGACATCTCCTAATTTACAAAAAGATGGTACTTTCATGAGGGCTAAGGGATGCCATAGCATGAGGAAAAATATGGGCAACCCTTGTAGCAACACTATGGTACCAAATTATAAGAGCAAGGACTAAGGTGCTTAGATACACCACTACTAATCTTACTTAAATATTTGGTTAACCATTTAATGTGGTGTGACTCATCTTATCAAACTTAAAGTTTGACTTGATCTTTGACTTACTTGGGTCTTTTGGCTTTCTTCTCTTCTTTCACCAAAATAAGAGATAAGACTAGGTCTTTCTCCAATAGATCCCTTCATGTTCAAAGCTCTACCCATGGGTTTTACTTGGGGATCTAGCTATTATGCTTCATACGAGAAGCCATATTCCTTAGGTCTACATTACTGGAATCCATAACGTATGTTATGTTATCCTCATAAAGCATCAAGATACTTTTAGGATGATGATTTATAGCTCATCCCACTTCTTTTCCTAACCCACTTTGGATTTATACAATCCTCATGGTGTATGCAAGTCTTCTCTTGCATTGGGGTTCTTTGAGAATTCCCAATCTTTGAGAACTTCATTTAGTTGGACGATGCAATGACAGATATATGAGGTACTAGAATACGAGGAAGTACTTCAACTATTTCTTGCATATCTTTTACCTTGCAATACCCTATTCGGTCTTTTCCAGGCATAAGATACAAGTTCTTGGGGACTTTCTCCCCTCCTTAAGAGTTTTCGTCCTCGAAAACTACCTGAGTAAATTGAAAATTGTGCTCTTTCAAAAGTATTTGAAAGAGTTTATTTTCAATATTTTATTGTCCTTCCTAGTTAAAAGAACTATTCGGAGCTTTTTATGCTTTCTTTTCTCTAAGAATACAGAACAAATGTCCCAAAGTTCAAGTTGAGATTACCCACAAATTCGATGTCCCATACCACCGAATTTACTTCAGTGGTAGTGTAAACCTAGATGTCCCATACCATCCGGCTTACACTTCCACTTTAGTAAAGGTAACTTTAGCTTGAGTTTTGGGATCAAACCTTTTTCTAATCAAGTTAGATCTATTACTTCTTGGACTTGTAAGTGTTATTTCCACTGCAGAGCATATGTATTGCCTATGCTACAGTGGACTTTCCACTTACGAAGTCTCAATTGCAACTTAGTCTCAAAAAATTGGCTTTTCAATTATACCTTGATTCAGATATACTCTACAAGATCCCTTTCGTGTCACTTGATGATATAGCTAGTTTATATCTCAACTAGATATCATCTCTTATGATATAATGAGTAATCTGAGAAAGAATAATTGATTTGCCAATCAAATATCTAAGTTGAAGTAGATGGTAATTCGATTTACTATATAGTCCTTTATTTCTAGGACATTAGAAAATGGTACTTAGGGTTTATTACAACCCTTGAGTTTTACCTTCTCTTCATGCCTTGCATTTGCTTGGAAGAATAATGTAAGGCTCCAAATAGTTCTTAAGTTCTTTCAAACAAAAAACTTTCTTGAACACAAGCACAAATACTTTCATCTTCCAATACTAAGATTCTGTTGTACCATATTTTCTCTTCCTTAGAGCTTTGAGAAGATAGTGCTCTAAGTTACCACCATTGTATCGTGGTTTTAAGAGAGAAAAATTTTGTATTACTACCTTAAGTCTATGGCTTTGCTGATCAGGCATGCCATGGGCTTTTATGGAATTTAAAATTCCATAAGAGGGATTTTTCGTTTTAAGGTAGTTCAAGAAGTTAGGATTATTTGGACTAATCCAAACTTAAAGGAATTAAATGGTTTATAGTGGCCAATTGGCCTTATCACCATTGTTCCTAAAAACTAATAAAATATAATCCCACTTAAGCTTATCTTCAAGAACTTAATCTCCCTCTTTACTCAAAAACCCATGTAATATATTCCAAATGCATAGTTTATGCCGAAATATTTATACCTTTATTGGAAAAGGTGTTGCATGCATAAGGTTCAGAAGTTGAACCCCTCCTTAAAGTATGCAAAAGTTCCAATTCAAAACTTTGTTCATCCAATGGATGGTGCAAAATTTCCATGAAACTTAGTATATACGGGTTTCAACAATGCATTAGATGCATTCTTCCTAACCACGACTGTTTTAATGCACCTCCAATACTTCTTTTCAAAGCAATGAACTTGATGCATAGTGCAACTTATTTCCATGATTGATTGTCGATGTGACCATAAAAACTGGGCCACCTAAATCTATGCATCCACTTCTGAGTCATGTATATTATGACATGCACTATATGTTCTTTAATTTGCAAAGAAAAGAAAAAGGTGCAAATATATACCTGGAAATTAAGCTTTGTCCATCCCTTGGCTTTATTTGAGTGTTCCTATTGTGATGAGGTAGGCTTCGGACATCCCATCTTGTCCATCATTGGCTTCCTTCTTGGGCCTTTTGATACTTACTTGTGTGCTCATATGTGTGGATTTACCTTTGTAATCATGCATTTATGCATGCATTTTAAAGGGTGAAATCTATATGCATAGTTAATGGATGTCATGAGCATGCCTCCATTATCCTTAGCAAAGGATCCTTTCAAAAAGAACCATGCCCTCATAACTATATGTACTAGCATGTAAAGCCAATCTTCATGCAAAAGAGATTTATGCATAAAATATCGACTCATGCATGTATAAGATTTCACGGAATTTGTGAGAGAAGAAAATAACTAACTCTTTAACCCTGTTCTTTCTATGATCTTGGTGAAGAGTCTATCCTGCCTTTGAATTTTTTCTCATGGAACTTCGTTCCATAGTTTCTCTCATGCCTTTCAAACTCTCTTATAATGAAACTACACATTAGTGGGTTTATTCATATGTAATAATAAAAAAAATAGCTCATATGAGCAACATTACAGCAAGTAAACCCATATGCAATATGTAAAATGACATTAAAAAATGTATAAACTTATCTTCTCGGATTTCTTATGCATCCATAAAAAATTGTCGAATAGGAGCTAGAGGTGTGCTCTTCATCTCGTCTCTCTCGCTTACCTCGCCGCCGTGCCTCGTAATAACAAAAGATGGCAGAAGAAGAGGAACATTGCTGCAGAAGAAGAGGAAAATAACACCTCTTCGTTCTCGAACATTTCTTGCTGCAGATGAAGAAAATACATGCCAGGAAACAAATGAGGCCTTGTTCGCAATCGATATTGGAGGCTCCCGTATTGAGAGAGGCAAACCATCCGGGATTCATGATGGTTGCGATGTCCATTGGCAAGACGAAGATTTTGAACGAAACTGCGTCACGGTGAAAAATAGATGGAGTTTCTACCCATCTAGATGATGAGGTGAGATAGCAGAACGATCTTAGAACTGCAGCAGTCTTTTATCACGTACTAACTGTAGAAGATGTGAGGAGTTGTCGACGTGCACACAAATCCCTATTATTGTATGAAACACCTTCTCCTCTCTCCTCTGCGTGGGCGCACGGTAAAAAGTCCTCCGGGCAGGCACATGATGTGCGTGGGCAGAGTTGGGCAGAAGATGGGTAGCACTGAACATTGTGCACGTGGGATCTCTTCAGTGGCACGAGCGCTAGTCCTTGATGAAGTCTTCTTCAGGGCCGATTTGAGACTAGAGGTTCCTGCGCGAACTTGAAGTCACCTATAGAGCTTGGCTTCGTGGATAAGTGAGCGCCTCCCTTAAGGCGAGGTTTCGGGTTCGAATCCTCTATCTCCTCTTAGGAGAGGGTTGCCTCTCATTTTGGTACTCTCCTCCTAAGCTGAAGCCATCGCTGCCATATCTGATTCGGCACGCATTTCAAGACCGGCATGGGCCAAATTCAAAAGAGAGCAAGACAGCCACGAGCAAAATTGATGAGCAAGAAGCTATGAAAAGAGCAATGACCACACCAAAGGCTCTTATACCACTGTTGTGGAAGGAATCCATAGCCTTCACACGGAATCCATAGCCTTCACACAACTGAACTGAAGACTAACTAGCAAGGCCACACACTAGGAAGAGAGATGTCTTTTCCACCCAACCAACCCCTCCAATATATAGCTCCTAGTCCAAGGGGGTAAGTCCCTCCAAACTAAGTGGCTAGGAGAAGCTTCCAATCAAGCCTAAGGTACTCAACCTTAGAGAATTAGCCCTAAGGTTCAAGACCCATCTAAAAGGGGTAAATAAACCATAAATCCCAAGGGTTTCACACCTAGAAACCCAAGGGTTCTACCCCTTAGACCCATGTAATTATACAACACCTTTCCAACATTGTTCCCTCAACATGAGTAGCTACATCGTTAGTTCTTACATCCAATGCATCATGCACATGACTTGAAAGAGAAACATTTATTTGCAATGCACGTGCAACTAATGGTGAACTAGGTATGAATGACACAAAGGATGATATTGGCATTGAAACAAGCACGAGCACACTAGTACTACTTGTGAACATAATGTAGCTCGTAGATCCCTCTATCACATACAAGCTCATACTTGACCTTTTGAATTTTTGGCATTAAGTGATGTGTGCAAAATCAAAATCTAATGCACATATTTCACAAGAAATAATCCCCTGCCGTAAGTTCCTTTTATATAGACTTGATTCTAACTCAGGGTGCTAGAATTGTGTTGTGGTGATCAACAAAACCATCCTTCACTTGCTTGAAGAGCACTAAAAGTTGTTGAAGTGCATTGAGTCCACCATTTGATGACAAAAGAACCTCTTTTCTTATGTACAAGAACCTGTTGATATATTTAGGTAGTGATGTGTGTGAACACACTAGGACCGCCGGGGCACTTTTTTCCCTCTTTAGGAGGTTTTTTTCCCCAGCTTGTATATACGCCTATTGCCCTAATGGGCTACTTATCTTTGTACATTCTCTAGTAATACATTCACTATTGTGTGTTTGTGCTCCAAGCTTCTTCTTCATCCTTGTGCTATTCGCGTGCTTCTGCAGACATCTATCTCCAACAATTGGTATCAGAGCAGGTCGTCCCTTCTTCTAGGGCGCCGTCGACACTCCTCTCTTTGCAGTCTCAAATTCGCACGAAATTTGCTGAGCATACTCAGGGTGTTTCTGAGCTCGTTTTGGCCTCCGAACGCACTATCATAGTGCTTGTGCAGGCTATTTCGTCTTTTTGTGCCAAAGGTATATACCAGTTTCTGTTCGCCAGTTTAAGCGTCTCGAAGTCTGCTACAAGTCTAGCAGAACTCGTCTGGGCAATTCTATTCAACTTTTTGAGATACAGTCAATTTTCTGCATCAAGGTATTTTAGTCACCGGCCATGGCTGAAAGTAGTGATGTATTCCGTATGTTGGCTGTTGAGGATAAGTTGGATGGTACCAACTACCCATTATGGGCTTATATGATGCGACATGTATTGGTTGCAAAAGGACTATGGAACATTGTGCAGGGTGTTGAAAGACGTCTTGTTACACATGCAACTACAAGTACTGCAAATACAGGTGCTGGAGCTGATGAAGATGGTGTCGAAGATGATATTCCGTAGATTCCTGTTCGTGCTGCTGTTTCTGTTGCACCTACTATAGAGCAAATTTGTTGGGATGGAAGAGATGCCCAGGCATATGCATTGATTGCTTTGTTTGTCAAACGTGCCATTATTCCTCATATTCGCTCTTGCAGAACAGCTAGGGATGCTTGGGATACACTTACCACATTGTACCAAGCTAGGAATGAGGCACGTGTTGCTTACCTCCGAAAACAGTTGGAGAGTGAGCACATGAATGAAGGTGATTCTATGGACAGTTTCCTAACGAAGACCAAAGATTTGAAGGAACAGTTGATTTCTGTTGATGAGGTTATACCAGATAGCTCACTTGTGCAGACCGTTCTGAATGGTCTTCCTGATTCATATCATAGTTTTGCTTCTACTCTTCGGTTGATGATGAAAGGCAATCCGAATGCCTTATCATTTGAGGATTTAGTCTCTGTTCTGTTGCAGGAAGATCAGTCCAGGCAGAATAGGTCCATTATGCGTGTTGCAGATCAAGCTTTCCTGGCTAGTCAGAAGGGCAAAGGAAAATGGAGCTCTTCTACTAGTAAGCAGAAATCTGCAAATGCTGCACATTCGAAGAACCAGGATAAAGATGAGAAGAAATCAGAAAAGCAGAAATTGTTTTGCAAGTACTGTAAAGGAAATGATCATATCATAAAGAACTGTCCGAAACTGGCTGCAAAAGAGGCAAAGAAAAAGGAGGGTGGAATGGTTGTTGCAGAAGCCTCTACACCAAAAACAGAGTCTGCTAATCTTGTGCAGGAAGAAGAATGGGCGTTTACTACTGTTTGCAGTTTTGACCCATCTTCTCATGAGCAGTGCATGTCTGCAGTGGACTCAGATGTTTGGTACTTTGACAGTGGGGCGACCAAACATATTACCTCGCAACGCAGTTTCTTCTCTTCACTCGAGCCTGTCCCTACAGGGAATACTGTCACATGCACCAACAACTCCTCTTATCCTGTTATGGGAGTTGGTAAGATCATTCTGACTACTGTTGATGGTAGTTCTTTCACCTTGTCAGATGCTTTATTTGTGCATGGGATAAAAAAGAACCTGTTATCAGTTTCTGCATTAGCCAAGATTGGTTTGGTTGTGAAATTTATTGATGACAGGTGTACAATTCATGATCTGTCAAATGGCAATGTGATTATTGCTTCTAGCATTTTATGTCATGGGCTGTATAAGCTCATAGACTATGAAAGATCTGTTAATCATTCGGCATGTGCAGTTCATGATTCTCAGGCTATGTCAGATGCAAAGCTTTGGCATGCACACTTTGGTCATCTGAATTTTGCTAGTTTGCTACGCCTTCAGAAATCTGATATGGTGTCTTCTTTGCCCAAGATTGAGGCACCCGACAAACATGTATGTGAGGGCTGTATTTTGGGCAAAATGCAGCGTTCCTCCTTTCCAAAAGATGGTTCAATTCGGGCTACGCAAAAATTGCAGCTTGTACATAGTGATCTCTGTGGTCCTATGCAGACACCCTCTTTTGGAAATTACCTTTACTTCGTGACTTTCATTGATGATTTTTCCAGGCATGCATGGGTATATCCATTGAAGGCAAAGTCCGAAGTGTTCATGTGCTTTAAACAGTTTTTGGTTTTGGCTGAAAATCTGTCAGCATGTAAAATGGGCACCCTCCGTTCTGATCGAGGGTGGGAATATATGTCTTCTGATTTTAATGCATTTCTGGCTGAACGTGGGATAAAACATCAGTGTACAGTGCCGTATACACCTCAATAGAATGGAGTTGCTGAACGAAAGAATAGGTCACTCATGGAGATGGCAAGGTGCATGGTCAAGAGTCAGGCTTTACCACATAGTTTCTGGCTTGAGGCTGTCATGTGTGCAGCATATGTACTGAACAGGTGTCCCACTAAAGTGCTGCAGTCTATCACTCCATATGAGGCTTGGCATGACCGCAAGCCATCTGTTGCTCATCTGCGTGTTTTTGGTTGTTTGGCATATGCATTCGTGCCTGAACAACATCGCAAAAAATTGGATGATAAGGCAGTAAAATGTATTTTTGTTGGGTACAATTTTGAAAGTAAAGGCTATCGTCTGTATCATCCACAGACTAAACGCATTCTGGTTAGCCGTGATGTTGTCTTTGTGGAAGATGTTATTCAGCCATTGCTTTCATGTACTAAGGAGACATCTGTTAGCTCCAAAGACATGTATGATACGTTGATGTCTCTTTTTACAGGTGGACAGTCTAGTGCTGGTCCTAATGAGGCAACTTCTTAGCCTTTGCAGGTTTCATATGATGATGCAGATCATTCCATTTTTTATGCAGATTTACATGATGCACTTGTTGATGAGAGAGCTGATATTGAGCAGGCAAAAACTATGCCAAAATGGCTGGTGCAAACTTTGCGTGATAGCAAATTAGATGCACCTTTGTCATATCGTACTCGTTCAGGCTCTCATAGTGCCTCCTTTGCATCAGATTGCTATGCTATGGCTACGTCTAGTCTCTGTGATGAGAATGAGCCTGTTTCTTTTGATGAAGCACAGAATTCAGAAAATTGGATGGTTGCCATGCAATCTAAATATGATGCTATAATGAAGAATGGTACATGGTCTTTATGTGACTTGCCGCCTGGCAAGAAGGCCATTGGCACTAAGTGGGTATACAAGCTGAAGCGTAAACCTGATGGTACAGTTGACAGGTATAAGGCTAGGCTTGTTGCAAAGGGTTATGCGCAGGAAAGAGGCATTGATTTTTATGAGACCTTTGCACCTACATGCCATATAACTACTGTTCGGAGCATTTGTGCACTTGCAACCCATCATGGTTGGAATGTACATCAGTTGGACATTAAAACAACATTTCTGAATGGTGACTTGCATGAAGAAGTGTATGTTTTTCAGCCTCATGGCTTTGTGCAGAAAGGGCATGAAAACCAGGTGTGCAGGTTAAAGAAGGCATTATATGGTTTAAAGCAAGCACCACGTGCTTGGTATGAGAAGATACATGCCTATCTAGTTGCACATGGTTTTGAGAGCAGTCCAACTGAAAGCACCTTATATGTTAAGCGTGCTAATGATGTGCTTCTGATCATTGTGTCTATGTTGATGACATGCTGCTCACTGGTCCTATTGAGAAGCATATTGCTGATTTCAAGGCTGATTTGCATGCCTCATTTGAGATGTCTGATTTGGGGCATTTGCATCACTATTTGGGCATTCAGTTTATGCAAGTTGATGGTGGAATGGCTTTGTGTCAAACGAAATATATTGACACATTATTGCAGCGTTTTGGCCTTGAAGACTATAAGCCTATTGCCACTCCTATGGAGACAGGTTTCCGATTGAGTCTTCATGATGCTGGAGATGCATTTGATGCTGTTCTCTATCAACAGGCTGTTGGATGCTTGATTTACTTATGCATTACTCGGCCAGATATTCAGTTTGCTGTCTCACAGATGAGCAGGTTTATGCATTGCCCAGGAGTCACGCATTGGAAAGCAGTTAAGCGCATCTTTCGCTACTTGAGTGGTACTCGGCTACTTGGGTTGTTTTATCCCAAGGGGGATCACTACCGCCAGATTTGCATGCTTTTTTTGACTCAGATTGGGCTGGTTGCTATGACACTCGTGTGTCCACCAGTGGTTTTTGCTTCATGCTTGGTAGCTCATGTATATCTTGGTTGAGCAAGAAGCAGCCTACTGTGGCCACTTCCAGTTGTGAGGCTGAGTATAGGGCAGCTTTCACAGCGACTGTTGAGTGTGTGTGGCTCAGACGCCTTATGGCTGATTTGGGTGTTGGCCAGTCTTCTACCACCACCATCTTCACTGACAGTCAGAGCGCATTGGCAGTTGCGAGGAACCCTGTGTTCCATGCTCGCACTAAGCACATTGAGGTGCATTATCACTATGTCAGGGAGAGGTTCTCTGCTGGGGAGATCAGCTTGGCATATGTGCCCACGTAGGAGAACATTGCAGACCTTTTCACGAAGGCTCTGCCTAGGGAGAAGTTTGAAGCTTTCCGCAAAGCTTTGGGCTTACTTCCTTTTGTGGAGTGATTTCCACATAGCTTGGCACTTTCTTATACATGAGTGCCAACTCCTTGTTCACCGCATCCTCTGTTATCTCTCCTACACCCAAGCTTGAACACTCAAAAAAAGAATCTCCATGTACTGAAGACTATTATGGCTCCTCTATAACAGTGCTTAGTTTGCCAAGAACATGAAGAGAATCATGCATGAGAAGATGGTGAACCCTCAAAAGGTTTCCATGGAATCTCTGATACCAATGCAAGAGAGTCTTCGCCTAGCTAGCTAACAGATGAATGTCTACTATCTTCCAAACCAATTCTTGTATATATGGCTATTGAGGACTCAATCCCTTTGAATCTAAACCACTCTTTAAAAAAGTGACTTTGGTTGAGAACCACTCTTTTCATTGTTAATCCACACCATCCTTTTGTGGATTGATTCATCACCATCCTTTATCTCAAAAGCTTCTAGTTAGAAAGAATGGTCTACAACACTCAGGATCATAGAGATCTTGGGCAAAACCTTGCTCTTTCCAATTCCTCCTCCTTGCCCCCTTAGGACTTAACCACTAGGCTAAGTGGATTCTTTGTCCTAGAGAGCATATGAACCTTTGCTTAAGTCTAGCCTCAAGAACAAGTGACCAAACAGTGTGTGAATTCAGGTCTATCTGAATTGATTAGACACTTAGCTCACATGCTTAATTTGTAACTAGGTAGAATCATCAACTAAGCATAGTTTGGGGAAAAGTAGTGCAAAGCCATGATTTGAGCTTCCCTCGATGATCATAGGTGGCTCCTTCGCGGGTTTGTTCTTTTTCTTTTGTGGGGCCTTCATTGCCATTATCCCCTTTCCATTTTCTTTTACATTTGTACTCTTCTAAGGAGTGGCTCCCTATGCTTTCACTAATTTCCTTTCTTTTTGTCTTGCATTCTCTGGAAGTGGTTCATAAGCTATTTCTCCCACCATAGAAACTCCTCTTTAGATTGAGCTAATAACATACCTTTGATGATTCTTTCATGAGTTTTCAGTTGTTATTGAGTACAATCTTGAGCTTTGTCATTGAAATCTTCCATTTGTTGCCATTGAGCTTCATAGGCCTTTCATTTGTCATCCTTTTTTTCAAATAGATAATTGTATAGTTTTTCTCTTCTTGGCAATGGGATCTATATAGTTGTATTCTCATCTACTTTTCCCTAGGCTATGGAAATTTCTTTAGCTCATGGTGGTAGTCTAGCCCCAAGTGGCATATTTGGAACTATAGTTGACTTTCTAGTGGCATTAGAAGATTAGACTATACTCCTCTCATTTATTTCATAGGGGATTTGGTTGCTTCTCATTCATCCGACTCTTCTTGCACACTCCTTGCCCTTGATGGAGTACCTTTTTTTTTCACGATCCTTGATAACATCAATGTGAAAGAGTACATCCTCATCATGAAGCTTGTAATATATCATCCTTGTTAGTACTTGTCCACCATTAGTAAATTTCTTCTTTGTCCACTCAATTGACACTTCACGAAGTTGCTTCAAGATGTATAATTGAAAGTTCATGAAGAGTCTTGGTTATGAAACTATCACAAAACCAAATAGAAAATGTTTATGTGGCTTGATTCAACTAGTCATTTTTTGGAAACAAAAACATTGATGTACCATCCAAATTGCCAATCAGCTATTGGTTCTTTCTTGAGTGTCGTGTTTTGTATCTTTTCTAAGATGGATCTCTTTTGTACTTCTACTTTTTTCTTGATGATACCAAGTTATTCTTGAGTATCCAAATTTTCTTTTTAGTCCATTGTTGGGTTGTAGGGTATGCACACATCTTCATTTGTGCATGAGAACCCTCCCTAGACCATGAGAATAATCCTCTTTGTATATACTTGAGTGTCACATGTGAACACTCTCCAAAATTCACTTTTTGATATTTCATCATACCATAGTGTAGGTGACCTTGGGTATTTCCTTATTTTGCTCTCTTAAAGCAAATCCCACATAGAGAAATTCTAGAAATTCCCACGCATGCTTTTGGAAGATTTGTCTGTTAGGAAAGAATATCCTAGAAGATTGGCAGTTAGAGAGAGAGAGAGAATCACCTTTTTGACTTTTCAAAGAGGCACATGGGGAATAGAGCTTAGCTTATATAAAGAAGCTCATTTTTGTAAAGAGGGGGGCTTTTGGTCGACGTGCTCTCATGTAAAATCCTTTATCAATGGAACATGCTCTCATTTACTCCAAGAAGACTATTTACATTTACATGTATTGTGTCTTGTGAGTGTGTGAGAGTGGTGTGTGTGTGTGCCTATGCATGTCTCTCCTTTGCATGAGTAGAGTAGTTGTATTTGCTTGTATTTTCCTCATGGACAAGGATCCTCGACTCCCTATTCTCCTTGTTTTCAAGCATGTGGCAAAGCATGGGGCTGTTGCCAATGGCTTGAACATGTGGGAGGTAGGGGTGGATGAGAGGAGAGTCACTCTTGAGCTTTCCTTATTGCTTCCATGCAAGGTGGTGAGGGTTTTCGTCATTCCTTGCTACAACCTCAACACTTTTTGGCACCGTTGCCGGGGATGGTCAGCCTTTCATCACTTGGAGAGCTCAAGAACATGTGGTAGAGTATTGTGTTGCAATTTTTTTTGCTCAATTGCATAGGATTTGAGTTTGTGCATGGCACTTTCACACTTCCATTAGGCCATTTGCTCCCATTTTCTTGTTTTTAGTAGTGTAGTTTTAGTTCATGTTTGGTTGATGCACAAAAACACCCCCCTAACCCCTTTGTTTCTCTCTCTCACATTTACACTTCTAACACACACTCACCTTTGGCATCACTATCCATCTCTGTCATCTCTATTTTAGTGATCGCTTTGAAAAGGGGGATGGGCTTCCTTTCTTTCCCCTCCCTTTTTTAACTTCAGTAAAAACAAAAGAATGATGTTGATTCCAACTCATCATCTCCCAATGACTATCATTTGTGGAATTCATACATGTGAGCTTCGAAGCTATTATTTGCTTAACATTGAAAGGCCTTAAGGGTTGTGGGTTGGGAATATCACCACGCCCATTTCGGAGGACAAAACACTCTCTTTAGCCTTTATTTTCCACTCGTCTGGCCCCTCATTAATGTGCACTAAGTCGCGTAGTACGAGCAAAGCCCCTCTTTGGTATGGGGGTAGGCGAACATTCAAAATAACATTCATTCACGCATGCATTGGGGGATATGCCTATCCAGGTCCTCCCAAATTTCTGTTTTGGTCGTGGGGTCGAGCCGTCGTTGGCTCCTCCATTTCTGGGTTCTCCTTCTTCCCGCTTGCCTGTTGGCTAGGGCGGGTTGGAGCTTGACTCTCCCCAATCTTCCCTCATCCATCGGCCTGCTTAACTCCGTTGCACTCTCCTGAGCGGGTTCTTCCTCTTCATGCTTGCTATCGGGCCTAAAGAAGATTCTGGTGGCAACCTCTCTCTGTGGGCCTGGTTTCAATGCAGGGTTCCTGCAGGGGGATGGAAGTTCGAACTTCCTTTCCCCAGCCGCCTGTTGCCCCCCCAGGGAACATACAATCAGGGTTGGGCCTTACAAGGCTTCGCTTCGCATCATGCTTACTGTGTAGCTCGAGGTCGTGCCCTCTTGCTCCCCATACGTGTTGATTTTCTTGCATGGCACATGTCCAATGCGGTTCTCTCTACATATTATGTCGCTCACCTCGGAATTCTTCTTTTGGTATGCGGTGTGAGACAAAGCAAGATCCCCCGTGTCAGTTCCAAGGGCTGGAGGTAACACTAGTGCATCCCTTACTGTGTGGAGCCTTTCCTCTCATGGGGCTGACCTTGTTGGCAAACTCGGGGTTTCTGTAACTATTATATCTTATGACATAAGTGTATATGATTCGAAGGGTACGAGAGTGGCACTGTAAGTCTGTGTTAAGGCCACCTTGCTCTCCTCTGGTCGGAAAGCTGGTGAACCTAATGAGATATGCATACTTCGGGCATCATGAGGTAAAATATATGTCGTGGGTGTGACAGGTAGAATCATTTTCTCAAAGTCAGATACCAGTGGAATAACAGGACTTGACACAAGGGTTGGCTTATTCCTGTCGCCCTTACAGAGCCTTTCCAAGGCCTTGTTTGACTTCCTCCTTTAAAGAAGCTTTGTGGTGACAACAACTATTGTCTTCCTCAGGTCCACTGCGTCAAACTTATTGCAGCAACTCTAAATTCTAGTCAGCTGCGATAGATATTAGGGTGTGCCGGCAACATTGTAACCCGTTTCATTGTAATTTTCACTGACAGACGTGCTGGGGGAACCTTACCTCACTGGCATCAGTTCCGTCTCTAATCTTCCTATGCCTGTAAGCTTGTGTACAACCTCACAGAAGTTAAGAGAGCTAGTATGTATGATTGTGTCTTTGTTTGTGTATGTGATAGAAACAGTAGGCAAGTGTGGACAACACCCTACACAACCCCTCTTCATTGGCTCTATTCGACTTCTTATGAATCATTTGGCGTGGTGCCTTGGGGTTGAGCTACCTCAAGCTCCCTCTCACCATCAGTTCCGTGTGGACAACCGAGCTCTCCACAAGTTCCTCTACCCACATCAACTCTTCTGTCGCGATACTACCTTCGGGTTGCATATGCTCTCTATGTGAGAAAATATGCAACCTTTAGCTTTCTCTGTAGACGGGGTTGTGCTTTTCTTCCCCTACCTACCCTTCTCAAACCTTTTTGTTGATAATGTTTCAAGCTCAACTGATCGTTTGCATGTTGTGTTTGTTACACATCATTGTGGATGTGCAACGAAGCGTCAGGATGATAATGAGACTAGGGCATTAGAAAGAATAATGGTGCCTTCCTATCAGAGTTATCTTGTGTTGTGGGCTTCTACTTCGGGTGGACCACTCCTTCTTTCCCCCTCTCCATTCGGAGTTTTCTCAGTCATTGGACACACAGCCCCTACATTCACAGGTGTTGGGTTTGGGCACTTGTATTGTTCATGTCAACGGGGTTCCTCCTGGTGCCATTATTCCAGACTTGCAACCCATCACAAGGGTGGGGGATTGGGTCCGGATCTGTCTTCATATAAGTCTTTTCCCCAAAAAAATTGCACGATGGCCTCGGTATTGAAGGCAGAGAATTAGAATCAAACCCAGGGCTTTTCAAGAGGAACTTTGTCAAGGTCTTGCGACAAATTGCAACATCATAACATGGCTGATTTCTTTTGCGATTTTTGTTCACCTCTATAAACTCGCACCCCATACTATTTTGTGCAGACTTGTAAATTCCAGCTTAATGGCAGAACGTGAAATAAAAATAATGGTAAGGAATCATGTTGCAAACGTCTCTGTAGGAAATTGTGCTTTGGTAGAGGTAACTTTATGTATTTCATTTGGAATCAATCTATGAAAGTTAGGAGGGCTGTTGCAAAGTTTTGCACATATGTATGCTATGTATAATGTTCTTTGACATATCTTTTTATAATGGTTTGCTTTGATGTTGCATCATTAAAATTTATGTTTTGACTGAAGGACTATACTTGTAAAGATGGATTTGTGTTTGGATCTTTCCTTCTACATTTGTAGTAATGATGTCTCAAACCAGTGGAAAGGTCTTTAATATATTTTTATGGTGTCTGCCTCATGTCATATTTAGGCTAACAGAGAAAACTATCAAAGGAGGATCTTGAAATCGACTCCGTTATTGATATGAAATTCTTTTCCCAGTTGCAAATCACATACTAGCTCTTAATTCACAAAACTTGCTTGCTGCTTGAAGATAGGATGTCTGGAGAATGCTCATAATAATGCTTAATCCTTCTCATGCGGAACGCACCCTCTGATATGTAGGCATCTACATAATGTTTGATTGTTTGTCTATCAACATTTGTTTAGCAGGTTTTGGCTACATGGTAAGCATGATGATTGGGGTTGTGCCCATAGCCCCTGTGTCATTTGGAAAGGATCTGTTGCATCTGGAGCACTCTGCATAATTGGAGCTCGCCTCTCCATAGGGTTACCTCAATGGTTGCAGTCGGAGGTTGTCCTCCTCTCCTATCCCTCTGGGGCATCAGCAAATATTAAATCATTATGATACTATGGGCAGAACGTTTCTGTAGGTTTTTTGCTATCATTGCAGTGAGCAGTTTGAATGTCAGAACCAAGCAACGCATGTTTATCTTGCCTCATTGGTTGGGTTGTCCGAGCCTGCTGATAGAATCCAAGGACTGCCTTGCCTTGCTTGATATGACCTCCAGCAAAGTTCGAGATATGTATAGATAAATGATTGATGAGTGACCTGTCTTGAGTATGTACTAGGAAATGTTTTCTTGTGACTATCTAATGCCATGATTAGGTTGGCAGGATTTGAGGTTGCAAAAACGATTTGTTTGACTGTAGTTGCAGGTCTGATGGTCATGGGCACACTTGGATCGGTGGTTTGGTTATCCCTCACAAGGAATGCTCTCCAAACCAACTACATCTAGATGGCTAAAGCATGTTCTGTATGTACTAGAACTCTATTTTGAATCAATAGCCTAATGTGACTTCCTGCATCTGACCATGTGCATCTAAGTGACTGTGATATTTTTTCACATTCTGTGTGTCCATGTCACCGATGTATGTAAACATCTTCATCTAGTTAAGTTGCCATATTTGTGTGGTTTTCTGCAACCATTCTTCTCCCATCCCATGAAGTGTGCAGGTGTTCACGATTGAAGTGTTTAAGTTCGTTACATACTCATGATGGTTTAATTTTCTCTGATCAAGAGTAGAAGTTAAGTAATTACGATTCACAGATTCCCCAGGTGTCCTTATGGGGAAAATACTTGCAATAATAGTGCAACAAAAGTCAGGTTCAGATCTATTCTCAACCACAGATCTCTGGAGAACTTTTGGGGATGATATTTTTCTGAGGTATGGTGGGTTAAGGGTCTGTATGATTTCCCAATACAAGGATGGTGTCCACGCTCAAGATTAAACTCTCCAACATGAGGGGGGTTGAATAACTAAAACTTTGAATACCCTTAAAGGTGTCACAATCAATGACTAACATAACAGATTAATGCATGTGATATTATTTTTTGTTTCCCTGAATAGATGACAGGTCCGAAGGTCCGGAGTGGTGGTCAACATTCTGTGTAATTGTCCACTTTGATGGGATCATGTCTAAAATAATTGTTGTATTCTTGGATGACTATATGTTTGCTAAATCATTGTTTGCAAGATTGGAGATTCATTGTATGTAGGACCCAATGCACTTAAGATTTTCTCCATTCACTTTTATTTAATACTCTGAGTGCAACGATTGTGCAACTTCATAGCTATGTGTGAGCATTTGTGTGTTTTGAAGTACATGATCAGTGTATGGGCAGGAGGTGTGTATCAGAGTACCCCGCAGAGAACAATGTCCTTAGGCCTCCCTTCTTACCTTGAGGCTTTAGTTTGTGGTACTTTAGGTATGGCAAAACTTTTCTTGACTATTGTAGGGTTTCTGACCTCCACAAAGGAACATTTCTGAGGCCAGCTGGTGCCGAGTGTACCTATGTGACATAGGAGTATGCAGCTCTTCACGGATATTTCTTGTTTACTTTCTATAGCAAGCTACAAACATCATTTTGCCCTGGATAGTGGCTTTATGTGAAGACAGATGCATTTTAAGTTTGAAGGTGCATTACCTTTGGAAGGTTCCACAAGTTTGAACTTGTTTTCTCAGGATGAACTTGTTTTGAAGTTACTCACAAGTTTGATGCTAGTTTTGAATGTGGAATGTCTCTAAGTAGTATTAGATGCTATGCACTTATGACTGTACTGTTCTTCAATAAGCTATTTTTTCAGATGCACAGGGGGATCATGCTCATACCAGAAATGCATGAAGGGTTTTCTCGTGTAAAGGCTCATTGTTCCTTGCCCTTTTGATAACCATTTACATTTTTGGTCTAGTTATGCCCTCTGTGATAAAGAACTTGACTGTTTTTTGTTTTACCCACTGCCTACTTAATTTTATCGAGAGAATGTCGAGAGAATATCTTGTTCTAATAAAGGTTGAAACACTGTCACAAAGGCTCGAATGCTTGTTTTTTGCCAGGGAAGAAATTCTTTGGTTTTACAATGCTCACTTCATACAGTATAGGCCAACACACACAAAACTTAGCTTTGATTCCTTTGGACTCCTATAGATGCTCTCTTGTGAATGATGTGTTTCTTTAATACTCATAGGTTTGTTGATCATTTTAAAATCTTGTGAATGTCCCTGTGGGATTGGGCCTACATGTTTTATCAATTCTGAAATGATTTACTTTGTGATGCGCTCACTTGATTATAGGCTAATTACTCATTGCATCTCTTTACAAAGAAATGGCTTGCATATAACTAACATTCCACGCACTAGAAACATCGGTATGTCTGATTTCATCCTTAGTCTGATGATGCGTCATTAATGTATTAATCAAATAAGTTTTTTTTCATTGAAGACCTACACCTATTGAACGTCTGCATTAATCATTTTTTGCCCCGTTAGATGATGAGACACCAAGATTCACGGAAATCGCTCTTGATGACGTAAAAGTTATCTAACCCTTGCCCAAGCATGTCTACTTAGCAAAAGATACACATGGCCTTAGTCACTGAATGTTGTATTTTGCTCTCATCCATGCTCACCTTCTGCTCATTGGTTGTTATATACACTAAGCGATTGTGCTTTAAATAGTAGTGACATGTCACAAATATAAGTCCTAAGGACTGCCACTTGAATTCTTGGCCTTTGAGGCTCTAGTTTGCAGAATGCAGGAATAGCTAGCTCTCTATGTGGACTTAAGCTAGTCCTATAGGACTTGATGTTCCCTGAAGTGGAAACTACCAATTGAACTAAATGTTACATTCTACCTCTTTTCAGAAACACTCTACTGGGTGTGTATGTTTGATTTCAGGTTGAGGAGCACTTGGGAGAGGCTTCACCAGTCCTACACAGGACTACCTAGTGGGATGCATGCTGGGCTGACTGCCCCCCAAGGGGATTGTGTTGCCCAGCTCTGAAGACTGAAGATTTGAAGATTGAAGGAAGGACTCGAGGCTTAAAGATAGATGTGCTGCAGATTAAAAGATCCTTTAAGACCTGAAGACTTGCTGCATGAAGCTTTGCTGACTGTAGAAATTGCAAATTTTGAAGATTTGAAGATTTCAACTTGGATAAAGTTCATTTGTGTATGATCCTTTCCTTTTAGCTTTGTCGAGGATGACAAAGTCTAGGGGAGGGAGAGTGTTGGGTTGTAGGGTATGCACGCATCTTCATTTGTGCATGAGAACCCTCCCTAGACCATGAGAATAATCCTCTTTGTATATACTTGAGTATCACATGTGAACACTCTCCAAAATTCACTTTTTGATATTTCCTCATACCATAGTGTAGGTGACCTTGGGTATTTTCCTTATTTTGCTCTCTTAAAGCAAATCCCACGTAGAGAAATCCTAGAAATCCCCACGCATGCTTTTGGAAGATTTGTTTGTTAGGAAAGAATATCCTAGAAGATTGGCAATTAGAGAGAGAGAATCACCTTTTTGACTTTTCAAAGAGGCACATGGGGAATAGAGCTTAGCTTATATAAAGAAGCTCATTTTTGTAAAGAGGGGGGCTTTTGGTCGACGTGCTCTCATGTAAAATCCTTTATCAATGGAACATGCTCTCATTTACTCCAAGAAGACTATTTACATTTACATGTATTGTGTCTTGTGAGTGTGTGAGAGTGGTGTGTGTGTGTGCCTATGCATGTCTCTCCTTTGCATGAGTAGAGTAGTTGTATTTGCTTGTATTTTCCTCATGGACAAGGATCCTCGACTCCCTATTCTCCTTGTTTTCAAGCATGTGGCAAAGCATGGGGCTGTTGCCAATGGCTTGAACATGTGGGAGGTAGGGGTGGATGAGAGGAGAGTCACTCTTGAGCTTTCCTTCTTGCTTCCATGAAAGGTGGTGAGGGTTTTGGTCATTCCTTGCTACAACCTCAACATCCATTAAGATTCCTAAAATCTCCTTGTAATCCACACACACACTGAGCTCTTTTTGATGCCTCTTTGATCAAGGGATGACATTAGATTGAGTTAGTTCTGAACTTTTTTGTATCTCCCATTTAAGCTTTCGTTGTGAGAGGAGTTTGTCCCAATGACTTAGAAATTTACTCTAGTGGCAAAGGAGGTTGACCAAATCACTCAAGAGCTTTATTTCATGTTGGAGATGTTGGATTAGTTTTCTTGGGAGTGACCTAATATGAAGGAGATGTTGGGTTGTGTTGAAGGAAGACATTTCACAACACTTATATAGTGATGTTTTTCCTTTGTAATAGCCAAAAAGTAGAGTTAGAAAGATCTATATTTTGTAAAAATTAGGGATATTCTTCCTTTAGTTGTCATACAACTATGTACAAAGTTAGAGAGTCATTAGGCAATCAGAGATAGTAGTCTAGGAGTCTAAAAGTTGAAAAGTAGTTCATCTTGGAAGTAGTATATAAGTCTATAAAGAAGAAATGAGGGAAAAAATGTCATTTGTATACTTTCTTCATTGAAAATAGAGAGATCGTCCTTTGGCTATCATCTCCTTCTTCACTCTGATACCTTTGTGTGATTCCTTATGTGACTTTTTGACTCTCAAATCACATTAAGTTGAGCTCTTGGATTGAGAAAGCTAAGGTGATATGTGTTCGTCTCTAAGCTCAAACATATTTGTAAACATTACTCTAGTCTTGAGGAATGTTGACTTCTAGGTGTGAGATCCATAGACACTCATTTAATTTATCCTTGAGCTTCTTGGATTTGCCTTATATGCTCATTTTCTTGCTCCCAGGCTTCTTCTCTAGTCCTTTCCTCTTTGGCTTTTCTATTGGACATTACTTGTAGTTTCTTGAATAACATTATTTTCAATGGCCCTAGGTACCTTTTGAGTCTATAGCCACTTGCATACTCGAGTATTATATCTTCTTCTAGTGTGGCTAGTTTTATAACTCCACTACTATAAAGATTGCAATATATATATAGACCCTGCCCTCACTTTTCTAGATTTATCCCATGCTCTTCCAAAGTGTATGCAAGGATTAAGTCGCCCTTTTGCAAGTCTCTACCTTTGATGTGAAGATCAAAGTATGCATCTTGCCTCTTTTTGATAGCATAAGTATGGGCAATATCTTGAAGTAGAGTGTCCTGAAGTTTTTCTAACACGTCCACCTAATGACTTAGTTCATGACCATCCCATTCAAGAGTTCTTGCAACTTGTAACATAGGAACAAAGAAATTAAGAGGGAGGATAGTATTTTTTCTATACCAAAATTAAAATGTGGCACACCTAATAGAGGTTTTCTATGAAATATGTCCACAAGGCATGGTACAATTGCTTATCCCAATTTGACGTATTCATGTTAAATAATTTTGTTAGAATTTTCCACAAAGTTTTGTTCCTACTTTCTATCAATCCATTAGCTTGGGAAGGTAGGTCAAGAACGTTTTTTTATTTATTAACCATTTTGTAGTGAGAAAATTAATAATCATCAAGGAAGCGTGTTCCTCAATTGCTCACAATTTTGGTAAGAAATCCATATCTTTTAATAACGTATTCATAAATAAATATGTCCATGGTTTTAACATAATTTCACAATGTTTCCTTTGCTTCCAACCACTTAATAAGGTAGTTAATAGTGACAATAATATACTTTGGTCAGGTGGATTTATTGAGAGGATGGATTGGAGCAACTAGTCTAATCCCCACTTGGAAAATGCTCTACCACTCATCATCAGTCAAAGAGGAATTTCATCCTTTAGTATCAGATGCTTGGAATTTCAATAGATTTCACATCTTTTTACATAAGCTTCGACATCATTGTATAAATTTGGCCACCATAAACCTACATAAATTATTTTTTGGTTGTCCTATGAGCCAAAAGTGACCAGCAAACACACCTGAGTGGGTTGCTTTTAAGCCTGGAATATAATCTTCTTCATTCTTGCATAGGTGAGGGTATCCATCCTTGCTTTGCTTTTATAATTGTTCTACAATGAGGGTATATAGCTTATCTTCCCCTTCCAGGTTTAAGGTTCCTTAAACTGGAGCTTGATTGCTTAGCATAGATGCATGGGTCTCTCAAATAAGCAAAAATATGCTTGTCCCAAAGCAGAGTGGCAAATCCTTAGAGTGTACTCGTATCCTTGCCTATTTTCTTTTTACATTGAGGACATGAATTAATGTACTTATGATGCCTTCCTTGATGGTCAACCAATGAACTCCATTTTGTTCTAAGCTAAGTTGAGTACCTTGTCTTGTTGCATGTGGGCCAATTATTCATTTGTGGGCTCTTTTTAAATATTCATCCTTATCTACTTCCTGTATGCAATATGCCAATACTCTTTTTGGGTCCAAATGATACAAACGTCCAACAAGAATGACATAAAAGAAAGTTTTCCAAACAACTTCTTCATGATATGCAGCTTCTGATATTGCTTCAAAGCTTAGAGTATGTATCAAGGGGTATGCCCAAGATGGCACTACTTTGAACTTCTACTCCAACAAATGTTGTTTCCCTTCTAGTTATCCTTGATAAAATGATTCTTTCGTGAATGTGTTTTCCCCTTAACAACCATAACTTCAAATTCAAATTCTAGTAGGACTAAGAACCAATGAAAAATTCAACCAACATTATAAGGTTTGTTCATAAAGTACAAAATTTCTTGATGGTCAACAAAGAAATTAATAAGTCAGTGGTCAAAAGATAATGTCTAAATTTTTTTATAACATATGCCACACCCCTTATTTTTTGGTTGTGGTGTAATTTTCTCTCTTTTATTGTTAAGCTATATATGCCATGGGGAAATCAAAAGAAATATCTTCCACAAGCTAATTCAAAATGCAACCAGTAGCAAAATTAGAAGCATTGACATGAATGTGAAAGACTTTATTCCAATAATGTGGTTTTAGTATGGGTACAAAATCCAAATGATTTTTCAAGTCATTAAATGCTATCTCACATTCATTTCTCCACTCATACTTAATAAGGCATATAAAGACCTATCTATCAAAACATACATGTAGATAAACCTTTGATAATATCCATAATACCCCATGAAAGCTTGAACTTTCTTAATAATAGTTGGCAAATACAAACTCATTGTTTCCTTGATTTTCTCCTTATCTATGTATACCCCCTTGCTTGATACAATATGTATGAATATTCTTACTTAGCATACAAAGACGATATTTTTCTTTTGGATTTAAGCACATTTATCAAGTCTCACACATCTAAAAAATTTGCTTTGTCTCCCATCTCTGGTCATACACTTCCATTTTCTTTCTAAGGAAATCTCTGGAAGGTGGGGGCGCATTGCTGAGCCTGAATGACATCACTCTCAAAGAATACACTTCCCACTTCATTGCAAAGGCTATTTTACATTTATCCTCTAGGTTATTTCCACATGATTATATCCGAATAAACCATCAAGAAAGTTTTAAATAGCTACTCCCTCCAGGAGGTGATCGATTATGGCCAAAGGATAACCACCTCATATGGTGGCTGCATTAAATCTTTTCAAGTTAATACGTACCCTCAACAATAAAAGATTCTTTGGGACCATCATGCTCAATAAAACCCATTCACTATCTTCAATATCATAGATAAATCCCATTGCAAAGATTTTATCGATATCCTCCTTAATTTGAGCAGAATAAACATTATATTTATAATGTCACTACTTGCATGGCTTAGCTTCTATGGACATTAGTATTCTATGGATGCATACCTCACTCCTTTAAAGTCCTTATAGGTCCATTCAAGTTCATTTTTGAATTCCTTGATTAGTTGTATAAGGCTTAGTCCCGCCTCTTGAATCAAGTCATTTTCAAGAAACATGTTCTCTCTATTCCTTCTTTGTTTGTCTCCGCCACTATTTTAGTTTCCTTATTGATGATTCCTTGGGTATTTGCTTTCTTTAGAGATTCATGCTCATAATACTTGATGCTCCACTTGATATCTTCTATGATGTTTTTGAGCATTAATGGGTTCAACTTCGGCTATGGATCTTCCTCCCTTTTCCACTGCTTACTTCTTTTTTATTCTAATTTTCTTACCTTGCATCGAATCCTCTTCTTCACGCTATAAATTCTCATATAGGACATGTTAGGGGATGTCTTATTGCATCATGTGCTTCACAATTGTTCAAGTATTCTCTCTTATTATTGATACATTTTGGTTCATGTGCTTCCTCATTTTTTGTTAGGTCATATTGGTTGGTTTGGGCGCAAATCATGAAAATGAGGATAACATCAAAAACTTATGTGCATAGAACTTGTGTAGGCATGTTTTTGTCGATGGTCACATCTAAGGTCTCCAATAACTACCTCCATCCATCTGGTTCAAGATCCTTCTCAAGAGATCTCTAAGGGTCCTAAGTTGGGTCCTCCACACTCTTTTGTTTACTCAATATTATAGACGTTTCTCTATTCTTTCTTCACTCAAAATATCTTTGGATTGCTTAACAAACCTAAGTCTTTGCATCAACATAGCACACAAATTTAAGGAACTCGATTTGGGAGCATTTTTTCATCATGTTCCACATTTCTTATGGTATGAATTTCTCAATGGATTTCATTCCACGAGTATGGGAGTACAACCTAGTAATGATGAGTTCCTATTGTTGACTCGGGACATTTTCCAAGTTGAACATAAATATACTCCATTCCCCTATCTTGTGCTACCTTCAGTTACCAACTAAATGGCCATCCTAGGACAAGATCCTAGGAGAAAATTTGAGGGAACTCTACCACTATTAGGATGTTCTTGAATTCTATTCCAATAGATGGATACCATTGCATGCTCCAATTATCCTACAGGATTTTCAATGTTCCCATTGATCAATTGAACCTTCAGGCATGTGGATCATAAATCTTCCCAGGTTTGTTCCACCATGATAGTGATAATATGTCTCTTATCAAGGATGGATTCGACCTTAGAGTCATCATAGTGAAGAGGAAGTGTGATTTTCCATTCTCTACCCTTGCCAAAACTAGCCTAGGGAGACACTTTTTCAAGTCTAGGAGTTGCCATAGTAGTCCGTTCTTGGTTTCACAAATACGAACATAGATCTAGCTTGAGTTTTAGAAGTTCTTCTAGGAATAAGGTAACCTTTAGTTCTTGGGTAGGCCACCGAGGCTTCTCAATCTCTCACTCCATATCTTCCTACATTTTTGCTATTGATCGAGGTTGTAGGCTAATATTGTTCCTTTATTTCTTATCTCTATTATAGGTGAATTATCTTCTTTGCAAACCTCTTACTTTCTTTCTTGAATTTTCTCCCATTCTTCTTCTTTCTCTTTCTTTGCTAACTCCCATGTTGCACTATCCTCTAAGCTATCTTTCCATTTTACTAGGTACTCTTTATATAAGCAACTCCTCGTCCATGTTTCTTGAGTGTGTAGTATGCTATCAAGCTCATGTAGAACATATTGAACAGAAATAGGATCTACTAATTCACTATCTAGAATGAGGTTTTTAGACTCACCCAATCTTTTCTTTAGCCTACTAACATGAAATATTGGATGGATCTGACTTCTATCTGGAAATTGGAGCTGGTAAGACATCTGACCTATTCTCTTACATATGGGGAATGATCCACAATACCTAGGAGATAACTTTGGACATGGTCTTTTTTTCATGGTTTTAGAACTAGAGGGAACCCTAAGATAGACTTGTTCTCCTACCTCGAAATTGATTTCTCTCCTTTGAAGGTCATCATAGGCTCTAGCTTTATCGTGAGCTTTCCTAATGCTATCCTTAGTAAGCCTAAGCATATCATTCATCTCTTCGAAGAAGTCCTTTGTAGCTTGAACTTTCTCATTTTGTAAGCTGACTCCATAAGCTCTTGGTTGAAACCCATACATACGCATAAATGGACTATGTCATGTGGAAGAGTGCTTGGCACTATTATACGCAAACTCTACTATAGGTAAGTACTCTTCCCAATTGGTTTGACTTTCATTTACATATGCCCAAAGCATATCTTCTATGATTTGGCTAACCCTCTCTATTTGCCCATCTGACTATGGATGCTCAGTCATACTCATACTAAGTTTAGTATCCAACTTCTTGAAGACTACTCTACAAAATTGGCTAGCTAATTTCCTATCCCAATCAAAAACAATGTCCAAAGGAAGTCCATATAATCGGTATAGGTTTTCCACAAAAAACTTAGCCAACTTGTGCCCTCATTGTATTACATGTTGGAATAAACCTAGCCATTTTTGTTAACATATCCACAATTACCTAGACCAAGTCATGCTCTCTCTATGTCTTAGGTAATCCTACTATAAAATCCATGGAAATACTCTCCGACTTCCATTGGGAACATCCAATGGGTGGAGTAGTCCTTAAATTTTCAACCTCTAAGCTTTATTGGCATGGCATTTAGTGCATTTAAGAACATAATCTAGGATGTCCTTATGTAGTCTAGGTGGCCATGGCTAAAAGCAATGATGTATTTTGTATGTTGGCTATTGAGGATAGATTGGATGGTACTAATTACCCATTATGGTCATATATGATGCATCATGTATTTGTTGCAAAAGGAATGCGGAATATTATGCAAGGTGCTGAAAACAACCTACTACACCTACAAATATAGTTATTGAAGGTGACATTGATGCCATTGAAGATGATGATCTTCAAATTCCTATTCCTGCTCTGGCTCCTATTGCACCTATTGTAGAGCAACTTTCTTAGGATGGTAGAGATGCTCAGGCACATGCATTGATAGCTTTGTTTTTCAAACGTGCCATTATTCGCTCTTGCAAAATAGCAAAGGATGCTTGGGATATGCTTAGCACTTTGTACCAGGAAAGAAATGAGGCTCATATTGCTTACCTCCAAAAATAGTTGGAGAGAGCATATGAATGAAGGAGATTCTATGAATTTTTTTTGACAAAGATCAAAGATTTGAAGGGGCATTTTATTTTTGTGGATGAAGTCTTACCAAATAGTTCACTTGTGCAGACTGTTCTTAATGGTCTTCCAGATTCATATCAGAGTTTTGCTTCTACTCCTTGATTGATGATGAAGGGAAATCCAAATGCCTTAACATTTAAGAAGTTAGTCTCTGTTTTATTGTAGGAAATCAATCAAGGTAGAGCAGGTCCATTATGCATGTTGTAGATCAAGTTTTCCTAGCTAGTGAGAAGGGCAAAGATAAATGGGGCTCATCTACTAATAAGCAGAAATCTGCTAATTTTGTAGAGTCAAAAAAGGAAGACAAAGATGAGAAGATATCAGAAAAACAAAAATTGTTTTGCATATACTGTAAAGGAAATGATCATGTCATAAAGAGTTGTCCAAAATTGGCTGCAAAAGAGGCAAAGAAAAAAAGAGGCTAGAATGGTTGTTGCAGAGACCTTTACACCTAAAACAGAGTCGGCTAATCTTGTGCAGAATGAAGAATGGGCATTTACTACTATTTGCAATTATGACCTATCTTCTCATGAACAATGAATGTCTGTAGTAGACTTAAATGTTTGGTACTTTCACAGTGGGGCAACCAAACATATAGCCTTGCATCATAATTTCTTCAGTTCACTTGAACATGCCCCCACAGGGAATACTATCACATGTGCTAACAACTCCACTTATCCCATAATGGGAGTAGGTAAGATCATTATCACTATTGTTGATGGTACTTCTTTCACATTCTCATATGCTTTTTTGTGCCACGGATCAAGAAAAATATGTTATCATTTTTAGTATTAGAGAAGATTGTCTTGGTTGTGAAATTTCTTGATGACAAATGTATAGTTCATGATTTGTCAAATGGTGATGTTATTATTGCTTCTTGCATTTTATGTTTGTTGCTACAAGGGTTGCCCATATTCTTCCTCATGCTATGGCATCCTTGAGCCCTCATGAAATACCATCTTTTTGTAAATTAGGAGATGTCCATGTGAACACTCTCCTAAAACCACTTTTTGATAATTCCCTAAGTCTATGGTATTGAAGCCTTTCCTTGAAAGCTCCTTTTTGAACAACTCCTTTTTGAACAAACACAAAAAGCCAACGTAGAAATCCATGCGCTCCCTCTCTCTCTCTCTAGGAAGATTCTTTTTTGATTTTACCAACTACCTACCTTTTTTTAGAACATCCTTAGTTAATGAAGCCTTTGGCCACTTGTATTGAACGGATTCCTCCTCCTCTCTTATATAAGGAGGAGCTCATTTTGTAAAAGGGAGGTGCCTTGGCCATGGCCTTTTGGCCTCCATGCTAATGGAAAGAAGGTTCATTTGGCTTCCACATTTCTCCTTGTGTGCTAGGCGTTGATCCATGTGTGTGGGTTTGGCACTTGGGGTTGTCTTGTGTGTGAGCATTGCCCTCCCTTGTTCCTTTTGACGTTGGCCATGGTGCCATTGTTCATGGACGTGGGTGTGTGTGCGTTGTTTGCACTTCTTGCAACTCCTCTTGGAAGAGCCTCTCACTTCCATGTGAGGCGGTTAGGGTCTGTTGTTCCCCTTTTCTCAACAATTTGGCGCCGTTGCCGGGGACGTCGGCCTTTAGCCGTTGGGTTTTTTCAAGCTTGCCGTGCCTACACTTTGTGGATGCACCTCACACTTGGATTGAGTTGTGGATCCGTGTGGCCTTCTGTTGGCCTAGGGTACCTCTTTCTTTTAATTTTTGAGTAGTTTTAGTTCATTTTTTTTGTTTGGTTGATGCACAAAAACACCCCCTTACCCCCTTCTCTCATCCTCTCTCACATTCACACACACTCCCACCCATTCATTGGGCCATCACTTTCCACCACTACCATCTCTATGCTGAGTGATTGTCTTGATTAGAGGGATGGGTAGTACTCAGTATCCCTCTCCTCTCTTCATTTTTAACGAAAAATAAAAAATAAAAATTTATTTGTGCAATATGACACCCCACGAAAATTTTTGTCTCTTATCCACACTATGCACAAGTAGGAAAATAAGTTGAGCATGGAAAAGAACGTTTTAAAACATGTGCGTTGAGTTGGCGATTTCTTAATTGTTGAGTTAAAGTCATCCATGGCCGTTTTATGGCTTCACGTGGGTCTCTGGCATAGTAGGTACGAGTGGAGCATTAAATCTCCCACTCCCTCTCGCTTTAGGCCTCTGCCAAATGTCTGACTCGCGCATGTGATGGGTTTCCCAAAATTCGGTGGTTAGCTACGATGTGAATGCATTATTATCATCGTCTCTCTCTCTCTCTTCATTCTCTGGAATAGGCTGATGACTTCGCTGGTAGCTCGCCTTCTCCATCTGCGTGTGAAGCAGGGGCAGTGCCTTAGTGCTCCCCGCTCTTTTCATCAGAGCTAATGTTGGGGTGGAGATCTTTGGCCTGCTCCCCCTAATGGCATTTTGAGCTTGGCCCCGTGTTCGGACTTGCATCTTTTATCTATGCATGCGAAGGGTTGAGCTCCCAGCTCTCTTTGCTTTGGGCTTCCCCTTCCATCCCTTCCCTTTGAGACAGTCGACAAGCACCTCTGTCTCTGCCCGGATGGGGGAAAGACGATTGCTACCAGAAGTAAAATTTTCTTTCAGCGTACATATTACTCCTCAGCATGCGTTGTGCTTTGTGTTCCTTGGAGACGTCACGAACTCGCTCTGAGAAGGGATGTGCAGAATAAGATCGGGAATATATTATGGTCTGTGCTTTAGCTGCTAATCCCAGTCTGCCCCATTGTCTTACTCGAAAGTGTTGGTCTGAGAGGAACTTCTCCTTTGTTTCACTCTCGGCAATAATTTCCTCTAGGCATATCTCAAGGGCTACTATTGTTCGCTAATTCTTACTCCTAATCTATTACAGCGAGGTCCTGCTCAGCTTGTGCCCTCCATCTCTTCTGAGGGCCGATGTCCAAAGCATTTTCACTCGGCTGTGTGCACATCTATAGCTGCTTCTCAGTGGCCCGGTGGGGTTGAGCCTTGGGCTCCCCCGAAGTTGGGGTTAAGCCTAACTGCTCCAGCTTTTCTTCTCTATGATGGGATTGGGCCTTGCGTGTTCCCCTCTCGAAGTTGCTTCTGTTCCCAAGGCAAGCCTCAGACGGTGTAAGCCTCTCTGTCATGCCAACGCTCACATATCGACCTTCCCTGGGGAGTTCAAGGACTTATGCATCTGAAAGAGGAAAGTCTGAAAAGGACCGATCGGATACCTTGGAAGCTCAACCTTTGCTCTCTACGCTTATTGCAGCTGATTGATGCAATCTAAAAGCTGAAGGATTATGAGCTTGAATTCATATTTATCCAGGTTTCCAGCTTTGGTTGCATTTACTCGCAAATAAGGAGCTTGATTTCTTTTGTTGTTTGTTGCCACTAGCTTATGATTATCATGTTCATTCTAAATTAATAGAGATAAACGATGAATCATGTTCTTATGTGAGTTTCGAGCATCATATCTTCACTGATATATGTCAATGTTCGTGGAATGTTCGGGTAGACCTTCATCTTTTCGTTGAATGTGCATACTACCACACATGCATATTTGTTTGGTCCACGCTTGGCTGAACATGTAGGTTGGAAGTTCAAGGATGGGAGCATTGCCATCCCAACTCATTGTTCCCCCTCTCGACTTGGCTAACAGAGAAGTTTCTATGCATGAAACTGGTTGATCCGCACAAAATTGGGGGTTTCCATATCACACTCACATGCTCCTTCTCTTCCTTCTTGCTTCACCTCAACACATTGCAGCCTCACAGCCTGGAAAAGTATCAATGACGACAAATGCCGCTCCACCAATGACTTCCGCAAGGTCTGCAGTGTAGGTGAGATTAAAGGAAAGGACACAGAGGTTCATTGGCTTGGAGCTTACGAATACGTCAATCTACATACATTATGTATTGTCTACATTGCTCTGCATAATAATATTTTCTTCTCCTCTGTCTCGAAGGAATTTTGAACAAGTCTCAGAAACTCAATTCTAGTCTAATCTACATGGAAGAAACATGCTAGCCGTTGTCCATATGATTAATGCAGGGGTTGCTTTCTTGAAGCGCGTAGATGCCACTCCTAGTGTGGATGTTATGCAAGCGGAGTATTTGTTTTGGTTGGGGTTGTGCGATTGCCCCACTAAGGGGGATTGTTTCCACACTCCCTAGCATTGTGGGCAGATCATGTTGGATATGCCTGACACTTGGATTTTGAGTTTCTTGTTGCAGTACTTGGTGCCCTTGATATTGGTATGATTTTTTTGACCACACGGGGTTTGTGTCCAGAAACTCTACTTGTACCTTGAAATGAACTCTGTTTTGATTAAATAAGTATTTGCATCTTTGCGAAATTGCATTCATTTTGTTTTCATATATTGAAAGGACGTGTGGATGTGTGTTGAGCTAGTAATGACACAAGGAATTAAAGGTACGAAAGAATCACAACTACATTATGCTATTAGAGTGTCACAAGAGCTTAACAATTGAGGATGCATATTCGGGCTTCAACATTAATATTGACTAAACATGCAAAGAGGAATTGGAAGATTGTAGGTCGCTCGATGCCCTCTCATGAAACCTCTATTTTTCAAGTACATATCCCTCAGGAACTTCATATCAAAGGTTGTTGGCAATAAACCTCATGGATTTGTTTCCAAAAACCAACACCTGAGTGTGGGGGGATCTTGTTTTGAGTATCCATGGGGCTTTGCTAACCATCTAGAAAGCTTTATTTTTCTCTCCTTGACCACCAATGTTAGATATGGAATGCGCATGCACTTCAAGGTCGTGATGAATTCTTTGCCTATGCTTTCACAGGTTTTGAAGAACACTTTGTAGCTCACCCAAAGACAACAAACTCTTGTGTGACTGCCCATATATTTTCTCCTCGGGAGTATGCAGTTTTCAATAAATGTTTCTCACCTATTGTGCTTATGCAGGCTCCACACTCCCTTGTGGTCCTAGAGGGTTGTGGACTTTTCTTTATATGCTTGGCCCAACTAGGGGAATTGTGTCCATAGACAGTGTCATCTATGCACAAGTGTGAACTTCATGATATTGTATAAAAAGGGAAAACGAGTTGTATATGTTCATGACAGGCTTCAGGATACTCCATGTCTTACTAGTTGCTTCCAAGGGCCATCTGTATTCTTTGCTAATTCTTGGAGTTGCAGGTTTTGGTGCCCTACCAAGGAGTGATACACGTTGGATTTGAAAACTACGACTCCTCGAACCACCTCATATCTATGCATTTATGATCTTTTTTTTGATGGAAAGCTTGCAGGTGATTGGAGTATATTGATTCTTCTCCTTGGGGAAGGAGTCCCTTGTGATGGTTAAAAGGTTTTTTGGGGTTACTGAATTCTCCCTTGCTGATCTTTAATTAAGAAGTTTATCTTCAGTTGCTAGACATGAATTTCTCTTGATTTTGAGTATATAGGTTTGAAGCAATGAGGGTGTTTCCTGGTCTTGCAAAGTTTTTATTGCATGTTTGTCATAATCATTGGAAATAAATAAATTGCTCATATGCTTGTGGTACAAAAGTCACAATGGTATGCATGCTGCTTGATGTTGTGTCCATTGATTGACTAATAGAAAACGGGTTCAAGACTGCACAAACTCTTGCTACTTGCTAATGCATTTCTTTTGTTTCCATTCTTTATTTAAGCCAGTGGCTACTTCTAGTAAAGTTCTGGGTGGTGTGCATATTGCTTATACTTTAAAATGTTCTTCATGATGTAAGCATGCATTCTTTAAAAGATATTTGCTGGAGAACATGCACATACGGAGTTGAAATTCTTAGACTTGAACCAAATTAAGTGTGAAGTCATAAATGAGTGCTTGTTTTTTGCTAGGAAGGAAACTCTCTAGTTTCACAATACTCATTTAAGGCTTAATTTTTTCATCATGCATTGCAGATCAACACACTCAGAACTTTTACAATGATCCTTCTTACCTCTTGTGGATGATTTGTTACTATGCTTTGCAGGAATAGGGTTGGATAAGTGGTTTGAATCTCATGTATGCTTGTAAAATGATAGGACTCATAATGTCGCATTATTGTCTGTTCATTCTATGAGCACATAAAACTCATGTTAAATTGCAAGATTGACTAGGCGCATAATGTAAATGAGGGTAGGAAGATGCCTTAATCATGATATCATATTCATCTCATGCTATGAAACGTCATATGTCACACTTGCTAGAAGATAACTAATTTTGGATTGCAGAGATAAGAAGATTTTTCAGGAGCTCTTCTCATTAGAAGAGAATTTTAAGTGAAAGATGTCCCCTAAAGCGGAAACTAAAAATGAAGTTACATTTTGTGGCTGGTTCTTTTCAATTTCAGTCTACTTGTTCTGTATGTTTAAATTTCAGGTATTTGAGCTTTGAAGAGAAGGCACACTGGATGGAAGTTGGGCTGACTGCCCCCAAGGGGATTGTGTCGCCCAGCTGTAAAGACTGAAGATGCCCAGATTGAAGAATGGACTGAGGGCTTGGAGTATTGCAGATATGAAAGATTGAAGGCTGGTGTGTTGCAGGTTCAAAGATCAATGAAGAATATGGAGGCCTGAAGACTGCAAACTTCAAATTGGAAGATTTGCAGACTTGGAGCTTTTCAGAATATGAAGACTCAAGATTGATCCAGTTCAGTTGTGTATGATCCTTTTTCTTAGTTTTGTCGAGGGCGACAAAGTCTAGGAGGAGGAGGGTGTTGCTACAAGGGTTGCCCATATTCTTCCTCATGCTATGGCATCCTTGAGCCCTCATGAAATACCATCTTTTTGTAAATTAGGAGATGTCCATGTGAACACTCTCCTAAAACCACTTTTTGATCATTCCCTAAGTCTATGGTATTGAAGCCTTTCCTTGAAAACTCCTTTTTGAACAACTCCTTTTTGAACAAACACAAAAAGCCAACGTAGAAATCCATGCGCTCCCTCTCTCTCTCTCTAGGAAGATTCTTTTTTGATTTTAGCAACTACCTACCTTTTTTTAGAACATCCTTAGTTAATGAAGCCTTTGGCCACTTGTATTGAACGGATTCCTCCTCCTCTCTTATATAAGGAGGAGCTCATTTTGTAAAAGGGAGGTCCCTTGGCCATGGCCTTTTGGCCTCCATGCTAATGGAAAGAAGGTTCATTTGGCTTCCACATTTCTCCTTGTGTGCTAGGCGTTGATCCATGTGTGTGGGTTTGGCACTTGGGGTTGTCTTGTGTGTGAGCATTGCCCTCCCTTGTTCCTTTTGACGTTGGCCATGGTGCCATTGTTCATGGACGTGGGTGTGTGTGCGTTGTTTGCACTTCTTGCAACTCCTCTTGGAAGAGCCTCTCACTTCCATGTGAGGCGGTTAGGGTCTGTTGTTCCCCTTTTCTCAACAATGTCATGGGTTGTATAAGCTCATAAGAGTAGGTATTACTGTAGGATTGACTTTGAAAGCCTCTACCTGCATTTCTTCCAAAGAAACCTCTACTACCTCTACCTCTGAAATTACCTCTCTGATTTCTACCACCTCTTCCTCTTGATTGAAGTTCTGATTATATCCTCCACCATTCTGATTATTATGCCAACATTCATGAGCTAAATGATTAGTCTTACCACAAATCCAGCAAGCTTTGACACCATCTTTATTGCATCTGCCTCTTTCTCTTCCTTTGCCACCTCCTCTTCCTCTTACGAAGTAAGCCTTAATAGTAGTGCCTTCCTCTTCATTCGATTGTTGCTTGCCTTTGTTATTTTTCTTCTTGTCCTTTGAATACGTTGCTTGACCTGTACTTTTATCAACATCACCTTTGACATCCTGCTCAAAGGTTAGCATATGTCCCAACAATTGATTCAAATCAGGAGTGAAATGATCTAATGACAATTCAGTGGATAGAATAAATGGCTTCCACTTATCATCTCCTCTCAAACCTGTGAGAATTTGTCTCACCAATTTGTCCTCTTCAATGTCTTCATCAACTGCTCCTAATGCATATGCAATATCTTTCATCCTTGCTACATGATCAGAAATGGATTGAGAAGCCTTCTTCTTGAATGTGGTAAATTCTACCCATAAAGATGCCTTCCTTGACTTTTTAGTGTTTTGGAAATGCTTGTCCAAAGCATTCCACATGTCAGTTGCACTTTCAAGTCCTCTAATGCAACGTAGCAAGTAATCATTGACTCCCATGTAGATAATGCTCCTTGCTTGAGCATCCTTCTTCATCCATGTCTTCAAATCTGAGAGCTCTTCCCTAGTTGGAACACTAGGATCCCTAAATTCTGGTTTCTCTTCTTCACCTATGATGTATCCTATCAGATCTTTGTTCATAAGATGACCTTCCATCTTCATTGACCAAGCAGGATAGTTTTCTCTATCCAATTTCTCTGTCTGAAGCGAATCTCCCATCCTTTCTTCACTTGTGCAATAAATTCTTCAAGATTTGTGAATAATGAATGTACCTTTACTTTGAATGTAGTTCCTTTGATCTTCTTGATAGCTTCAGGCCTCCTTCTCTAGCTTTCACTTCAACCTTTCACCTTTTAGATCTTCAAAGATTAATTTTTGTATATCTGCAACAATCGGGGTCCTCCTTTCTTCAATTTTGATGACTCTTGCTCTGATACAACTCATAGAGAGTGTTAATCTCCAAAATAACAAGTTATCCTTGATGATAGAGCAGCCCTATATCAAGAACAACTCAAAACTTCAACCAATTTTGGAAGACCAATGCCAAATTATCAAACTTTGGATTGATTGTGAATAAACTGATTATTCAGAAAAGTTTGGTGCGCTTAATTCACTCATTGACTAATCAAACGTGTAAAGTTTTCAATGAGACTTTATACAAGGTGTGTTCTAAAGTTTGCTCACCTTCTTCAAGTTAAAACTTTCCAAAAGATTCATTAGATCTTGAGATTTTCTTCAAACAATGTACCTATGTCTGAAATTGTTCTTCTGTGTAGTTGACTTTGACACCTGCAACTTCTAATGCATGGTTCTCCCAAACTAGACCCCATTTATTCAAATGCTTTTAGCCACAATTAGCTTACCTTCCAACTTAAATAATGAGTGTTTACGTGATCAAAACTTTACACTGTGGAGGGGATATTTGATCAAAACATTGAGCATCGGGATTGCACATGTTTCTGTCTTCACTTCTTCACATTTACACATGTAAATGTTCCTACTTAAAACTCTCTCAGCTTGATCACAATTAAACTCTCAAAACTTGTATAGAAGTCACTAAACTATATAACTAGACTTGTACAAAAGCATTCATCATGAAGATAAACACAGAAGGAGCACTGAGCAAAAGATCAAGGTGCAACTTTCTTTTATTTAGAGAAAACTTACATCTGATTGCTACTTCAAGTTTTTCTCACTTTCCAAAGTCTCTAGTGACTTCTAAAACTTATCACTCATAATCCCTTTTTTTCTTAGTACATCTATATCAAGTATATATAGATGTTTACATCACAACTCATCATAGATGCAAATTTTTATGTACTAATTACAAGATTAGTATATATGTATATACAAGTCCATCTTCTGACCATGTAGTAAACTTCAAGCCTCATATGTTGAACTTTGCTTCATTCTTCAACTTCAAATCTTTGTCCAAATCATCAATTGATGATTGTCTTGCACCAACAACACTCACATATGTATACACACACATATGTGCATACACACATGCAAATGCATACATACATACGCACACATGTGCATAAACACATAAACACACGCACATGTATACATACACACTCATATACATATTACATACACACATGCATATGCATACATACATACATACATACATACATACATACATACATACATACATACATACATACATACATACATACACACACATATGCATACACACATACATACACACACACACATATACATACACACACATATATATATACATACACACATACATACACCCATACACACACATACACAAATATGCATACATACATGGACACACACACATGTATACATACACACATGCATATGCATACATACATACACACATGTTTGCATGTACACATGCATATACATACACACATGCATATGCATACATACACACACACATACATACATACATACACACATGCGTATTACACACACACGCACATATATATACACACTCACATATGTATACACACACATATGTGCATACACACATGCATATGCATACATACATACACACACATACGCATACATACATGTACACACACATGCATATGCATACATACATACACACACATTTGCATGTACACATGCATATACATACACACATGCATATACATACACACATATGTGCATACACACATGCATATGCATACATACATACACACACACACATACATACATACACACATGCATATTACACACGCATGCACATATATATACACACTCACATATGTATACACACACATATGTGCATACACACATGCATATGCATACATACATACACACACATATGCATACATACATGTATACATACACACATGCATATGCATACATACATACACACACATATGCATACATACATGTACACACGCATGTATACATACACACACATACATACATGCATATGTAGAATATAAATAATTAAATATCTAAAAAATAGATCTTTAAATTTTTAGAGTTTATATATATATATATCAAAAAATAGGATTTTTGAGTTTTTACACATAAACACATCCTAAATAAAGTATATAATTAAATGTATGTAAACATTAGAGAAAAAATCTAAATATATAAAATATAAATAATTAAATATCTAAAAATTTGATCTTTCAATTTTTAGGGTATATATATATATATATATATATATATATATATATATAATTAAATATATCAAATATAGGATTTTTGAGTTTTTACACATAAACACATCCTAAATAAAGTATGTAATTAAATGTATGTAAACATTAGAGAAAAAATATAAATATATAACATATAAATAATTAAATATCTAAAAAATAACTCTTTAAATTTTTAGGGTTTATATATATATATATATATATATATATATATATATATATAATTAAATATATCAAAAATAGGATTTTGGAGTTCTTACACATAAACACATCCTAAATAAAGTTTTAGGATTAATATTAATTTATACAGTGAAATATATGTAATAATATCTAAAAAATAGATCTTTACATTTTTTAGAGTTTATATATATATCCGAACATCTCCACATGGGATTAGATAGCATCTCCACATACACCTTGGGGAGCTCATGACCATGACGACTCCAAGATATATTGCATACGTGATGGAGCTCCAGTGACAGATGCGGCTGGAAAGTCCATGTGTCAACACATACGACAGCTTTGCTCCATACAATTTGGACATTCTATCATGTTGAAATTGAGCGAATAGGATAAATATTCCAAAAGTTATATCACACAGTCGATATATGAAGAGTATCGACCAGCACCTGGGCATCCTATTGTGAGCTCAGAGTGGACTTAGCACATGGCACGCGAGGTGATGTCTCATCGGCGGTGTGAGGCTTGCTATGCTTTCAGAACAGGCTTACTGAAGCCTCTATGGTTAAATGTTGAGGAGTGGGAATCGATTCACGATGAGCAGCAACATACTCCTGACGGATATCGTCAAGAGCGAGATGCGGCTGCCACATGTTTAGATACGATTGGAACGTCACATTTGGGTAGCAGCAGATATGACAGTATGCGTTACCAGTTTGTAAGTATCATTTTAATTATTGAATTTGTTTGTGTTAAGCACATCATGTATGTTCATCTAACATTTTGCATATTATTATAGGAGTTGGCAGTGGCTCGTCCTCCGATGCGACCGAAGGAGTTTATGGATATCGTCATGGATTGGGTGCACAGTTGGAGGACTTGGAGGGACGCAATGCAATCATTTCATGGGAGCATCTATGATGAGGTGAACTTATAGCTTGGTTTGGTATTTTTAGTTGTTGTTTATAAATATTATGTCAATTTGTCTCATTTTACGCATATGCTTTGTTGCACGACTGTAGGTGTAAAGGTTTTGATTCCCTTGAGCATATATATGGTAGTGCTTTGCCACAATTTTGTATTACATTCATATGTGGCAATGGTGCACCATAATTTTGTATTTGGTTCCTATATGGAAGTGCTTTGCACATTTTGTATTTGGCTCATATATGGCAGTGGTTTGCCACACTCTTGTACATGCTTCATTTATGGAATATATAGCTTTTTTGTACATGATTCATGGTTCATTCTGCTCATCTCTTTTGTGTCCGATAGTATTTTGCTATATGAAATCATGTTTTGGTTGCCATTAGAGTACACATCACATATATCGGTTTTCTTTGGGTAGAGTGTATTGTCTTTTGCCACACAACATCATGGTAATGTTGCTACAGCAAGAGACAACACACTCTACCCAAAAAAAATCTGCACATATGGTCGTCGGTATGCCCATCGATACTCCCAGCAGGACATCGATATACACGACACTACGTTCAGTAGGTCACCGATATAAGCATTGGTATGCACATCGGTATTACCGATGCTCATATCGATGCTTATACCGATGCTTAGACCAGCACTTTGCTACCAATGCTTATATTGACTCATACATCGATGTCGAGGCCAATTCCCGCCCGCTCATTTTCCACGGTAGAAGCCTCGGTATAACCCTGATATGTTATAGTGTTGCCTAATAAAAAACTCGAATATCAAAGGAAACATTGACTATCAGATCAACCTCAACAAGAAGTGGTGCCTGTCATGGATGCGGCTACGGTGGGATATGAAGTTCATGGCTATCTGGCACCCTCTCATAAAAAACAAAATTTTTTCCTCTTATGGAAAATTCTCCATCGGGGAATCTGGACCAAACTAAAGGCGAGCAAAATTTGCGGGATGTCTCCTTGGTGCAAGCACTGCTATCTTTCCATTGAAGATGTTGGCCACATCTTCTTTTCTTGTCCCAACTCCAACAGGCTCTCGCAAATTGTTGGGAAGAAAATCAGACTTCAGAGGCATATCAGCTAGAAACAAGCCCTTCTGGGAGAAGCGATCGGATGCTCGACTACTCTTTGGAATGCCATCAGAGGGGAGATCCTCTAGAAAATCTGGCAGGAAAGATGTGCTTATAACTTTGGTGACTCCCCCAAAGAGTGGTCGATCAAGAGATCGCTATTCCACCTCGAAAAAAGAATCAACAACTATAAAAATTCCCCCCGTTTTGGACATCATAAAGTGCTCCTTCTGATCAACAACAAGATTAAACCCAAGTGGGTCCCGCATGAGGGAGATGAGAGGGTGATTACACTTCTTTGTAATGTTGTCTAAACTCTGTAAGATCTACCCTTGCTCTGTGGGACTTGGGGGTCCCATGGGCACCTTGTACTTTTCTTTTCTTTTCATTTAATACAAGTCCAGGAGAGTAGGCGTGGCGGAACTTCCTTTAATTACAAAAAAAATAATGTTGAGTAAAGTTTAAAAATATTTTAAGATATCATCCACTAAGTAGCTATGAACCATACAAATTATGTTGCATTGAATTTTTTTTGCAAATTTATCAATTGTGCTTCAAAATGAAACATTGTTTGTGACATGTTATTTACCTTGCAATTTTATTTGGGAAAAAAATAAAAAAGTGCTACCAAAAAGAGACACATCTTACGTAGGGAGCTTTCTCTAAGAGTACTTTGAGATACAATAAAAGGTAGGAATGAACGAACACATAAAAGAGGTTCAAAAGAACATATATTTCTATGAATATTCATGGACATTACCTACTTCGTTGGATAGCTTAACTTTTCTAATTTTCTTTTGGTCCTTCTTCATGTATTAGATTAGATCTTCAACCTTGATTTCTATGAGCAAGAATTTTCTTACTTCTTGTTTCAACGTGAATTATTTGACCTGTACTTCTAATATAAAAGGAGCCCAAAACTCACTCTTAGATCTTATCTTCAATAGCCCAAATAACTTGAGTTATGACACCTAGTACCAAAAATGTATCACAGTCTTGTTTTACACACGAGGATGTGATCTTCAATAGTAGGAATAGTTTTGAGTTGTGAAGGCTGCCAAAAAAACCTATCCCATCATTCCACTTCACATGATCTAGAATCTTCATTTCTAGAACAACATCTTGAACATCTTCAAGGTTCCTAGCCTTTTTTTCCTCTTTAAAATCTCATAGAATATATTCCATTAGTGTATTCACCTTATTAGAGACTCGCATGGTTGTTATTGATTATGATACATCACCCCATGCACTTATCAAAATAATTTGACCATGTATGCATGTATGTTGCTCTAGCACAATGGTGAGAACCACGTTAAGAAGCTCCACCTCCTTAATGTCAATCCGCGGAAGAGATAGGAGTGATATGAAGATCGTGAATGTGAGATGAAGTGAGAGTGAAGGTGAGAAGCATAGAAATGCACACACACATACACACACACAAGGAAGAGACAAGCAAGACACAATGGAAGGTGGGAAATTAGCTCTATTACTCAAGAACACTATTACAAGCTCAAACTAGCTCTAAGCTCACACTAGCCAACATGAACCAACCTCAAAAATGAGCTCTCTAGCTCTTTTTATAGTTTCTAGACTAGTTTTGACCGGTTTCACATCTAGTGACCGGCATAGTTAAAAAATAGGTCCTAGAGGCTATTTGGAAGGGTAAACGATGTCTAAAAATAACAAAAATTGGTACGAGCATTCTACCTAAGCTCCTCAAGCTCGAGGACTCCTCGGCTTGCACAAAATGGAGCTATGGATTACAAAATGGGGTTTTCTATGTTACATATGTTACAATTAGTGATAATAATCACTGTTGAGTGTTTGAAGAATTAATAAGAAACATATTTGTTTGGAAAATTGATCCGACTGGTTGATCCGCCTGGCTCCCTACTCCTTCTTTACATGCTTCCGTGGCGTCTGTGCCTCTGGCTGCTTCCAACACCCCCCTCCCTCTCGCTTCTGTCGTCCCTGACAGAACCTTGTTGTGAGGTCTGCCGGATGTAGTTCTGTAGGAGGTCTTGAGCGAGGGTGTGCTCTGATATACGAATGCCTCGGGCTAGATCAGCCTCGAGTTTCTCCCAGTCGATAGGTTGCGGCTCGTCTGGTGGTGGGAGCTGATAATGTGTGGAGTACACCATTCGTTCACAGGCGAATAATTGCAATAAGTGTGTGGGCCTGCTTATAAATACCTCTGAATGGTACTCCCAAAAGCCGGTGGTGAACATTTCTTCGAATGTCTGCTTGTAGCATGCCGGTAGGTATTTGATCTTGCAGTGCCAGGCATAACACACCCGTAGCGATGGCGTTGTGCTCATATCATAGACTAAATCAAAGTTGCCATGCTCGAAGCCCGGGGTGTTTACATGGGGAGCCTTGATGCGTCGGAAGACTTTAAAGATCATCTGCATCATGTCAAAGATTTTGACAGTCATGTGCGCGGCAATATCATCCATATGCTTTAACCTAGGGAGCCAGTGGCGGATCGTCGCCATCATGTAGCCTACTGTGGGTAACTCGATTGGTGGCTTGAAGTAGGGATAGTTCAACCAGTCTTGGCACTGCTTATTGTTTTGTACCTTAATAGCGAATGCAGTCCAAGAGCGGCGTCGTGGTACTGGTCCCCAGCACGGGTTAAATTTTAAGTGCAGCGGCGCTTTCACCCACATGCTCATCATCTCTGGATAGTTTTGCAATAGATCTTTGCGCCAGTCTGGTTGAAGGATTTCACCTCTCTGCGCCCTTGGTGGCAAGTCTTCCGGTTCGAATTGAGTGGCATGCGTTGGTTTCATACTTGTTTCTTTCTCTATGGCTGACTGATATTCGGCCATTAACATGAAGTACGGTTTATATTGAAGCTCGTGCCCAGATATGTATCGTCGCGGGGCCAATTGAGCAAAGAATGGTGACTGTAAAATCCTCTCTTCAATCATGGCCATGGCATGTAGTTGGGCCTCTACTCTGGCCGAGTGTGTCCTTCCGAGTTCTTCAACTGTCTTCATCCAGGCGGGAGTAGGTAATTCATAGGTCATCTGGCCTTCGGCCGTGACACGTCCGCCTGGGATGGGTATCGGTTCGTATGCCTCTTCAAATGTCTCCTCCACCGGGATAGTGACGGTTTCTTCCTCAGCTGGTAGCTCAGGTGGGGAGTCTGGCCTAGGTGGTGCTTCATAGGCTGCGATTCTAGATTCAAGATTTGTTACCTGGGTCCGGAGTGCGTTGAGTTCCTCTAAAATTTCAGGGGCAGGATCCACAGGTGCTGGTAATTCTGCTGCTACTTGTACTTGTTGTGTTGCCGGTTCTCTGAGCTGTAGCAGCTTGTGATCTTCCTTTAACTTTTGGTGCTCTTCGTTCATACGATCATAGTCCTCGAGCAATCGCACATGATCATCTAGCAACATCCGCATCGATTCAGATGGGATTGCCTTGAATCTGCTCGGACTTAATGGTTGTTCCGGATGGTCCAATGCCGCTTCCAAATTTTCTCTATTCTGCGCTTGGAGTCTCACGTTCTCCTCCTGGGCTGCGGCTAGGTGTCTCCTGAGTAGGCCCATATTTCTGGTCAGCGTCGCATTGCGGACGGTTTGGGTTCGAAGGAGGTTGTCCAAATCCGCAGTGGCCTCTTTTGTTTTCTCCTCACTTTCTAGTTCTAATTTGTGATAGGCCTCTCGTAAATCTTGGTATCGGTTGTTCAGTGAGGCATTCTCAATTGATAACGAATTAAGCTGCGTTTGTAGTTCATTCGTCGTTCTCTGCAGCTGTTGATAGTTGGTGCCGAGTGATGCAAACTCATCGCGGACTTGTGTCATGCATGTGAACATGTGTTGAAATGCGGTGTCTATGGCGGGTGATAATAGTAATGGAGTGCTAATTGAAGATGCAGTGGAATTAGATGCAGCAGGGATGGGGAATGGGGTTGGGAAGGTGGATGCAGTGGTGAGTGTGGAAAATTGTGACGTGCCTAAATATGAGGGTGCTGTGAGTGGAGTGGGTGGTGGTGAGGTGGATGGTGATATGTCCATGCCATTGGACGTGTTTAGTGTTGTGACTGTGAAAAGTGGTGTGATTGTGGGTGGTTGTGTAGGTGTGAATACGGGATTTACAAATGTAGAGTAGTTTACAGGGGGGATGGTAGGAGCACCTTGGTGAAACGGGGAAATAGGGGTTAGGGTAGGTTGGGGGGGTGAGACTGGTGAGAAGGTTAGTGGGGTTAGGAAGGGGAATGGGGGTCTTAGAGGTGGGGAAAACGCTGGGAAGGATGAAGGGGTGAAGGGGTTAACATATGGATGTGGAGGGTTGGGTGTGGGCATGGTGGTATGAATGGGTAAGGAAGAGGTTGTGGCTATGTTGCTTTGTACAGGTGTGAATGTGGGGGATACAGGATGGGTTGGTGAAAGGTGAGGTGAGAGAGGACTCGAAGGGGTGGATGTTATTTCGAGGATAGTAGTGGTATGTACAACGGTGGTATGGGGTGGCGAATCTACAAGGATGGTTTCTGCGGTCAATGAACTTTCTGGGGCGAGGCGTGCCTCCCTGGCTTGTGCTGAGGATTGAGCTCCTGTTGGGACGCGAATATATTCTCCGGGTTTTGAAAGTAGTCGCACTCGGCGGGGATCAAACTGTGGTAGTTGCTTTCTTTGTAAAAACCTGAGTGCTTCATGGGAGCCTACTGATTTGACTAACTCTCTGAACCCTCTGATGTATGCGTCTTCGAATCCTCCGGAGATGAGTTCCTGTTCAATTAATGCCTGGCTCTCCTCTTCCGTTAACTTCTTTCGTGCCCAGGCTTTTTCCATGGTACGATATAATTATTTTATAGCCAGTGTGTACGCTGCGGCTTCGAATGTCTCATCTTCATATGTGCTGGTGTCGCCGTGTGTGTCGGTTTGTTGGCCTTGGCCCTCTGTCTGTTCGTCATGTGAGCCTTGGCTGGCTTCATCGTCGCCTTCCTCGTTGTCTGTTTCGGTTCTCTCTTCTTCAGAGCTCGACACAGCTTGTCCCTGTGGCAAATCTCGTGGCGTGGTAGGGTAGCTGGGACGTTCATATTCCTGTGAGAACAGTTGTGCTTCTGAATACTGGAATTCGTTTGAGAATGCATCAGGCATCTCAAAATCAAATGTCGTGTTTATGGGGTCGGCCTCCATATGTGGTATTGGGAAAGAAAACGCTTCCGCACCAATAGTGGTGGGAGCTTCTGCTGTTGTGGTGGTGGGTTCTGAGGTGGCAGCTACCTGAGGTGCATCGGTACTAGTGGTGGCCTCTGTAATCACTGGTCTGGACAACCGTATGCGAATAGGTTGTACAGTGGGAGCAGCTTCTGTCTGTGGTCGCTCTGGAGATGGTTGTGGTGATGGCGACTCTGGCACTTGAAGGCAGGGGATGGTGCCTCTCATGCGCTTACCTGCCCTTGTTCGACTGGGCTTCCTGGCTTTCTTCGTTGTGCCTTTGAATGCCTTCAGTTCTTCTCCTGTTAATGCACGCTCGATGGGCAAGTCATAAGCTAAGCACATATAAACAATTCTAGTGAGCGCACAACATCCGTTAAGCACCTTCTTGCGCTCCCATCTGTGTTGTGCCAGGTACATCTGATCTATGATCCAGCTTGCCAGATCAACTGTTTGAGGTCCCATACATGCCAAATATAATCCGAACCAAATTCGTTTATGGGGCATGGTAAATCTGTCCTGAGCGGGAAATGCAAAATGTTGCATGCATATTCTTAGTGGCTTCGACAGCTCAGGTGTAATTGCCGAAATCTCCTCCCACTTCGTGACATCCCCACGTTTCATCGGTTCTGGAATTAATCTCTCTCGATCTGTGGGTGTGTGGGTGCCATGAATTTTGATGGCCGCTCTGATTAAATCCTTAGATAGGTAAAACCTTTTGTAAGGTGGATCATCCACTAGAGTAGGCAATATGAAGGTTCCTGGGATGTCCTTATTCTCTGATGCCAGTAGGGTAGTGATTAAGTAATAGCACCTGTAAAAATCCGGTTTGGGCAGAGGATCACTGAAATACTCTGTGAAACCTGCTCTGGCCCAAACATGAGTTAAATCCTGGGTGCTTTGTAGGGCTTCGAACTCTCTGGAGAAAAACTGGTACTTTCCCCACGTGCGGTCATCAAAAGTCAGAGAGGATTCAAATATAAAGTCCGCGTCCGCAAGGGGTCCTGCAAGGCCCTGAAACCAATGAGAGTTTCTGTGTATCTTTTCGGTGTAGCCCATGGGTGGGTTGTCGATAGGCATTGGCCCTGGAAATCCCTGAAATTCCGGCGGTGGAGCAGTCGGGTGGGACTCTGCTCGTAGCACGTTGAGGGGCACAGCCGCTACACTGGGGCCTGCTCCTGATGTTCCTTCGTCGGTTTGCATGGTGACTTATGCGCTAATGAGAAAGATCTGCTACAAAAGATTAACACATTAGCATGGAAATTAATTATGATCCCATTAAAGTGAGACCGCAATCCCTTTCCATAACTGATGCGTAACCCGTGTAGCCAAGTGCTGTGATGTGATGGATGCAATATCTCTTGCAGCACTAGTGCAGGTCTCTAGACACCTATACGTTTCAGATCATGCATACATTTCTTGATGAGATGAGATTACGAGTGGTGTGTGATGATGGTGTGTGAATTTATACAAGGTTTAAAGGTTAGTGATTTAGTACAAGGTTGTATGTTAGTCGGGGGGTAGTTAGACAATGGGTTAGGGGAAGACGGTTGGACACGTTTCGGTATCCATTTCCTAAAGATCTTGGAGTGGGTGGTGGGTTTCTGCTGAGGGGTAAAAGGTGGTGTCGGGTTTGGTGGTATCGAGGGATGAGATGAGTTATGGGGGTTATATATTACATGGCTTATGGGTTGAGCTATGACACATGGTTTGGGTACCCAAATCTGCGTGGGCGTGGGTCTATGGGTAAGGTACTTCTTGGCGATCCAAATCTGTCGAATGCTCGGACCTGTAGAAGAAGGTCGAGGGGATGGTGGATATCGATTCTGTTTCTGTACTGCCCTTTTTTTGTCGATTTCTGCTTGGCTGGAGTTCTTTGGTGCTTTTTGTCCTTTTGGCACCCATATTTGTCTGGTGCCGCTTCCTTTGGGAGGCCTAAACTGCCTTCCTTGTTGAATCTTCTGATACTGCCGTCGGTCTGGGTTCCTTCGTCGTGGTTGACTCTGTCGTAGTTGGGGGTGAGAGGTCGGATGGACACTCTGCTTTGGAAAAGAAGGGAGTTCCAACACTTGCGTGACCTGCCCATTAGGAAGTGATGCCTTTTGTAACTTTAATCTAGGCCAGTCCGCAACAAGCTTGGAAGGATGAGCACCGCAGGGTGTCGTGCTCATTTGGCCGCTGATGCAACCCACCTGACCTCTGATTGTGTCCATCTGCCCAAGCGGTTGGGTAGCTGTCTCTTCTAGTTTGCAGGAAGTCCCAGGGAAGATCTCCTGTCGTCCTTCTGATTGACAACTGTCTATAGCCACGACCGAGTGGGTCGGTGTAGACGTAACGTGACTGAGCTGATTAAAGGTCTTCCGGTCTTCCGTCGCATGCGTTTCATAGGGTCTAGGGTCACAACCGTCAGGCGGAATGCCATTAGGGAAGTCAAGCGGTATCACTCGCTTCTGCTCGAAGGTTCCAATCTGTAAGGAGCCTTGTCTAAGATTTAGGTCCACTGAGTGATCGTATAGCCAATCTTGGCCAAGGATTAGGGGTTCTATCAGGTCGTCATCATGGCACACTAGTAGCTTCGCTGTCATGGTCACATCCTTAATGAGGATAGGAAGGTCCACCTCACCCATGCAAGGGGTTTCCATGCCTCCTAGGCCTATGAGGTATGCCTCAATTGGCCGCATTTCTATTCCTGAATCCTTATAGTGGGACCATCTAATCGCACTAGTCGCAGCACCTGAGTCAATTAAAGCCCTGAGCTCTTGGCAAGGGTTGCCGTGCTCTAGCCTAACTGTAATGAATGGTCTCCTGTCCACTATACTAGGATGAGTGGTTGACTTTACTTGACACATGGCCATGGGATATCTGGGTGTAGTTTCCAGATGGTTATAATGTTCTCTCCCTAGTCCTTGTCTTCTTAGCTTCATGCGCTTAATGCGTTCTATTGCTTCTGCCTGAGCTTCCGCTCGTATTCTATTTTCTTCCTCCCTACGCTTCTTTGCCAACGTGAGTCGTCTAAGCATATCCTCAGTAAGAGGTTCTTGATATAGCCTGACTCTACAGCCACTAATATAATTAGGCATTATGTTTCCTTCTAAGGTGGCTAACTGTACTGCTCCGCTTGTCGAGAGTCTGTTAATGATCATAGGTCCATAACCTCGCTTTTCTAACTTCCGTGCGTGTTGTTTCAGCGTATATACTAGAACTAAATCTCCTTCTTTTAGGCCTTTATCTTTCACATGTGCATCAAAATATGCTTTCTATCGCTTCTTCGCTGCATATATTCCTGCTGCTGCCTTTAGCCTCGTTTCTCCTAATTGTTCCAAGTCCATTATTCTCGCTGATAATTCATGGCCGGTCCACTGATGTTCTTGTGCAACCTTAAGGGTCGGTATCAAGAAGTCCAAGGGAAGCACAGCATTCTGACCAAAAACCATCTGAAAGGGAGTTGCATTGAGTATGGTCTTGTAGGCCACTCGATATGCCCAAACAGCGTGGTGTAACTGTTTGTCCCAATCTGAACGTTTGTTGTTCACAAGTTTTGTCAGTACGTTACAAAGGATCTTATTAGTGCTTTCAGCCTGACCATTGGCCTGAGGATGATATGGTGCGGATTTCTTGTGAATCACCATAAAATCTTGTAACAAATATTCAATGACTTGGTTTAGGAAGTGAGTGCCTCGATCGCTCACTAACTCTATAGGCAATCCATATCTTGTAAAGACATTTTCAAATAAGAATTTTGCAGTTGTGTGTGCATCATTCTTTTTCGTGGCTTTTGCCTCTACCCATTTCGTAAGATAATCTGTTGCAACAATAATGTATTCCGCATGTGTACCTTTTGTAGGGGGGTTAATGGGTCCTACAAAGTCTATACCCCACTTAGAAAATGCACGTCCGCCCATCATGGGTTTCAATGGCATTTCATCTCTGCGAGTAGGAAACTGCGTTCTTTGGCACACATCACATCTCTTAACATAGGTATGAGCATCCATGTGAAGAGTGGGCCACCATAATCCTGCAAAGAGGATGGCTTTGGTTATCCTATCGGGTCCAAAATGACCTCCTGCAACACCTTGGTGTGCAGTCTCTAGTATGCTCAGATAATCGCTTTCATGAACACATTGTCTTAGATATCCATCTCGTCCTCTTTTGTATAAATTATCGCCAATAAGAGAATAGTCTTGAGCTTCCTGCTCCAGACTACGTTGTCGAGCTAAGGTCATGCCTTGAGGGAATGTGTTCGTCCTCAAGTATGTCACTAAAGGTTCACTCCAGTCTGGTGTGAGAGACACATGATATAAAGTGGCATGCTCTACTGGTGGTCTTTCACGGCAAATGTGGCATTCTTTACACAGCTTGTAGACGTCTGCTTCCATTGAAGGCCAATATACTCCTAGTCTATGCAGAGTCTGTAATGTTCGATGTTTCGAATGATGTTGCTTTAGTGCACCTATGTGTGCTAGTTGCAACCAATTTGCATGTTCTGATTCATCCACACAACAGGCAAGAATTTTTTGATTATCCTGTTTATATATGCTTCCTGCTAAGATTTGGTATCTCTGAGACTTGGTAATCTCTCCTTCTTTGATCTTTAACCTAGGATTCTTGGGTCCATAAGTGAGAATAGGGACTATAGGCTTAGCCCATTCTGGTGCTATCTCAAGATTAAACAAATATGCATCTGGTAGGTCATCCATTACTCCTTGAGGAGCTTCTCCTGATGTTAATCTTGAAAGGTGGTCAGCTCTAAGATGTGTCTTTCCTTTCCTGACTACTACTTCGAAATCGTACTCCATGAGTAATAGAAACCAGCGTATCAATCGTCCTGTGTTACATGGTTTGTTGACTAAATATAATAGGGCTTGATGATCTGTAAAGAACTTGAATTTGTTGGCCAACAAGTAGTGCCTAAACTTCTTTACAGCATAGATCATCCCTAATCCCTCTCGTTCCGTCGTGGTGTAATTTCTTTCTGCTGCGTTCAGTTGTCTGCTAGCGTAGGCTATGGGGAGATCTATGTTACCTTCCTTCGTGGGTTGTGCTAACACACATCCTACGGCGTAATTGGATGCATCCACATGTACATGGAATGGCTTACTCCAATCTGGGGTGGTCAATATAGGTGCTGAGCACAAACGTCGTTTAAGTTCATTGAATGAATTTTCACATTCATCTGTCCACTCAAAATTGGTCAAAAGAGAGTACAGAGGCTTGGCTATGATTGCATACATGTGTATGAATCTCCTATAATAACCGCAATGGCCCATGAATGCTTGTACCTCTTTCACATTAGTTGGTCTAGGTAATTCTGCAATTACCTTCACCTTTTCCTCGTCCGTAGAGATTCCATTTTTTGACACGATGTGTCCTAGAATTTTGCCTTGTCTGACCATGAAAACGCATTTTTCTGGGTTCAAGCAAACCTGATATTCTCGACATTTGTCAAATATTTGCCTTAACTCTGGGATATGTGTCTGTCTTACATTAGAATGAGCGCATATGTCATCGACATAAACTTCTAAACTCTTGCGTAAGAATTCCTTAAAAACATGACACATGAGTCGCTGGAAAGTGGCGGGTGCATTTGTTAAGCCGAATGGCATTACACGAAATGCAAATATGCCCCATTCAGTGGCAAAAGCCGTCTTGTGTTGATCTTCTGGAGCAATGGCTACTTGATTATAGCCTGAAAATCCATCAAGAAAGCTGTAAACTTCCTTGCCCGCAACTCTTTCCAATAGATGTTCTGTGATAGGAAGAGGATAACTGTCCCTAATCGTGGCGGCATTAACTTTTTTAAGGTTAATACACACACGCAATTTTCCATTCTTCTTGGGCACTACCACAATTGGGGATACCCATTCGGTATGCTCAATTTCGTAAATGAATCCTGCTTCTATCAAACGATCTATCTCCTCTTTAATCTTCGCAGCGTAGTTATCATTGTACGTGTATGGTTTTTGTTTAGTCGGTTTTGCATCTGGAGTCATAGGGATTCTATGAAAACATATATCTGGATCTACTCCTTTTAAATCTTTGTAACTCCAAGCAAAAACATCTCTATATTCGCACAATAGGGCAACTAGCTCTTCTTCTTCTTCAGCTGTCAAATCATGCCCTATGTAGGTACATTTTTCTTCTTCTCCCTCTATGGCTACTATTATTTTCTTGGTTTTCTCTCGGTTATCATATACTTGTCCGTCATTCGCCTTTCGATTGGGCATTCGTACCATGATTCTTCTATCTTCAATTTCATATTTCTTGAAATTCTCCGGTACTTCAAATAAAGATTCTTCTTCTTCTGACATGGTTTCTTTCTTCTTTCTTTTCTTGCCTTCATTCTTAGTAGTCACTTCTGTGGCTAACCTTACCTCGTTCGTAATTTCCTCGTGTCTCTGAGTGTGAGTCTCTACTTCGTAGAAATATTCTTCCTCTGATGCAAAGGGTGGGTCCATGATAATTGATTCTAAATCAAAATCACTTGCATCCTCAAATGCATCAGTGTCTGGTTCACACTCTTCTAAAATTGCATCGCCCATGATTGGCTCTATCGTAAAAACTGAAATGTCATAGCCATCCTCGTCACAGTGGGGTGTCCATTGTTCTTCATTGATGGCTACATCCATGGTTGCTAGAATCTCTGTCCAACCATGGGGTTCAAACTCCTCATCTGGGAATACTACAGGTGCATATGCTGGATCTTGAAGGGTTCGTGGATGTTGTTCTGCACCTAAGGTCCTGGCTTCTAACCGTTCTTCCTCTTGTTTTGCAACTTTACACATCCATAAATGAGTATCCTCATGCAACCAAGAAGGATCTGACTCTAATGAGTGCACGGATTCCGTCTCTACTTGTGTCTTATGGATGGTATTCCATTGTATTGGGGGTACATCTCTATGTGAATAGTCTTTAAGATTGACTTTGGTAGTCACTCCTAAATGTTGCAAGTACAAAGAATTAGTTCCCCAATCCTGTACAATTTGCAACTGACGCATGAATGGTCGTCCCAATATCATCTCATATGCATGGTTTTTTGCAAAGTCACAAATGGCGAAGGTATGCTCAAATTCTACACCACAAGTGGTGAGAGATATGCCTTCTAGTAAGCCTAATGGTTTTTCTATGTGTCCATCAGCCATTTGTAGCTTCATCCTAGTGGGTCTGAGTGCGGGCTTACCCCAACGTTTCCATAAAGCGGTGGTAGCTATGGCTACTCCGGCTCCTGAATCTAAGATGGCTTTCGTGGTGTAACCCTGATGGGTTATCGGAAGATAAGTGTTACCTTCCTCTCCTTCGCTCACATCTCCAATCTTTTCTACGGGTATCTCTGGTACCTTATCTTGTGATCCTATTGGTGAGGGAGTAGTAGCAAGCTCGGGGAATTGATTTGCTACATGCTTCCACAATTCTGGTTTTACCTTTAACAATTCCTCCAGAGTGAGATTACACTGTACTTTAGTGTTCTTGATCACATCCGTGTTCCTAGGGATCACTGATTCTTCATTCCTCACTATTATCGTGGGTGCTCTCATACTAATGGACTTTGCTTCCCAAGGTCCTGTGAACTGAGGTAATTCTTGTAAAGAATTAGATTCAAATCTTGTGGGTTCACTCAGGTGTTCCACCTCTACATCATCGTAAATAGAGGGGATGTCTTGGGGAAATTGTTCCTGCAAGTCATCTATTTCTTGAATAGGAGGATGAGTTCCTTGTTCTTTTCTCCATTTCTCTTCTTGGATTTCTCTCAAAAATTCATGTGAGTACCTATGTATGGAAGACAAATTGTCTTGACTTTCTGTATCGGGTACTTGAGACAGGGATGGTGCATTCCTCTCCTGTGTCTCTGGGACAATAGGGTTCCTAGGCTGATCCTTTTTCTCTTTGCTCTCGATCAAATATTCTAGCCTCTCCATTAATCCTTGAAAGTGTAATTCCGGTTTTGCCATGTTATTCCAATTAAGATATCGAGAGGCTTCGAACAAAGCTTGTGCTAGTTCTACCATCTTCATGCAAAGTTTAGTTCTCTCAATTTCCAGATCAGCTCGAGGGTAGTTCTTACTCATTTCAGCTACTTGAGGTCCCTCTTTTAATCTAGCCTCATATGCACGAAACATCATGTCTAGATTCTCTGGTATGGGTTCCGCTAAAACTAATCCTGATTTCTGAGCTGGGTTCTCTTGATTCAGTTCTTGTGAAGTCAATTCTTGGATTTTAGCTCTAGATTCCTTTAAACTTCCTTCCAATTCCGTTATCTTTTTACTCCATTTTCTCTTAATTCTTTCTCTAGAATCTTTCCAAGATTTTGTCTTTTTACTGCTAGATTCTGCAACTTCACTGGTTTCGGCTACTTTCTCTTGATTAAGCTTTTGGTTTTGTAAGAGCGCCTGGGCTCTTGTTATAGCTTGGATAGGCACGTACGTAGGGTTGGATCCATCTGCGTTATTTACAATGCCTATCACGTTGATCGGTGTCACACTCGAAGCATTAACTGGGTTCTTAGGACAATCTTTGATTACGTGCTCTTTGCCACAATCGGCACAAAAGCCTTGTATGTTATAGTACTGTGATTGCCTGGCTATTGGGGGATGTGGGCAATCCTTTATGAAGTGATCTCCTTGGCACCTAAAGCATGGTCCTCTAGGGCACTGTGGTCTCTGTTGTCTCAATTGGGGCCGTGGGTTTGGGTTTGTGTACATCACATTAGCATAGTCTGGCTCCCAACTTGGTTCCATTGGAGGACTATCATAATGATATGTCTCCACGTGTTCTAGTGACTCTGTGTAATATGCGGGTGGACTATCGACATGCGTAGAGTCAAAACTGTTTGAGTGTGGGTCACTCTCTGTGATCAAAGGTGAAGAAGGCACTAAGGCCCTACTTAGGTTTTCTTCTGCAGCAGCGTATTTGACTGGGATGACATTTGCTGGTGGTGGGGGCTGCTGAGCTAGGACAGGTTGAGGTCTCTGTTGAGCCTGGTATGGGTAGTTCTGAGGAGGCCTATAGTAATAAGGCTGAGCATTGTAATGGCCTTGATATCTACCTGGCTGCTGGTATGCTTGCGGGTAGTTCTGTCTCACGGTCTGTTTGTTGTATGGGCAGTCCTGAGCCGTATGATTTGTGTATCTTCTTTCAATTGTACAGTATCTTCCATTAGGATTGGCTTGTGGTTGTGGTGCATTGGGACACACATTTGCCATATGATCACCACCACAGGTGTAACAACGCTTGTTTGTAAACTCCCTAGGTTTACTAGAAACTCCTAGTTTCTGGGCCACTTTCTCTGCTAGGTCCTCTATCGAGCTAGACAATTTCGTGGATGCTAGAGATGAACAGTCTGAGTCCTTATAGACCTTTGAGAGTTCCAACTCGTCTCCTAAGTTGTCCTCAATGTCTATACAAATTCTTACACACTGCTCTAGCGTTCTGGGTTCTTTTAGGTACACATAGGAGCGTAGTTTAGAGCTCAACAAGCCGTCTAGAAACAATGACACTAGTTTAGCTTGTGAGGGAAGCTCTTGCATTGGACATCGTTCAACATACTGTCTAAACCTACGTCCTGCGAGTCTAACTGTTTCCTGTGGGGTCTGTTTAAAGCTATGAATTAACGAAGACGTATCATGTCTTATCCCACTTTTAGAGAATTCAGTGATGAATGCCTCCAAAAGGTGATGGATGTCTCTAAATTGTCTTTGTTGCAATGGTTGGAACCAAGCTAAAGCGGTATTCTTTAACGTTAGTCCAAATGCGTTGTATTGCGTAAACATGTCTTCGACTTGTTCTGCTCTTAGTACTTGTTTGAATTCTGCGACATGATCATAGGGATCTCCTGTCCCATCAAAATAATTTTTCATTGATTTTACTAACTGTGTGGGTCTCAATATTCTTGCGTGTTCACGTGGTCTAGGTAGAGGAAAGTCATCTCTACCACCTGGTATTCCATGATCTCTTGGTCTATCCGTGGTTGTTCTATCTCTCCCTATGGGATGAGTGAAGTTTAGCTCGGGTCTTTCTTTATTCTTTTCTCTTTGATTTCCATGGGCTGATGATGTTCCTGCCCCTGGTTGTCTTGTATTCAAGTTCATTCTAGATGGAGGGAATATCAATTCACCTCTCCATGTATATGTGTTTTTAGCGTGGTCAGGCACCACAAAGACTCTTTCTGAAGTCTCGTCCAGATATACCACCTTTCCAGGTGTATCCGGGTCCTTGAACTCGTATATTGTGATGATACCTACCTCACTAGGCTGTTCCTTTCTATACCTCCAAAAGGCTTCATCGGTCTCTTTATTTACCAACAACTCGATACTCCTGTTATCTTGAGGGATCCACTCTGGGATGAGTACTCTTGTTAATACGGATTTCCCTCTGGGTGTTCTAGGTTCTTCTAACGGTTCTTTTCCTTGAAATTTCGCTTCCGCCTCTAATTGAATTGTGCCAAACTCATTAGTATCATTTGGCTGCGTACTTAGGACGTACATGGTTCCTTCCTTATCTATGTAAGCGTCTCTCTCAAATTTCACCACTGGTCTCTCCAATCCAATGGGTTGATCGGGGTTGTGCAGTTGCACCACTTGCCTTCGCAAACCATCTTCATAGATGCGAGCACCTAATCGGTTGGTTTGGAGAAACTCTAATTGAGTCCTATAGGGTCCTTCTGGTTTTTCTAAGTATGCTACATTTGACCCTACTTCTGGTCTTTCTGTGTTAAATGCCATTTCTGATCCGCTGGTGTCTGAGCTCTCGTAGGGGTAACTACTATTCAATTGTTGAGCCCACGATCGAGCAGTAGTTCTTACACTTGCCTCTGAAGATCTAAGGCTTCTTCTGTCCGTCTTACCTATATGTTTGCCCGATCTAAGGTTCATTAATTTCCTTCCTTGCTCACTCAATCACACACTTAGATCGTCAGTGGTTCTTTGTTATTAATTCTTGATTCTTTTTAATTTCCTTTGGATTCTTGTCTTAATGAATGCGTCAGGAATTCGACTTTCGTTATGATTTTGAGTTCTCGTTCCGTCAGACTTATGTTCTTTCCTTTAGGTTTTCGCGTCACACACACCTTTACTTTTAGTCTTATACTTGATAGAATTAGGTATCTTGAACTTGAGGCGTTCCTATCGTCTTAAATCCACAATGCTACCGTTTATCCTAAGCTAAGAATTGACTGAGGGGGTTGAGTAATCTTCCAACCTCGAGTCTGCTTTTCAGTTGCTCTGATGCCCTGTTGCCCAAGAAGCCGTGCTTCCCAAGCTCTGCTGTCTTCAATGCCTTGCTTGATTGCCTTTGCTTGCCTTTGCTAGACCTGGAAAATTCCAATGTTAGACCAATTCACAAGAAGATTACACACTTGAGTATATACACCTTTTAGTCCCTTCCCTTTTGCCCAAATTTCCAATGTGTGCCCCCTGGCTTCCTAGTCCCAAGCTAGGTGAACCTCAAATTAGCCTATCCAAAAATAGATGTATTCTTTATATAAAAAAAACAGTTGAGGTCACGTAGTACTCGCCACGAGCTTTCTAACGAGCTATTAAGCTCAAAAAACGGACTTCGGATGAAAAAGTTACACGCGTTCAGGCCCTGGGGGGTAAAAATTGACAATCCAGTTTTCCCTCAAATATGAGCTAAGGGGTCTCCTATGAGTCTAATGGTCCAAAAATTTTCCAAAAATACCCTCAAAATTGGTCAAAAATTAAAGTCCAAAATTTGCGATGGGGGTGGGCAATCGCGATGGTCTGGGACTGTCGCGATGGTCCAAGCGAACCGTCGCGATGGCGTGGAATTTGGACAATCGCGATGGCGCGAAAAGGCGAACCGTCGCGATGGCTCGAAGTGAACGATCGCGATGGCGTGAGGTCGAACCGTCGCGATGGTCCAAACAATGAACCGTCGCGATGGCGTGGAATTTGGACAATCGCGATGGCGCGAAAAGGCGAACCGTCGCGATGGCTCGAAGTGAACGATCGCGATGGCGTGAGGTCGAACCGTCGCGATGGTCCAAACAATGAACCGTCGCGATGGCGTGATCGGATGGACAATCGCGATGGCGCGGTCAACGGTCAACGGTGGACAATCGCGATGGTCCGAAGTGAACCGTCGCGCTGGTCCGCGATGCGATGGCTTGAGCCAATCGCGATGGTCCGATTTTGGGCTGTCGCGATGGTTCAAAAGTTGAACCGTCGCAATGGTCTATCGTGACACGTGGCACTGTCGTGGCGATGGCGTGGGCCAATCGCGATGGTGCGGGGTCAACTGGACAGTCGCGATGGTCCGAGTGGACCGTCGTGATGGCTCAAGTGAACCGTCGCGATGGTCCGAAAAAGCGAACCGTCGCGATGGTCCGGCCGAGCCGTCGCGATGGCGTGAGCCTATCGCGATGGTGCGACACAATCGCGATGGTCCGAACCAATCGCGATGGTCCGAACCAATCGCGATGGTCCACCAAACAACGAATTTTTGAAATGCAAAAATGGTTCCGTGTATGCGCAAGGATCGCCTACCTCGTGGTGTGGTCGCCTACCTCAAAATCCGAAAGTTGCAGACCATCGCGATGGTCCGCCCTACTCGGAAATTTCTGACAGAAAGTACATGTTTTACCTTTTGGAAGCTCTCCTGATGCTCTGAAGCTCTGTTCCTGCAAGAAAACTCAAGAAAACACAAGCACACACAAGCACAAAAGTTCTCTCTCGCTCTCTCGCATGCACAAATGAGGGGAAATGAGGAGAATGGGTGGATATGGTGAATTTTCTGATTTTCTGGAGATGAAGATGATTATGCGGTGATGAAGATGGAGTGTGGGGGAGATGAAAAACACTAAAAACTAAGTAAAAACACAACAAAAACTTGAAAGTTTTACCTTCCAACGCCACTTCTCGCTATACTCTTACCATCACACATTCGTCCTAGACTCGATCCCCGGCAACGGCGCCAAATTTGGTGTTGCTCTAGCACAATGGTGAGAACCACGTTAAGAAGCTCCACCTCCTTAATGTCAATCCGCGGAAGAGATAGGAGTGATATGAAGATCGTGAATGTGAGATGAAGTGAGAGTGAAGGTGAGAAGCATAGAAATGCACACACACATACACACACACAAGGAAGAGACAAGCAAGACACAATGGAAGGTGGGAAATTAGCTCTATTACTCAAGAACACTATTACAAGCTCAAACTAGCTCTAAGCTCACACTAGCCAACATGAACCAACCTCAAAAATGAGCTCTCTAGCTCTTTTTATAGTTTCTAGACTAGTTTTGACCGGTTTCACATCTAGTGACCGGCATAGTTAAAAAATAGGTCCTAGAGGCTATTTGGAAGGGTAAACGATGTCTAAAAATAACAAAAATTGGTACGAGCATTCTACCTAAGCTCCTCAAGCTCGAGGACTCCTCGGCTTGCACAAAATGGAGCTATGGATTACAAAATGGGGTTTTCTATGTTACATATGTTACAATTAGTGATAATAATCACTGTTGAGTGTTTGAAGAATTAATAAGAAACATATTTGTTTGGAAAATTGATCCGACTGGTTGATCCGCCTGGCTCCCTACTCCTTCTTTACATGCTTCCGTGGCGTCTGTGCCTCTGGCTGCTTCCAACAATGTATGTATGCATTCATGTATGTATGCATACATGTGTATGTATGTATGTATGTATGTATGAATCTCCATAGATTATTCTAGAGTGGTGTACCTCTCAAGAGAACCTGGCAGACATGTTCATGAAGGCTCTACCTCCAATTCCACTCCAGTACTTGGTGGACCTCTATAGCATTCAATCACTCCAAAATGGAGCTATAGAGAGGGTGTTGATGACATGATTGTTGGATTTTGAGGTCTGTGGAAGCATGCAAATAGCACAAGGAAGAATAAGAAGAAGCTTGGAGCAAAAATCACAATACTGAATGTATTACCAAGAGAATGTACAAAGATAAGTGACCCATTAGGATTATAGGCATATATACAAGACACGGGGGGGCCTCCTAAAGAGGGAAAAAAGTGTCCCAATAGTCCTAGTGTGCTCACACACATCACTACCTAAATATATCAACAAATCTCCACTAGGAGTGATGCGGTGAACAACGAGCTCGCACTCATGTATAAAGAAGTGCCAAGCTATGTGGAATCAATCCACAAAAGGAAATAAGCCCAAAGTTTTGCGAAAAGCTTCAAACTTCTCCCCAAGTAGAGCCTTTGTGAAAAGTTCTACAATGTTCTCTTCTGTGGGCACATATGCCAAACTGATCTCTCCAACAGAGAACCTCTCCCTGACATAATGTTAATGCACCTCAATGTGCTTAGTGCGAGCATGGAACACCACGTTCCTCGCAACTACCGATGCTCTCTCACTATCAGTGAAGATGGTGGTGGTAGAAGACTGACCAACACCCAAATTAGCCATAAGGCATCTAAGCTAGAAACGCTCAAAAGTCACTATGAAAGCTACCCTATACTCAGCCTCACAACTAGAAGTGGTCATAGTAGGCTACTTCTTGCTCAACCAAGATATGCATGAGCTAATAGGCATGAAGCAAAAACCATTGGTGGACGCAAAAGTGTCATAGAAACCAGCCCAATCAGACTCAAAAAAAGCATATAAATCTAGCAATAGTGATCCCCCCTTGGGATAAAACAATCCAGTTAGTCAGGGATCACTCAAGTAATGAAAGATGTGCTTAACCACCTACCAATGCTTGGCACTTGGTCAATGCATAAAGATGCTCATCTGTGAGACAACAAACTGAATATGTGGCCAAAGTAATGCATAAGTACATCAAGCATCCAACAACCTATTGATAGAGAACAACATCAAATGCATCTCCAGCATCATGAAGACTCAACCATCAACCTATCTCCATAGGATTGATAATAGGTTTGCAATCTTCAAGGCCAAAATGCTACAATAATGTGTCAATATATTTTGTTTGACACAAAGCTACTTTGCCATTAACTTGCATAAAATGAATGCCAAAATAATGATGCAAATGCTTCAAATCTAACACCTCAAACGAGGCATGCAAGTTAGCCTTGAAATCAGCAATATGCTTCTCATTAGTAACAGTGAGTAGCATGCAATCAACATAGACAACAATGATCAGAAGCATATCATTTGCACGCTTAACGTATAAGGTGCTCTCATTTGGACTGTTCTCAAAACCATGTGCAATCAAGTAGTCATGTATCTTTTCATACCACACACATGGTGCTTGCTTCAAACCGTATAATTCATTTTTCAACCTACACACTTTGTTTTCATGCCCTTTCTACACAAAAACACGGGGTTGAAAACATACACTTCTTAATGGAAGTAACCATTTAGAAATGCAATTTTCATGTCCAACTGATGTACGTTCAAACCATGATGAGTTGCAAGTGTAGAGATGCTATGAATAGTAGTCATTTGGCATGTAGGTGCAATGGTCTCATCAAAATCAATGCCTCTTTCTTAAGCATAACCTTTTGCAACAAGCCTAGCCTTATGTTTGTCAATTGTTCAATCAGGCTTAGGTTTAAGCTTGTATAGCCACTTAGTGCCAATGGCCTTCTTTCCAAGAGGCAAGTCACATAAATAACAAGCACCATTTTTCATAATAGCATCATACTCGGATTGCATAGAATCCATCCAATCTTTTGAATTTTGTGCTTCATCAAACAAAACAAGCTCATTCTCATCCGAAAGTCTAGAAGTAGCCATAGCATAGCAATCCGATGCAAAAGAAGCAATACGAGAGCTTGAACAAGTACAATATGATAGAGCTACATCTAATTTTCTATCTCGCAAAGTTTGCACAAGCCATTTAGGCATATTTTTTTCCTCCTTTATATGATCTCTCTCATCAACAAGTGCATCATGTAAATTTGCATCAGAAATGGGATGATCTGCATCATCATGTGGAACTTGTAAAGGTTGAGAAATTGCCTCATTTGGACTAGCACTAGACTTTGCACCTGTAAAAAGAGGTGGCAAAGTGACATGCACATCTTTGGAGCTAACTGATGTCTCCTTAGTACATGAAAATAATGGTTGAATTGCATCTTCCACAAAAACAACATCATGACTAACCAAAATACATTTATTCTGTGGATGATACAGATGATAACCTTTGCTTTTAGAACCGTACCTAACAAAAATGCATTTCACTACTTTATCATCCAATTTCCTCCACTATTGTTGAAGCACTAATGCATATGCAAGACAATCAAAGACATGCACATGAGAAACAAAAAGCTTGTGACCATTCCAAGCCTCATATGGAGTGATAGATTTCAATGCTTTAGTGGGACACCTATTATGTACATATGTTGCACACATAATAGCCTCAAGCCAAAAACTATGTGGTAAAGCCTGACTCTTGACCATGCACCTCGCCATCTTCATGATCGACCTATTCTTCCTTTCAACAACACCATTCTGTTGAGGTGTATATGACACTGTACACTAATGTTTTATCCCATGTTCAACCAGAAATGCATTAAAATTAGAAGACATATATTCCTCCCCTCGATCAGAATGGAGGTGCCCATTTTTCATGCTGATAGATTTTCAGCCAAAACCAAAAATTGTTTGAAGCACATAAACACTTTGGGCATCGCTTTCAATGGATATACCCATGCATGCTTGGAAAAATCATTAATGAAAGTCATGAAGTAAAGATAGTTCCAAAAAAAAGGTGTTTGGGTAGGACCACAAACATCACTATGAAGTAGGTGCAATTTTGGTGTAGCCCACAATGAACCATCCTTTGGGAAGGAGGATTCCTACATTTTGCCCAAAATATAGCCTTCACAGAAATGTTTATGAGGTGCCTCAAGTTTGGGTAGAGAGGACACAATTTCAGATTTCTGCAGGTGTAGCAAACTAGAAAAATTTAGATGACCAAAGCATGCATGCCAAAGCTTTGCATCTAACATAGCGTGAGATGCTTGAATTGCACATGCTAAATCATTCATAGATTTTGCATAATCTAGGAGCTTATACAACCCATGACATAAAATGCCAAAAGCAATAATGACATTGCCATTTGAAATATCATGAATTGTACATCTGTCATCAACAAATTTCACAACTAAGGCGATCTTGGCTAATGCCAAAATTGATAATAGATTTTTCTTGATCCCTGACACAAATAAAACATCCGAAAATGTAAAAGAACCACCATCAGCAATCATCACAATGATCTTACCAAATCCCATGATAGGATAAGAGGAGTTATTGGCACATGTGATAGTATTCCTTGTAGGGGTAGGCTCAAGTGAAGTAAAGAAACTACGCTACAAGGTAATATGTTCAGTTGCCCACTATCAAATTACCAAACATCTAAGTCTATTATAGACATACACTGTTCATGAGAAGATGGGTCATAATTGCAAACAGAAGTAAATGCCCATTCTTCCTTTTGCACAAGATTCACAGACTCTGATTTAGGTATAGAGGCTTTTGCAACAACCATTCCAGCCTCTTTTTTCTTTGGCTCTTTTGCTGCCAGTTTTGGGAAACTCTTTATGACATGATCATTTCCTTTAGAATTTTTGCTTTTCTGTTTTCTTCTACATTTGTCCTCTTTACACTTCCTTTCCCAAATAAGGTTTGTTAGAGCTACACATAAATTGCATCTTGTTCATCGTGATGTCCACGCATGGTATCCATTGAAAACAATGTCCAAAGTGCTTATGTGCTTCAAAAAATTCTTGTTCATGGCTCAAAATTTGTCAACATGTAAGGAATATATGTCTTTTAAGTTAATCCATTTTTGGTTGAGCATGGGATACAACATCAATGTATAAATTTGTATACACCTCAAAGAAACGGAGTTGCTAAGAGGAAGCACCATGGAAATGGAAATGTATATGGTCAAAAGTTAGGCTTTACCACATAGCTTTTGGCTTGAGGCTATCATGTATGTAACATATGTACTTAACAAGTATCCTACCAAAGCATTGCAATATATCACTCCATATATTGCTTGTCATGGTCATAAGCCATCTATTGCTCATCGGCATGTTTTTGGTTATGTGATATATGCATTGCTTTCTTTTTTGGTACATTTTTGAAAGCAAAAGCTAGTGTTTGTATGGTCTAGAGAGTAAACACATCTTGGTTGGTCATGATGTTGTTTTTTTGGAAGATGCAATCCCTTACTTTCATGTACCAAGGAGACATCAATCAACTCAAAGGATGTGTATGGCACTTTGGTACCTCCTTTGAAATGTGGACAATCAAATGCTTCTCCTAGTGAGGCAATTTATCAGTCTTTATAGGGTTCAAATGATTGATGTCGAACATTCCATTTTTATGCGGATTGAGATATAGAAAAGCTAGATGTAACTTTGCAATATCGTACTCGTTGAAAATTTGGTAATGACTCTTTTGCATCTGATTGTTATGCAATGGTCATATCTAGTCTTTGTGGTCATAACGATCTTGTTTATTTTGATGAAGCACAAAAATCATAAAATTGGTTGGCTACTATGCAATCAAAATATGATGCCATAATGAAAATGGTACTTGGCCTTTATGTGAATTGACTCTTGGAAAAAAGGCCATTGGCACTAAATGGGTATACAATATGAAATGTGAGCTTGAGGGAACAATCGATAGGTATAAGGCTAGGCTTGTTGCCAAAGGTTATGCACAAGATATGGGCATTGATTTTGATAATACCTTTGCTCTCACATGCCAAATGACAATCGTTTTGTAGCATTTATGTACTTGATGCCAATCATGGTTGGAATGTACATCAATTGGAAATTAAGATTTTATTCATGAATGGTGATTTACATGAAGAGTTCTATGTATTTCATACTTGTGGTTTTATTTAGAAAGGGCATGAAAAAAAAGTATGTAGGATCAAAAGGCATTGTATGGATTGACGAAAGAACCACATGCTTGGTATGAAAAGATACATGCATACATGATAGCACATGGATTTCATAATACTCCAACAAATAGCACCTTATATTCTAAGTGTGTATATAATGTACTTCTAATCATTGTTGTATATGTTGATGATATGATGCTCATTGGTCTTAGTGAGAAGCATGTTGTTGAATATAAGGCTGATTTGCATGCCTCCTTTTAGATGTCAAATTTGGGGCTCTTGCATCATTATTTGGGCATTCAATTTATGCAAGTTGACGAGGGATTTGACCTTGAAGATTGCAAACCAATTGCCACTCCATTGGAGATAGGTTTATGGTTAAGTGTTTATGATCCTAGAGTTGTATTTGATGTTGTTCTCTATAACTAGGTTGTTGAATGCTTGATTTATTATGGATAATATCACTTGATATTCAATTTTTTGTCTCTCATGTGAGTAGCTTTATGCATAGCCCATTATCAAGCATTGATAGGTGGTTAAGTGCATCTTTTGCTATGTGAGTGGTACTAGGGTACTTTGGTCATTTTATCACAAGGGGGGATCCTTATCACCACATTTACATGCTTTGATTCTAGTCAAATTGGGTTGGTTTCTATGACACTCATCTATCCACAAGTGGTTTTGTTGTATGTTTGGTAATTCATGCATATCTTGGTTAAGCAAGAAGCAATCTATTGTGGCCACTTCTAGTCTTGAGGCAAAGTATAGGGCAACTTTCATAGCTATTGTTGAATGTGTGTGGCACAAATACCTTTCAGATGATTTAGATGTTGCTTAGTCTTACCACCTTCATTCCTGATCAATAGAGGAACCATATGTTCCATGTTTGCACAAAGCACGTTGAGGTGCATCAATCAACTTGATTTATGTCCCTTTACACAAAGGCTTTTCCTAGGGAGAAGTTCAAAGATTTTTTCAATCTTTGGATACTTCCTTTTGTGGACTGATTTTATTCCACATAGATTGGTACTTCCTTATACATGAATACTAGCTTCTTGTTCACTACATCATTCCCAAATGGGATTTGTTGATACATTTTGGTAGTGTTATGTGGCAATACAATTAGGATATCTAGGGTACTTTTACCCTTTTTAGGAGGTTTTTCCATTGTCTTGTATATATGCTTATAATCTTAATGGAACCACCAAAACAAAATCCCATAACCATTCAACAATGGGTACCTAAGAAGTCTCAACTAAATCAAGAGAAGAAAACCATGCATATTATGTGGGTTACAAAGTGATGTTCCATTCCTCTTTTAAATCCTATAATCACTTCTTAAGTTGTCCATTATCAAAAGAGACCACGCCCCATCAAAGAGCATGCACAATAGTTAAATTTTCATAATAAACATGCACCTCATGCTCCTTCAATTCATGCATATGTTGGACAAAGCAACCATATACTTGTATATATGTACGTATGTGTTATTTTCCTTTCCATATCATTGTACATTGACCATCTAGTACTTCTAGATTACTTGAAATAGAGTTGACTTATCAAGGAAAATATAAATCTCTTCGTAAAACCAACCATGTCTTTTACACCATCAAAGATCATTTGGACTTCAACTATGCATCAAATATTGGGCCACATTACATGGCCTTGCATATGACATGGTTGTGAAATACCATGCACAAGAGCAATATCTTGTAATGTTTGGACACATATCACTTGTAAACTCTTTTTTTTCACTCATACTGGTGTTTTTTTATTCTAATTCTCAAGACCATCTACATTGACAAAATTCATGGTTATTATCAAAGAATATCTAGAAGTGTCTCTCTAAAAGCACACATTATGATTGTGTGCCAAAGCTTTGTTGAACTCAACACTCATGTTCTTTGCCTTCAAGCTCTTGACAACCAACATGGAGGAGGGATCACTTATAATCAGGTTGAATAACTCCTATCCTTTGTATTGTATGCCTCATTGGGCCGATCAAAGGTATATAAAAAACAAACCACTCAAGACCCACATCTTTAGTGTGTTTTTCAATAAGTGCATCTATGACCATGCATTCATCTAGCCACCTTACAAGGTTGTGCATCAAACACATTTGTGACATACCCATGCATAGCACTAAGTAGTGTCCCTATGACTATTTCCACATATTCATCTCTAATAATTTTTCTTTTACTTTTAAGTGGTGGAAGTAGCTTCATTTTCTTTTATTTATCACATCATACACAATGCTCCTAAATAAATCCATCTTATTTTTTCTTTTCCATCCATCTTTTGTTTTCTTTAGATGGGGTCACAATTCATTCACCACATACCCTTGTTCTATATCATTTCTTCCTTTTAGCACATTATTTATTTTTCTTTTGAGTGTGCACATAAAAGATATTTAGAAAAATAAAAAATTATATCCAAGAAGTTCTATGTGTTTAGAGGTTTTGAAGGTGTTGGGTCATAACTACAACATATATATCCAACACTTGATGTCTACACATCAACACCCATGCTCATCTCAAATGCTAACCAAGATGCCAATCCAAGATGATAGAAAGTAAGGAAGGGAGAATATTGAAGGAACATAAAAAAGCAATAAAAAAGTCAAAGTCAAAGTGGTCAAAGGGTAAAGACGACAATCAAAGGGGAGTATGAGCATGAAAGTGAAGGAGGAAGGGGTCTACCAATTTTTCCCAATCAAATCCCTCCTCACAATAGGTTTCCCCCAATTTATGGCCTATTTTTTTGGCATAAGACCCTATGTTTAGTAGTAACTAGGGCTACATTGTAAACATCAAATAGTAATCGAACTTCAAGGCATGATTAGTATCTCTGTTGCAGTTAGACGTCTGCGGAAGCACGCGAACAGCACAAGGAAGAAGAAGAAGCTTGGAGCACAACACACAAGACTGAATGTATTACTAGAGAATGTACAAAGATAAGTAGCCCATTAGGGCAATAGGCGTATATACAAGCCGGGGGAAAAAAACCTCCTAAAGAGGGAAAAAAGTGCCCCGGCGGTCCTAGAGTGTTCACACACATCACTACCTAAATATATCAACAAATCCCCCCTGGGAGTGATGCGGTGAACAAGGAGCTGGCACTCATGTATAAGGAAGTGCCGAGCTATGTGGAAATCACTCCACAAAAGGAAGTAAGCCCAAAGCTTTGCGGAAAGCTTCAAACTTCTCCCTAGGCAGAGCCTTCGTGAAAAGGTCTGCAATGTTCTCCTGCGTGGGCACATATGCCAAGCTGATCTCCCTAGCAGAGAACCTCTCCCTGACATAGTGATAATGCACCTCAATGTGCTTAGTGCGAGCATGGAACACAGGGTTCCTCGCAACTGCCAATGCGCTCTGACTGTCAGTGAAGATGGTGGTGGCAGAAGACTAGCCAACACCCAAATCAGCCATAAGGCGTCTGAGCCACACACACTCAACAGTCGCTGTGAAAGCTGCCCTATACTCAGCCTCACAACTGGAAGTGGCCACAGTGGGCTGCTTCTTGCTCAACCAAGATATACATGAGCTACCAAGCATGAAGCAAAAACCGTTGGTGGACACACGAGTGTCATAGCAACCAGCCCAATCTGAGTCAGAAAAAGCATGCAAATCTGGCGGTAGTGATCCCCCCTTGGGATAAAACAACCCAAGTAGCCGAGTACCACTCAAGTAGCGAAAGATGCGCTTAACCGCTTTCCAATGCGTGACTCTTGGGCAATGCATAAACCTGCTCATCTGTGAGACAGCAAACTGAATATCTGGCCGAGTAATGCATAAGTAAATCAAGCATCCAACAGCCTGCTGATAGAGAACAGCATCAAATGCATCTCCAGCATCATGAAGACTCAATCGTAAACCTGTCTCCATAGGAGTGGCAATAGGCTTACAGTCTTCAAGGCCAAAACGCTACAATAATGTGTCAATATATTTCGTTTGACACAAAGCCATTCCACCATCAACTTGCATAAACTGAATGCCCAAATAGTGATGCAAATGCCCCAAATCAGACATCTCAAATGAGGCATGCAAATCAGCCTTGAAATCAGCAATATGCTTCTCAAGAGGACCAGTGAGCAGCATGTCGTCTACATAGACAACAATGATCAGAAGCACATCATTAGCACGCTTAACATATAAGGTGCTTTCAGTTGGACTGTTCTCAAAACCATGTGCAATTAGATAGGCATGTATTTTCTCATACCAAGCACGTGGTGCTTGCTTTAAACCATATAACGCCTTCTTTAACCTGCACACCTGGTTTTCATGCCCTTTCTGCACAAAGCCACGGGGCTGAAAAACATACACTTCTTCATGCAAGTCACCATTCAGAAATGCTGTTTTAATGTCCAACTGATGTACATTCCAACCATGATGGGCTGCAAGTGCACAAATGCTCCGAACAGTAGTCATACGGCATGTAGGTGCAAAGGTCTCATCAAAATCAATGCCTCTTTCCTGCGCATAACCCTTTGCAACAAGCCTAGCCTTATACCTGTCAACTGTACCATCAGGTTTACGCTTCAGCTTGTATACCCACTTAGTGCCAATGGCCTTCTTGCCAGGAGGCAAGTCACATAAAGACCATGTACCATTCTTCATTATAGCATCATATTCAGATTGCATAACAGCCATCCAATTTTCTGAATTTTGTGCTTCATCAAAAGAAACAGGCTCATTCTCATCACAGAGACTAGATGCAGCCATAGCATAGCAATCTGATGCAAAGGAGGTACTATGAGAGCCTGAACGAGTACGATATGACAAAGGTGCATCTAATTTGCTGTCACGCAAAGTCTGCACCAGCCATTTTGGCATAGTTTTTGCCTGTTCAATATCAGCTCTCTCATCAACAAGTGCATCATGTAAATCTGCATCAGAAATGGAATGATCTGGAACATCATATGAAACCTGCAAAGGCTGAGAAGTTGCCTCATTAGGACCAGCGTTAGCCTGTCCACCTGTAAAAAGAGGCATCAAAGTATCATACATGTCTTTGGAGCTAACAGATGTCTCCTTAGTACATGAAAGCAATGGCTGAATAGCATCTTCCACAAAGACAACATCACGGCTAACCAGAATGCGTTTAGTCTGTGGATGATACAGACGATAGCCTTTACTTTCAGAACTGTACCCAACAAAAATACATTTTACTGCCTTATCATCCAATTTTCTGCGATGTTGTTCAGGCACTAATGCATATGCCAAACAACCAAAAACATGCAGATGAGCAACAGATGGCTTGCGGTCATGCCAAGCCTCATATGGAGTGATAGACTGCAACGCTTTGGTGGGACACCTGTTCAGTACATATGCTGCACACATGACAGCCTCAAGCCAGAAACTATGTGGTAAAGCCTGACTTTTGACCATGCACCTCGCCATCTCCATGAGTGACCTGTTCTTTCGTTCAACAACTCCATTCTGTTGAGGTGTATACGGCACTGTACACTGGTGTTTTATCCCACGTTCAGCCAGAAATGCATTAAAATCTGAAGACATATATTCCCCCCTTCAATCAGAACGGAGGGTGCCCATTTTACATGGTGACAGATTTTCAGCCAAAACCAAAAACTGTTTGAAGCACATGAACACTTCGGACTTTGCTTTGAGTGGATATACCCATGCATGCCTGGAAAAATCATCAATGAAAGTCACGAAGTAAAGTTAATTTCCAAAAGAGGGTGTCTGCATAGGACCACAGACATCACTATGTACAAGCTGCAATTTCTGCATAGCCCGAACTGAACCATCTTTTGGAAAGGAAGAACGCTGCATTTTGCCCAAAATACAGCCTTCACAAACATGTTTTCCAGGTGCCTCAAGTTTGGGCAAAGAGGACACCATTTCAGATTTTTGCAGGCGTAACAAACTAGCAAAATTCAGATGACCAAAGCGTGCATGCCAAAGCTTTGCATCTGACATAGCCTGAGAATCATGAACTGCACATGCCGAATCATTCACAGATCTTTCATAGTCTATGAGCTTATATAGCCCACGACATAAAATGCCAGAAGCAATAATCACATCGCCATTTGAGAGATCATGGACTGTACACCTGTCATCAACGAATTTCACAACCAAGCCAATCTTGGCTAATGCAGAAACTGATAACAGGTTCTTTTTTATCCCTGGCACAAATAAAGCATCTGACAAAGTGAAAGAACTACCATCAGCAGTAGTCAGAATGATCTTACCAACTCCCATAACAGGATAAGAGGAGTTATTGGCGCATGTGACAGTATTCCCTATAGGGGCAGGCTCGGGTGAAGAGAAGAAACTGCGCTGTGAGGTAATATGTTTGGTCGCCCCACTGTCAAAGTACCAAACATCTGAGTCTACTGCAGACATGCACTGATCATGAGAAGATGGGTCAAAACTGCAGACAGTAGTAAATGCCCATTCTTCTTCCTGCACAAGATTTGCAGACTCTGTTTTTGGTGTAGAGGCCTCTGCAACAACCATTCCAGCCTCTTTCTTCTTTGCCTCTTTAGCAGCCAGTTTTGGACAGTTCTTTATAATATGATCATTTCCTTTACAGTACTTGCAGAACAATTTCTGCTTTTCTGATTTCTTCTCATCTTTATCCTGGTTCTTCGATTGTGCAGCATTTGCAGATTTCTGCTTACTAGTAGAAGAGCTCCATTTTCCTTTGCCCTTCTGACTAGCCAGGAAAGCTTGATCTGCAACACGCATAATGGACCTGTTCTGCCTGGACTGATCTTCCTGCAACAGAACAGAGACTAATTCCTCAAATGACAAGGCATTCGGATTGCCTTTCATCATCAATCGAAGAGTAGAGGCAAAACTCTGATATGAATCAGGAAGGCCATTCAGAACGGTCTGCACAAGTGAGCTATCTGGTATAACCTCATCAGCAGAAATCAATTGTTCCTTTAGGTCTTTGATCTTTGTAAGAAAACTGTCCATCGAATCACCTTCATTCATGTGCTCACTCTCCAACTGTTTTCGGAGGTAAGCAACACGAGCCTCATTCCTAGCCTGGTACAAAGTGGTAAGTGTATCCCAAGCATCCTTTGCTGTTCTGCAAGAGCGAATGTGAGGAATAATGGCACGTTTGACAGACAAAGCTATCAATGCATGTGCCTGGGCATCTCTGCCATCCCAACGAATCTGCTCTGCAGTAGGTGCAACAGAAACAGCAGCACGAACAGGAATCTGCGGAATATCATCTTCGACACCATCTTCATCAGCTCCAACACCTGTATTTGCAGTACCTGTCGTTACAGGTGTAACAGGACGTCTTTCAACACCCTGCACAATGTTCCACAATCCTTTTGCAACCAGTACATGTCGCATCATATAAGCCCATAATGGGTAGTTGGTACCATCCAACTTATTCTCAACAGCCAACATACGGAATACATCACTGCTTTCAGCCATGGCCGGTGACTAAAATACCTTAATGCAGAAAATTGACTGTATCTCAAAAAGTTGAACAGAACTGCCCAGACGAGTTCTGCTAGACCTGTAGCAGACTTCGAGACACTTAAACTGGCGAACAGAAACTGGTATATACCTTTGGCACAAAAGGACGAAATAGCCTGCACAAGCACTGTGATAGTGCGTTCGGAGACCAAATTTTGTGCGAATCTGAGACTGCAAACGGAGGAGTGTCGACGGCGCCCTAGAAGAAGCAACGACCTGCTCTGATACCGATTGTTGGAGTTAGACGTCTGCGGAAGCACGCGAACAGCACAAGGAAGAAGAAGAAGCTTGGAGCACAACACACAAGACTGAATGTATTACTAGAGAATGTACAAAGATAAGTAGCCCATTAGGGCAATAGGCGTATATACAAGCCGGGGGAAAAAAACCTCCTAAAGAGGGAAAAAAGTGCCCCGGCGGTCCTAGAGTGTTCACACACATCACTACCTAAATATATCAACAATCTCTACACAAATTTTCTTTTTTTTTTGTTTCATTTCAATCGCCAAATAGCCTCTAGACATTAACTCTTAACCTAGGCTGGATATAACAATGTGGACAAAGCTCTTCTAAATCCATAAAAGTGAAAGATCTCTCATCTATGGGGTTGATTTGTTAAAGTTTTATCACTTTTGAGCTTTTTACTCTTATCTTGAGCAAAACAAGAGCTTTTTGGAGCACAATGCCTCTTGTCTACTCATGAGTGTGTGTCTATGTGGGTGCATGCATGCATCTATGTGCCTATGTGTGTGCTTGTATCTCTCTCTTATTCTAGGTGCATGTACTTCCACCTTGCAATGTTTACAACCTTCATACCATCGAGTGCTCGATTTGTAGATTCACAAGTGTGTGGATAGTCATGCTTGATGTTGATATGTCAGTTGTGCATGTGGGTCTATGAAATGAACACCTCAATTTTTCACCTTTATACTCCCTCTTTTCAATCCCTTTCAAATCCTAATCATCACTCTTTCATCCCTCATTACAAGCTCATAATTTTCCCCATCTTTTGCATGCTCTTCTCTCTCTCTCTGTCTCTCTCTTCACACAATGTGTAACCTCTTTCATCCTAAAAGTGTTAATAATGATACCTCTACTAATAAAAAAATAAATGGGTGACATAATGAGGTAATGGTAAGGTGGTGAGGTGAGGTAGTGAGGTAGAGAAGCACAACAAGACAATAGCAAGGCAACAATGAGGCAATGTGACAAGGGAGTGAGGCAATAATGAAGTAAGGAGCTAGCATCTAGGTAGCGACGAGGCTATGATGAGGCCTCTGTGAGGTTAAAAACAAATCATTCTCTTCATCCCTTCAACCATACATGCATCGATGATGTTATAAATAAAAAATTACACTTGTTCTCCTCATCCATCAACAACATTGCCATAAGCATAGGTGATGATGATGAAAGGTAAAAATGCTCAAAATTTCCCTTTACAAAGTCCAATTTGGGCATGAGACCAATCATTTTCAAGGATTTTTTGCAGTTTAGATGTTAAGGCATAAAATTTTTATCCAAATTATTTATTCTATGGTAGACTCAAGATCATATAAATAATTCACCCATAGGAAGTCAGTTCATGGTGAGGGTCCCATAATAGAAACCCTCTTTGACATTGACATATATCTTGAGATCCCCTCAAATTAATATTTTATCCTCAAACTCTACAAATCAATAATGAATTTGATTTGGTACATTCAATTGATCTTTGTCTATCTAACTAAGCATCCCCATAACATCGTTTTCTATCACCTACCATCTTTTGGCTTGCATCATTGACCAAATGGCATCCACATCTAGGCAATCTCAAGAAGCATAGTTATGTGTAAGTGAGCTCCCCAAGTGATTTCCTTCCCCTTCATTGAGTCTCTTGGCATCCAATGAACCTCATTTGAGTTATTAAATTTTCCTTTTGATTGTCTCCTTTACCATCATATGAAATATTGATTTGATGCCTCTATTGCAAAGATGGTTTATAAAAAATGTTGGTAGCTTGATTCTTGTTGGAATGCAATTATGTTCAATGAGAATGTAATCATTTTCCATGACTAGTACATTTTTTTTTTACAATTAGGATTCTTTCCTTCCTCGTTTCACCTTAACTATCACCCTATACGAGTGTTTCTTGCACTAAAAAAAAGAACCCAAAACCCCCTATTCTCAACCTACACTTCCCTCCTCCAATGTTTATGTCAAGAAGAATATTGAAAGATTTGATCACTGGATGTGTTCTAGTACATATGCTACTCCCCTATCGTATGAGAACTGGATTTGGATAGCGTAAGCAATTCTTGGTGGGGTTCTAGAAGAAGTTTAGATTGGGTGATGGAATTATGCAATGACATGTGAAAGAAGAAATTGTGTATTTGGATTTTCAAAAGTGGAAATCCTACAAGAAGAAAATTGTGTGGATTGATAAGAGACACCATGGAGCATGTATTCATAGATTTTCAGTATATCATTGGAGGGATGAAATTCGAATACATTTATCCATGATTACACTACATATTCTCCAATCACATTAATTTTTTTTTCTATACACGATCATTCACAACTTTATGACCATGTAAGATTCTAGCCTTTATTGCTCAATTATATTTGAGCAAGTTCATATGTTCTTAGATGTCATTCCTACAACCATTTTATTAGAGCATATACTCAACAACTCCCTTCACATTGCTAGTGGACCAATGATCATACGTGTATCTCTTCAGCCCGAGTAGTGTAACAAAGTAAGCCTATGATCTAAGGGTCCGACCAATTCAAACAGATCTGAAATCGGACACCACTTGTTCACTTGTGTGTATGACCAAAGATCTCGAGTCTAGACTTACGAGGAGGTAATGTGCTCTTGTGAACAAGTGATTCACTTAGCCTAGTGGTTAAGTCTCAAGGTTGTGATGAAGGAGGTCTTGGGTTCAATCATGGGGAGCATGGAGAGAATATTTTCCCCAAAGAGATCTAGAGCCTTCTAGAAGCATCCACTTGAGTTAACTCAAGTTAATTGGACACTTGGCACACATGCAGTTACATGGTTGACACATGGATGGTTAGTATCCACCTACCCAAGAAGGTAGTTCCTTGGATAGAGCTATATATAGAGGCATTTGGTTGGGAGGAGAGTCATCTCTCTAGCATGTGGTGGTCATAATAGTTGTTCTCTTGCATTGGTATTAGAGCCAAGTTATAGAGCTTCCCTTTCATCTTCTTCATCTTAACATTTCGTGAGTGGAGGCATCTTTTTGTTCGCGGGTGTGCAGAGGTTCATCCCAACTTCCTCTCGGCAACATACCCCAAGTTGGAGGTTGCAAAATAAAAAGGATAGATGCAAATGGTGGTAAGGAGTGCTTGAACTCACAACCTTACCATTGTGACACCTTTCCTCTATCAACCACAATAAGGTGCGTTTGTACTTCGGTTCTCCTAGGGAGCTGAAGAAGGCTTTATATTGGATGATGCATAAGCTTCTTCATCAAAAGCAAAATGAACAAAGTTATCTGCAATCGGTGGCGACTGAGGTTCGAAACCACAACCTTTTCATGCAGAGGCTTCCTCCTGTCCGACATAGCGATCAATGATCACGATTCAATATCTTGCAATATCAAATTAGAGCTTGTTATCCCGTGTTGTGGAAAGCTTTTGCACAAGCAAAAAGAATAGAACATATTCCTCAGGGTGGCTTCCAAGATTTGATCCCTCGAAGATAGGCAGAAGAAGTCTCTCCTCTAACCACAGGAGCAACCAGGTTCGTAACAATTGAGTAATTCAATTCTTGTTATAACCTATCACATAGCACTGCAGAACCTTTAGCAAAAGGGGAAAATCGGGTGGAAGCACAATGGAGTCGATATCGCAACCTCGGTGAACGAAGGCGCTTTCCTAATCCATTCCTCCAAATACACTCAGCAGTCACAATTGGCAACCTGTTATATAGATACATATTCTATTGCACTGAAGGATAAAAGGGATATCATTTTCAATCAGTGTGGTAGGCGGGGATTGATTCAAGGACATCTATCCACAACGTGATGCGTTCCAACCATTACAACACAAACATTTGATGGTTGACTTCTATATCCTCTAAAATCTATGTGCATTATGTACATATACTCTACTAAACCCAAAGAAGGAGAAGGTAACACAACACTCAAAGATGCAAGACATGACTTCAGATTGGAACCCGACTTCTTGATAGAAGAAACTAGTGCTCGATCTATATGAGCTACGTATGTAGATGTTGCATCTATATTCTCCCAATACAAAGAGAAGGGTGAGCAAAAGCCATGCAAATGGAGATCTCAAGGATGGAGAATAGCTCTTCCATAGGATCAATGGAAGGATGTAGCTTAATTGGGAGATAACTACTTTCCAAGTTGATGTTTTCATTTCAATATTTGTTTTGCTCTATGCTTTCATATAGAATCTGAAGTAGGGAAGGAATCTTCAATTTTGAAAGCGTTGTATGCAATTTAATGAAATAAAAATAGGAGAGCATCAAAGTATGGAAACACTTATCAAGCATAGGCATGCATCTATGAAAGAATATTGGTGCATTTCTCCTTTTCAAAGAATGTTTTCATGCACAAAACACATTTTCTTCTTGCTTGAAAAAGATAGTTAATGCTCAAGTTATGCACATGAACGGTTATATCTTTTTAAAAGCTAGCAAGTAGAATGTTTGTGCATGGATGATTGGGAACATGCATTTTCAAGCTCAATAATTGCTTGATTTAAGTTTGGTGCATGAAAGGAGAATGTCAACACATGCATTTGCATGCAAGAACAGGCATTTGCATATGCATGATTGTTTGTTAAGAAATTGAATACTTATACTTTTGTAATCCCTTTTTCCTAACTTGACTTAGATAGATAGGGAAAATATCAAACTAGGTAGTTGCAAGGCTCCTGGTTGCCATGCAACTCAAAGAGCTAGTTTGTTTTTTCCAAACATGATACTTAGGTATTACAAATTAGGAGACTTGATTAGAAAAAGTAGGTTCTTCAAAAGTCAAGTGTTCAATTTTTTTGCTCATTGGAATGGCAAGAAAATAGGGCTGCTTGAAAATTTCCATGATGACTCTAAGTTTAGGACAAAACTTAGAGAATCCTAAACGACAAGCCTAGATGTAGTCGTTAGCTTGGATTTAAAAAATCATGCATCCAAGTAGGTTGATAAAGTTTCCTTTGGAAGTTTTATCTGATTCTACCCCAAGACATGAGAAGAATCAAATAAAATCAAATGGAACTTCAATCAATTGAACTTTCAAGTTCAAACGATAGTTGATATGTTCCAAAATTCAAAAAAATCATGGAACTTTTGAAGTTTTTTCTTTGATTTCATTCTGACGAGTGATGAACATCAAAGAAGTGAATAAACTTTAGCATCACTTGAACTTTAGTGTTCAATAGTTGGATGCTAGATTCTATGGTTGCATCTCTAGTCAAGATGCAAGTTTTCAAAAAGCATGGAAACTTTATTTAGCAGTTTTCTGAGGATGAGATTATGCTTGCTTTTTTTAATCTAATTATAGCTTAAAGAAGAAACCCAAGTCAAAGTAATCTTTGGGAATCAAGATACTTCAGAGTAATCTTTGGGAATTAAGATACTTCCTAAAGATAAGCCAATAAAGCAAATAGTCTACTTAACTATTTCATTGGTTAAAAAGGAATATATTTTGGACAAGCAATAAAGCTTTAAGTCTTCGTCTTGTCCTAAAGTCAAGAATTTCTTTTGAAGATCATTCAATAAAGCAAAAGATTCCAAGATGAATCATTGGCTTAGTATTAATTGACTCCTTGGTAGGAATCTAAAGTTCTTGAAAGAAAAATTCTATTGGAATCTTTCAAGTAACTTTAATAGCAAGTAGTTCCCAACAATTCCCAAACCATCGGTATAGGTATTTAAGTCCAAATATTGATATAACCTAAAGGTGTATCAAATATTCTTAGCTTTGGAATATGAGAGGACTAAGTCTTTATTCTAGTCGCAAGGTCAACCAGACTTGATGAAGCTTGGCCATGATTGTTCAAGAACGTGTGATTGGAACTATTTTGAAGATTGCCCAAGTATTGGCAATAAAATTCTTTTTGGGAATTATTCACTCAGGTTCCATTTATTCAATGAAAAATTGTGAAAAGAGTAAGCTATTCCAAGGCTGAACAGAGTGAAGAAATTCCAAGAATGTAGTCTGCAACCATGAAGATGGAACTTAAGTCTATGAAAGGTAAAACATAATGTTTACCTATCCTTAAAGGGATTTTTGATACAAATATAGAAAGCATGAGTGGATGCTTAGACTTACGCAATACAGAGATTCTTGTAAAGTCCGATCGGGGTAGGTACCTAAAGCATCAGTAAGAAAGGAATCTAAAGATAAGAAGTCAAAATCTCTTGTCACTACGAGTTGGTCAAGAATAAACGAATTGAACTTCAATCTGTGAAAATTCAAGTACTTGGAATTCTGATTGGTTTTCATTTGAAAACCCTAGCAAAGAATAATGGATATTCTATCAAGAGGTTTTCAAGTTTCCAAGGCAAAGCACATAATTGTGAGATAATCATGTGAAGGAATCAAAACCTAGAAAATCTAGTTAGATATAATGCCTGAAACACAAAAATTATCGTAAAGAATTGAAGAAGGAAGGTACTCTATCAAGAGATGTTTAGACTTTAGGATAAGTATCACCCACACATTAATGTGAATATAAAATAGGGCGGTATGGGACACCATATTTTATACTGAGATTGATGTAGGAAAGATGGTATAGGACATCAGATCGTGGGATGATATATATCTTTTAGTCCTAGATTGGATCTTCAAGATAGGTTTGATCCTCAAGGGAATTAAAACTTCAAAGAAGGAGTTTAAATTCAAGGAGGATAAAAGTAATCTCTTAGGATATTTCAAGATAACTTCAAGATCAAGGAAACAGAATATATGAAGTAAGTAAGTTCAAAGATCTTCTTGGAACGCTTCATGTAATAAAATAAGTTTATGATCTAAGGGTCCGACCGGTTCAAACAGATCTGAAATTGGACATCTTTTGGTCATGCGTGTGTACGACCAAAGATCTTGAGTCTAGACTTACTAGGAAGTCATGTGCTCTTGGAACAAGTGATCCACTTAGCTTAGTGATTAAGTCTCAAGGATGTGAAGGAGGAGGTCTTGGGTTCAATCCCCATGGGATACATGGGGAGAGTGTTTTGCCCAAAGAGCTCTAGAATCTTCTAGAAGTATCCACTTGAGTTAACTCTGGTTAACTGGGACACTTGGCACACATGCAGTTACATGGCTGACACATGGATGGTTAGTATCCACCTACCCAAAAGGCAGTCCCCTAGAGAGAGCTATATACAGAGGCATTTGATTGGGAGGAGAGTCATCTCTTTAGCACGTGGTGCTAGTAATCTTGCATTGGTATCAGAGCCCAAGGTGAGCTTCCATAGAGACCTTGATGAGACTTCATGATCTTCCTCAAAAAGTGTTATCGATATGTATGCTCTTCATTTTTTTATGAAGATACATATCACATCATATTTCTACATGGGCGACGATTTCGTTTTTTCACAACGTATGCTCTTCATCGTGTCTTCTTTTTTTAGTACATTGATTAGGCCAGCAGAATTAAGTTTTGACCTCTTGTTGAGGGTTTGAGGTTCAACACAACATCAAATTAAAGAACAAACAGAAATACTTGGTTTCCTATTTGGCACTGCTCTACATACGCAGAGATTTCCACCAAAAATTGCATTTAGTTATCCACTGGAATTTCACCGAAATGTTTCTTTCCGGTGCCTTCTATGGTGTCAGATTTGCTCTGTCACTTGTTCAGATACCACCTTCCAAGATTTATAGCTTCTTACACACTCACAGTCATATGAATTACGTTGCGCCTCTGTGTAGACTACTTGAATCTCTCATTAAACTTAACAGAGAAGATTTGAAGAAATACAGAGAAGAACTACTATTTTGTAAAACATCTGCTGTTCATTTCCTTGGTAAACATAAGTATCGCGAATACAGATTTTACATGTATAAGAACTTCATAGATTTCATACAGGAGCATTCATCACAAAGTTACATCAGATATGAAAGTCATAGTCATTTCTGTGAAGACAGCCTTTCTCCGGTCCTTCCAAATCCCTGTCAGAAGAACTTCTTCTTTTCCACTGTAGTGGCGCTGCTTCCTCTCATCAAGTCTGCTTCTCTTCTCAGGACTTCTACCTCCTTCTTGCGGTGGTTGTGCTCTCTCTTCTCGTGACTTCTTTTTCCTTACGGTTTTTCACGAACTCCTTTCATGTAACTCCTCCCTTTACTTGCGACATGCCCTTTTTAATCTTATTGTAGCCGTCTTTTTCTTTTTCTTTTTATTTTATTTTATCAGATCTCCCTGCCTTCAACACCTGGCACAGCCCGGTGGGTAATTTTGTAAGAAATTAGACTCGAATTTGACAATCCCTTGATCATATAAGATTATCTCCCGCGACTGTTTGGAAATCTGCTCTTCTTCCGCCCTAATCTTCTCATTCTGCAAATTATCAACATCTTCCGCTGCACCATCCTGATTTTCTCAAAAATCTGCATCAAATATTTCCACCTTTTCTTCTAATTTCCTTTTCAACAATTGTTCCCGCAATTCTGCAATTATCTATATCTGCTCCTCGATCTGCCTCTCTTGCTTTGAAATTATACCTACTAAATCTTTTTCATGTTTTGAAACAAAACATGTCTGCACCTGTTCATACTGAAACTTAAACATACCGAGCCACCGATTTTGGAAAACATTCCAAATATCTTGAACATATTTATTCAGTTGTTGCTTCAATAAGCTTATATCCAACTTCGTCATCAACGTAGCCTCTAACTCCACATCTTGCTCTTTTAATATCTGCTTCTCTAATTCTTGCAAAACTTGTAATCGTGATTGAATAACTACCTGTTCCGTCTGCAAAGTAGCATTTAACACTGAAAAATCCGTCATTTCTTTTTGAATCTGCGCTTGCAAATACTTCTGCCATTCTTCATAATCATGCATAGACTTCTTCGCACTAGACAATTCTATCGCATATTGCAACTTATCATTCTGCAATTCCTCCAACATACATACCTTTTTATCCAATGCTTCTTGAAGTTTGTTAGTCTTCTCCTGCAAAGACTGATAATCATTCTCATTAATAAATACTTTTTTCTGTTCATGCCGAAACAATTTTTCCTCTTGAAAAACTAAAAAGTCCAAAACTTCGTGCAACCTCTTCTTCATGCCAAGCACATCATAATCTAAAGTATTAACATCCTTCAAAAATTTTTCATCCATTGCTTGTAATTGTTCCTCCACTCTTCTTTTTCTAGACAATCTAAAAACAGTTCCGAATGCTTTCGGATGCTCTACACTATCTTGCACCTAGAACAAAATATCTTCTTGTATTCTTGTTTCTCGTATATTAGGTTGAATAATCTGACTAGCCGATTCCTTCTCTTGTGCAATATAACCAGCATGAAGAAGATCTTCAGACGTCTCTGAAGGTCTATCCATTACCTCTTTCGCTTCTAACTGGTCCTGCTCTCGACTCATCACTTGATGACCACAAAAATTGATCTCCTTAGGCCACATGATCTTCTGACCTTCGACTAACTGCACAAACTCGAATAAGGCAGCTAAATATGCTGATAATCGACTATTGGTTTGCGTTCTACGCCTATCACCGACGAAGATCTCAATATGTAGGTGATCATACACCCAATGAGCCCAACTTACTCTTCCACCTGCCTCTGCATAGGCCATAGGTGCAAAATTTTCCCTGGACATAAAATCATATTTAATGATAAAACATAATCTTTCCAAATACCATTTTAGCTGCTCCCTTCGAATATAGCTTGCATTCTTCATCATATAGTACTTCCGTCTGCCTTCTCGGGGTCCAAAGGCTTTCTTCAAAGCTTCCTCCGAACATTTTGGAATGACTATATCCTCGTATATAGGCAATTGAAATACTTCTGCAAGTAATTCCGGTGAAATTTTTACCTGACATGATAATTGACCCTTCATCTTCCGCATGATTTCCAGCTGGCCCTTTGCCTCATAATTGCATCTCCAGTGCTCCCATGGAAACATAGCGAACTGTAATAATCCAATCCCTCTGAGCCAATTCTCATTCAGAGCAGACTGTGTATCCACTTCGACTTTAAAATCTGTGAATGACCCCATAAGGGTTTGCACACCCTTAGTCGTTGTAGATGGTGTTGATATCTCATCTTCATCCTCCTGCAACGAGCTATCACTCTCCTCCGTTGTTGTATCTTCCTTTCGCACTACCACTTCTCTCTTCCTCATACACCCTCTCATGACTCCTACTTCAAGCACAAATACAGAAGACGCAGGAAAAAGTGTTATCCTGGAAGCCTTTAAGTAGAACTGAAAATATTCTTTCCACAAGTGCGACTGCTTGAACTGCCACTTACTGTAATGATGATCGTACTTACGCACGTAACACTTCATGCGACTCAATAATATTGTAGCATGGATTATCATATAAATCATCCACAATCGATTGCCCCACATATCAATAATCCACTTAACAAATCTTCTACGCGTGCTAGAATAATCATGGAACATAACAAATATTCGTACTTCAAGAATACGAAATTGATATTTAAATTCCTCAATACTACATCTTATGATGCAAAAGCTTCCAATCATACAATTCTGACAAATTGTACTTTGCAAGATAATCGTTGGTCGAACACTAGCTTTCTTTTCATATTCCCCTCGATGCCGCTGCTTCTTCTGGAGCTGCTGACTCGGAATACGAAGTATACTGTTTTCCAGCATATTATTACATATAGACCAAGAATATTCCTTAGTTTGTATACCCTGATTTATCAATATTGCATCATCCATCATTGGTCCTGAGCTAACCTGAAACTCACTGTTGAACTGCAACTGTAAACCTATTTTCCATTGTAATCGTAAAAATTTACTTAATGTAGTTTTAGACCAACACGAGGTCAAAAAACATTGTACCACTGATAAAAATGTAGAGAAATAAACTCTTTTACTGCGATGATCACAAACATTGCTGAAGTGTTGTTCTGGATTATAAACAACTTGCACCATATTAGCAGATAACCAGTCCAAATGTGGCGGCTTCCCTTGAAATAATTTCAGCCTAAATCCATTTATTGGCTTGTCCATCCATGTGCCAAACACATCTACCACTCGAAAAGTGCCTTGACCCAAATCTTGCACAATCTGGTATGGGCCCTTGTATCTCAATGTAAGCTTTCCTGGATGGGGTCCTAGCTTAGAATTATACACCATCACCCAATCACCTTCTTTAAATAACTTAAACTTCACATTCCGATTTACCCAAGCTTGTCGCCGCTTTTGAATCACCTCTATAATATATGCACTTATCAAACGATCCTCCTCAATCTATAAAAGGTATTTACTCTTGTGTTTAACCGATAACTCCGGTGACATCTTCTCTGCCATAATCAGCAAACTAGGAACTACAAACTCCATAGGTACTACTGCCTCCATTCCATATACCAATCGAAAAGGTGTCATACCTGTTGTCACTTTAAATGCTGTTCTGAATGACCATAAAGCCGAATCAAGAAACAAATCCCAATTTTTTTGATTTTCATGCACTAACTTTTTAAGAATATGCATTAGAGTTTTATTCGTACTTTATGCCTGCCCATTCGCTTGAGGATGATAAGCCGTAGTCTTTTTATGCATGATCAAATGAATCTTTGTTAATTCTGAGATCACCTCATTCAAAAAATGAGTACCTCGGTCACTCACTAACTCAATCGGACACCCAAACCTGGTCATAATATTATGATAAAGAAATTTTGCCACACTTGCTGCCTTATTATCTTTCAATGCCACTACCTCCACCCATTTTGTACAATAGTCAGTTGCCACCAATATGTATCTATTACCGCGTTGAGTGGTAGGTTTAATAGGCCCCACAAAATCCATGCCCCATTTTTGGAAAGGATCCAGTGGTAGTACCGGATGATCAGTCATCCGGTCAGAGTTATTAGGTTGGCCTAACCTTTGGCAAATCACACATCCTTTGGCATACTCATGTGCATCTTTAAACACCGTTGGCCACCACAACCCAGCTTGTAATACTTTCTTTCCTGTAATATCACCTGACAAATGACCTCCTGCAGAACCGGAATGTGCTTCCTGTAAAACAGCTAATTGTTCATAGTCTGGTACACATCTCTTGATAACCTGATCAATGCCCTTCTTGTATAATGCCCCTGCTATGACCAAATACGGCCTACTTTTAAGGGCAAACTTCCTCCTCTGATCAGGTGTAAAGTACTGTGGTAATGCACCCTCCGTCAGGAAAATTAATAACTGCTCATACCACGAATCTGCCTCCACTACGTGCGCCGTAAACAACTCAGCATCCAGAAATACATCAAGTGCACCGATGGGTGTTTCGCCCGATTCCAATCGACTAAAATAATCTGCCATCGCATGATCTTTCCCCGGAGTATGCACAATCACAAAATCAAATTCCTATAACAAAAGCATCCACCTGGCTAATCGGCCTGTTAATAAGGGCTTCTTGATTAAGTAAACCAAAGCCTGATGATCCACATGAAAAACAACTTTATTGCCCAACAAATAATGTAGAAACTTGTTAAGGGCATATACCATCGCCAAAGCTTCTCTTTCCGTCACCGGATAATTTCTTTCAGCCGCAGCCAATACCCTACTGGAATAATAGACAGGTCTATACCATCCTTTGTCTTTCTGCTGCATCAAAACTGCTCCTACGACCACATCCAATGCATCCACAAATATGTGAAAAGGTACTGACCAATCAGGTGGTTGTAATATGGGTGCTACCGATACCATCTTTTTTAACAACTGAAATGCTTTCTCTTGAGCATCAGCCCACATAAACGGAACATCCTTATTGGTCAAATGCGTTAGTGGTAAGGAAATGTTTACTAAATATCTTAAATATCTGGAATGCCACTTGATTTGACCCACAAACTGCATTACTTCTTTTACATTAGTCGGTGCTTTAGCTGTACGTATAGCTTCAATTTTCTTAATATCAATAGCCATTCCTGCTTGTGATATAACATGGCCCAATAAAATACCACTTCTGACCGCAATCACACTTTTAAATGGAATCAATACCATCCTAAACTGCCGACATCTTTCAAAACATGCTTTCAGGTGTAGTAAGTGCTTAATCATTTCATCGAAAACCAAAAAATCGTCGACAAATACCTGCATAAAGTCCTGTAGATAAGGTTCAAACACCTAATGGGCCACATAATTGAACGATGGTGGTCCATTCTTCAAGCCAAAACTCATGACCGTAAACACATAAGCTCCAAATTCTGTAATAAATGTTGTTTTGTGCTGATCCTCCTCAGCCACACTGATCTGATTATAACCAGAAAATCCATCCAAAAAACTATACATTTCATGGCCTGCGACCGCATCCAACACTACATCACAAAACGGCATAGGAAACGGGTCTGTAATAGTTGCCGCATTTACCTTTCTATAATCAACACAAATTCGGAGCTTCCCATTCTTTTTAGGGACCACTATGATAGGAGATAGCCAAGTGACCTGATTCACCGGTTTGATAAATCCAACTGCCAACAATTTATCAATCTCTTCCTTCACTTGTTTAGCAAAGTTAGGATTCATTCTATATCTTTGTTGCGCCACAGGTACTGCATCCGCCTTCAAATTAATCTTGTGTTGATGCAACTGCGGATCTATGCCTTTTACTTGAGTATAATCCCAAGCAAACACATCTACATACTCTTTAAGCAGACAAATAAGATCCTTCTTAAACTGTCCTTCCAATGTCTTACCAATCCGCACCATCTTGGGTTCAACTTCTGTCCCTAAATTAACCTCTTGAAGCTCCTCCTCCTTCACCCGAATAGAACCTGCATATTTCTGATCGTACATCCTTTCCACCCGCGTAATTATCTCTTCCTCCTGGTGTTCCATCTGCTGCTGCACCCGAATGTCCATACGTTGGTCAAACATCTTTTGTAAATAGGCACCTACCACCTGTTCACCCGGAACTGGCTCTTCTACTTTCAACCCACCACTATAATCCTTACTTAATACTCCTTTAACATCGACTTCTAATACCGGCACCACCGTTGGGTTTGCTTGCAAAAACTTTTCCTCCTCATCATCTTCAATCTCATCCGCCAAGTTAATGGTCTGAGCCATAAGTGGTTTTTCCTGTACCGACATATTTTTTCGTCCATGCATAGGAATCGTCACCTGCTTTTTACCCTTGGTAATCATTACTACATTCAAGCCCCAATCCTGCTTGACTTTGGCGAGCCGAAACCAAGGTCTCCCCAACAACATTTCATACGGATATGCGGACTCAGACATTCGGATGACCACAAAATTAACCATAAATGTCATGCCGGAAATAATAATTTGTTGTTGCTTTAAAATGCCAACTGGCTGTACTCATGTTTGATCCGCCATTTTTACCTGAAACGGTCCTGGAGCCAATACCCCTCTTCCCATTTCAATGAAAATATTCTCAGGTAATATGTTTACTCCTGATCCTCCATCAAGTAACACTTCTGCAAATCGCCGGTGGTTGTACTGCACCTGAATGACTGGTACTACAAAATCCACGTCTGCTGGATCAATACTGTTAGCCGAGATAGAAGGGATCGATCTAACTTCGGGCTCTGCATGATACCCAAGTAGCTTTTTCAACAATTTCTCTCAAAACACAGGTACCAAGGATAACAGTTGATCCAAGGACAACTGTAGCGGGGAGCTAATGATTTCATCAAACCAATCATTTGCCAAGCTTTGTTGATCTGGTGCCTTATCCCGCTCCTTGATGGGAGGTATTAATTTCACACCCTGTTGTTGCTCAGTCTGATCTCCACCCATCGCCTCATTAGAAGACTCATCTGGAACCTGCTTCAAAACCTTGTCTCGAATTTGTCTTTGTTCCTGCCAAACAATAGGGCCATTATTCCTTGATCTTGTCACTGCCAACACTTTGACTTCTTTACCTTTCCCACATTGTTTACAATCACACTGCCATTGGTTAGTCTTCTCAACGTGCATTCGGTCAGAAGTACCCGGTGCATCATGGGCTCTATCCGTTTGCTCTGGCCATTCTATCAGCATTGCATTCGCCTGAGCCGCCTCGTGCCCCTGTTGTTGATGTTGTCCCTGTAGATTATGCTGATTATACCGAATGACAGGTATACCTCTTTCTTCACGATGCTTTACCCACAAAGGACAGTTCGGCCCTATCCAATGATCAGGAGCTGAACAATACCCACAAGGCATTACCCTTGGTGGTCGACCTTGGTGATTGCCTTGCTAGTTATTCCCTTGATGATTGCCTTGATCTCTCCATGGGGGTCTCCCTTGCTGCTGTCTTGGAAAATTACTTCGCCCTGGGATGGGAATAGCCTGATTGGCCGCTACGTCATTTAAATTTCTATTTTCTTGCCGAGAACTTTGCCCTCTATGCTTAGGGTTATACCAACACTGAGTTGTTGTATGTCCCTCTTTGTCACAGATATCACAAAATCTTTTCTCCTTTGGAGCTAGTATAGAATATCCATGTCTCTTTAACTTATTAATCCATTCCTCCTCTTTACTGTGCTTAGCTTTATGCTTACGATGCTTTGTCTTCACTATTTCATCATCATAGTCATCAGTGTCAGAATCACTGGAACTCTTGCCCGACTTCGTAGCTGAATCCGATTCAACCTCTGAACCAGAATTAGACTGCTTCTTTTTGGCTTGTCCAAACCTTCTTTCAACCCGCGCTGCTGCTAATACTAACACATCAAAACCATTTGCAATGTCCACACTGGCCACCACATGTCTTATTGTGCTCCTTAATCCTTTAAAAAAAAATCCTGCCAACATCTCATCAGTAGGTCGTTCATTACCTTGCAACCTTTCCATTAAGGTCCAGAACTTTTGAGCATAGTCTTCCACTAGCATGGTCTTTTGTCTGATAGCCCTCAACTTCCTTAATACATCGGAAGGCGTCTTTTCTTTTCTAAATCGTTGCAAGAATGCTATTTTTAAATCATCATATGTGGCAAAATGAGCAATGCCATATTGACTGAACCAGCTCATAGCTCGTCCTTCCAACGTGGTTGCAAACTGTTGAAGTTTAATATCATCACCATACATGGATGGATATCCATTCGCTGTCCATTTTATTTCGAATTGAGCCACATGGCAATCAACATCTTCCTTAGAGGTTCCACTGAAATGAGCGGCTTTGACTTTAGGATTAGGAGGTGGTTGAGCCATTGGCTGTGGTTGAGGTGTGCGCCTAGTTTTTTGATCGGTCTCCCCTGCAAGTGGATCGAACTGGAGTCGTCTTCTTACCCCTACAGTTGCTTCTGTGAGGAATAATGCTCCAAGTATGCCGCCCACTAACCTTACCTCTGCTGCACCTGTTTCTCCCTGTTCCTCGTCAGTGCCCAGAGCTTCCTGCTCCTCGGCCTCGTACCACTCGTAAAAATCTGAACATGTCTCCATGTTCGCTTCTCTTGCCTGCACCCTTGTAAAATATACTTTACCAAAAAGGTTGCGCCTGCCCCTCATGCATTTCTTGAGGCTGCGTCAGCCGTACAGTAGGATCGCCAATTGTGTTGAGGGTTCGAGGTTCAACACAACATCAAATTAAAGAACAAACAGAAATACTTGTTTTCCTATTTGGCACTGCTCTACATACGCAGAGATTTCCACCGAAAAATGCATTTAGTTATCCACCGGAATTTCACCGAAATGTTTCTTTCCGGTGCCTTCTACGGGTCAGATTTACTCTGTCACTTGTTCAGATACCACCTTCCAAGATTTAGAGCTTCTTACACACTCACAGTCATATGAATTACGTTGCACCTCTGTGTAGACTACTTGAATCTCTCATTAAACTTAACAGAGAAGATTTGAAGAAATACAGAGAAGAACTACTGTTTTGTAAAACATGTGCTGTTCATTTCCTTGGTAAACATAAGTATCACGAATACAGATTTTACATGTATAAGAACTTCATAGATTTCATACAGGAGCATTCATCACAAAGTTACATCAGATACGAAAGTCATAGTCATTTCTGTGAAGACAGCCTTTCTCCAGTCCTTCCAAGTCCCTGTTAGAAGAACTTCTTCTTTTCCACTGTAGTGGCGCTGCTTCCTCTCATCAAGTCTGCTTCTCTTCTCAGGACTTCTACCTCCTTCTTGCGATGGTTGCGCTCTCTCTTCTCGTGACTTCTTTTTCCTTACGGTTTTTCACGAACTCCTTTCATGTAACTCCTCCCTTTACTTGCGACGTGTCCTTTTTAATCTCATCGTAGCCGTCTTTTTCTTTTTCTTTTTCTTTTTATTTTTATTTTATTTTATCAGATCTCCCTGCCTTCAACACCTCTAGATCTATGCAAAAAGGAGTATCACACACCACTCTTCTACGTGCTCTGAATGAAGAGTTTGGGTATTGATCTCTAAACTGGCCGGACCCTTAGATCATAAACTTACTTTATTACACTTCAAGATAAAGTGGTGTTGATTCATAAATATTTGATAAATTTATGAAGAAGTGGATTTTGATATTGAGAAGATCCTTTCAACTAAAGAATAGACTGACTAAGTCAAGCAAAAAGTTCCTAGTGTAAGTTTATAAATTCAATCCTTTAACTTGAAGAAATGCACAAGAATTGCATTCCGAGTAAGAAGTCATAAAGATTGAATTTAGGCATGAACTTAGTCTCACGTGAAGCATTATTTAAAAAAAAAACTCATCAATAGAACTTTAGTGGGTTGACACGTTGATGTTGGATACCACACTAGTATCTTGTGGATGGATGATGTTTTAGATTTTCTTTGAGTCTTTTCGAGAATCCCATTTATTTCTCTTAATGATAGAAAAATGTTTCAAAACATTGTTGAAATAGATCATTGTTTAAGTTAAAGTCTTGAGTCATCTAGGATTTGACTCCTCGCAAGTTTAATCTTTTGAAGTTTGAATTGGTTGTACAAAAGTTTAGTTCTCTTTTTCCACTTCCTGAATCTTTTGGTTCAAATATGGTATCTTATTCTTTTCACAAAAGACCAGGGTTAGCCGGTTAGAACCAAGTAACTAAATTAACATCCAAGACAGATGTTCTGTACAAGAACCTTTTCAATCTTCAAAAGATGCTAAGTCCAAGATTTACTTATTCATTTAAGTTTGCTTCAAGTTATAGCATAAATGACTTTCTAGAGTTTAGTACACTCTAGAACAAAGAAGTTAGGAATTGTTCATCATATTGACAATTCCCAAGGACTTTTAGCTCAATTATTTGAGAAAAGTGTCCTAAGTTGGACAATTTTCATTTTGAATTTGAATTATTCAAGTTATAGTACGATTGACTCAAAGTAAATGGTAAACTTTTGCCTACAGTTTACATAGGATTTTTAAACTCATTAGGACAAAGTAGTCCTTCAGTCAAGTGAATTTGTTGGATAGGAGTAAACCATTGTACAAACATCCAAGTTAGATGTTTGGGACAACCAAACTTCAAGTTCTCCAAACCAAATTCAAGTGAATCAAGAGTTCTCAAAGTCTTGAGAGGGATAAGAATTCTACCTTTGTTACTAAGTCCATGCACCAATTATGCCCAGAAATGGACTAGTAATTTGAATCCACCCAGTTCACATGTTTGTGCTTAGATCGCACCTAGTAAAAACTATGAATTGGCCAGGGATGTTTTTAAATCCACCCTTATTATTCATTCACTACTTTGTACTTTGACCAGTTTATCAAAGTGCAAAGCGAGATAGTGTTTTGAATCATTTGGGTAGGGATGCCACCAAAGAGATGAGACATGTTCTTCTTGTTCTAGAACATGACCATGTTCTTTCGGTTTTAGAACATGAGGCTCGGGGGTAGCCTACAATAGTTATATAGCTCTATTTTTGAGGAAAAATGTTTTCCAAGGGGGGAAGGATGTAATAAAATAAGCCTATGATCTAAGGGTCCGATCGATTTGGACGGATCTAAAATCGGACACCATTTGATCACCCGTGTGTATGACCAAAGATCTTGAGTCTAGACTTACTAGAAGGTCATGTGCTCTTGTGAACAAGTGATTCACTTAGCCTAGTGGTTAAGTATCAAGGTTGTGAAGAAGGAGGTCTTGGGTTCAATCCCCATGGGGAACATGGGGAGATTATTTTTACCAAAGAGATCTAGAGCCTTCTAGAAGCATCCACTTGATTTAACTCAAGTTGATTGGGACACTTGGCGCATGCAGTTAGATGGTTGACACATGGATGGTTAGTATCCACCTACCCAAGAAGGAAGTCCCCTGGAGAGAGCTATATATAGAGGCATTAGGTTGGGAGGAGAGTCATCTCTCTAGCATGTGGTGGTCGTAATAGTCGTTCTCTTGCAAGTAGTCTTTTAGGTTGCAAATCAAATTTGTTAGTATAAGACTACACATTTTAAAAAAAAAAGTGTTATTAGTTTTATGTCAAACAAAACAGATTTATACCAATTTCCACTTCCATGGTGATAGGTTTACATTTGAGTCTTCATGATGCTAGAGATGCATTTGATGTTGTTCCCTATCACCAAGTTGTTGGATGCTTAAATTTACTTATGCATTACCCCACTTGATATTTCAATTTGTTGTCTTTCACATGAGAGGTTTACACATAGCCCATGTGTCTAGCATTGATAGTGGTTAAGCACATCTTTTGCTATGTGAGTGGTATCTAGCTACTTTGGTTGTTTTAGCCCAAGGAGGGATCCTTATCACTACATTTACATGCTTTGTTTTTACTCCATCAATGAATTTGCTTTATGTGCCCACACATGATAATTTTGAAGACCTTTAAACAAAGGCTATGCCTAGGGAGAATTTCAAAGCTTTGGATACTTCCTTTTGTGGATCAATTTCATTTCACATAGCTTGGCACTTCCTTATACATGAGTGCTAGCTTCTTGTTCAACGCATCATCCCCAAAGGGGATTTGTTGATACAATTTGGTATTGATATATGCCAATAGAATTATGATAGATGGGGAACTTTTTCCCTCTTTAGGAAATTTTCCCCACCTTATATATATGCATATAACCCTAAGGGCTACTTATCTTTGTACATTCACCTAATAACATACTCAATATTGTGCTGCCAAGCTTCTTTTTCCTCCTCGTGTTGTTCGAATGCTTTTGTAGTCCTCAAATTCCAAAATTAAGAACATTAGAACCAATTAGGATACGTCCAATAAAGCGTGGGTTCCTAAATTTATCTTTATGGCTCAATCTACACTAATAAAGAAGAAGCCGAAGAACTCAAGGTCACAAAAACAAAAAAGGCTAAAAAAAATGAACCTATAACTATTAAACAATGGGTACCTAAGAAGTCAAGAAAACCATGCATATTATGTGGGTTCCAAAGAGATGTTCCATTCCTCTTCCAAAGTCCAGAATCACTTCTTAACTTGCCAAGGATCAAAAGAAACAACTCACCATCAAAGAGCATGTACAAAAGATAAAGTCGTTACTTTTCAAATTGCCACGATAAACATGCACCTCATGCTCGTTTAACTCATTCATATGTTGGACAAAGCAACCAAACACTTGTATAAATGTACATATAAGTTCTTTTCTTTTCCATATCACCATTAACATTGACCATCCATTACTTCTAGTTTACTTGATATAGAGTTGAGTTATCGAGGAAAACTTAAACCTCTTTGTGCAAAAACCATGTGGTTCATGCACAAACATTCTTTTCCACCTTCAAATATCATACACACTTCAAGTATGCATCAAATATAGGGCCACATTACATGGACTTACATATGACATGGTTGTGAAATCCCATGCACAAGAATGATATCTTGTAATGTGAGGACAAATATCATTTTTAAACTTTTTTTTTACTCTTACTGATGTTTTATGAGCCTATGTCTCAAGGCCATCTACATTGACATAATTCATGGTTATTATCAAAGAATATCCACAAGTGTATCTCTCAAAGCGCACATTATGATTGTGTTGATTCTTTCGAAGCTTTGCTAAACTCAACTCTCATGGTCTCTGCCTTCCAACTCTTGAAAGCCAACAGAAAGGAGGAATCCCCTACTTATTAGGTGCGATAGTTCCTATCCTTTTTATTGTATGCCTCATTGCGCCAATCAAAAGTAAAAAAATAAAACATAAAACCATTCAAAATCCACATCTTTTGTTTGTTTTTCATCAAGTGCATGTACGATTATGCATTCATAGGGCCATCTTACAAGGTTGTGTATCAAACACATTTGCATGATATCCATGCATAGGATGAAGTAATGTCCCTATAACTATTTCCACATGTTCATCTCTAATAAGTTTTCTTTTATTTTTAAGTAGTGGAAGTAGCTTCATTTTCTTTTATTTATCACATCATGCATAACACTCCCAGTGAATCCATCTTATTTTTGCTTTCCCATCCATCTTTTATTTTCTTTTTAGGGTGTCGCAATTCACTCATGTGCACCCTTGGTCTACAATCATTTTATTTTCCTTTTATCACATCATCCCTTTTTCTTTTGAGGGTACACATAAAAGATATTCAAAACATAAAAAATATTTTTCGAGAATTTCTACTTGTTTAGAGGGTTTTGCAGGTGTTGGGTCATCACTACAACGTGTATATCCAACACATGATGTCTTCACATCAAAACACTAACGCTCATCTCAAACGCTCACGAAGACATCGATGAAGGGTGATAGAAATGAAGGAGGGGAGACTACTAGAGGAAGATAAAAAAGCAATGAAAAAGTCAAAGTCAAACTAGTCATATGGTAAAGACTACAATTACAAAGATTATGAGCATCGAAGTGAAGGAGGAATAATTCTACCAATTTTTCCCAATCAAATCCCTCATCAGAATAGGTTTTCCCCCAATTTATAACCTAGTTACTTTTAAAAATGCCTATTTTGAGCATAAAACCCTATTTTTAGTAGTAACGAGCTCATATTGTAAAAATCAAGTAGTACTTAAGCTTCACGCATGATTAGTTTCTCTACATAAATTTTAATAATTTGTTTATTTCATTTTGACCATACATGCATACACATAGATATGCATACATACATTCACACACATACATACACATATACATACACAAACATATGCATACATGCACATATGCATACACAAACATATGCATACATACATTCACACACATACATATACACACATACATACATGTATAATATTACATACACACATGCATATTACATACTCACACACATATTCATGCATATGCATGCATGCATACACACATATACATACACACTCACATACATATACACACACTCACAAATATACATACGCATACATACATATATACATACACAAACATATGCATGCATACATTCACACACATACGTACACACACATACACGTATTCATGCATATGCATGCATACACACATGCATATACATACACACACATATACATACACACTCACATACATATTACATACACACACATATATGCATATACATACACACACATGTGCATATACATACACATGCATATGCATACACACACATATGCATATACATACACACACATATGCATATATATATATATATATATATATATATATATATATATATATATATATATATATATATAATAGGATTTTAGTATAGGTAAATAAATACGAAAATAGCTAGTGTTTTAATTAAATATATAAAAATAGGATTAGGGTTTTTAGGTTGTTTACACATGCATACACACATATACACATATACACATATACACATATACACATATACACACATAATATATATACACATGCATACACACATATACATGTTTTAGGTCTAGGTCGTTACGATTAGGGTTTATGGTTTTTACACATGCATAACATATATACACATATACATATATAATACATATACATATATACATGTATATACACATGCATACACACATATACATGTTTTAGGTCTAGGTCGTTACGATTAGGGTTTATGGTTTTTACACATGCATAACATATATACACATATACACATATAATACATATACATATATACATGTATATACACATGCATACACACATATACATGTTTTAGGTCTAGGTCTTTAGGATTAGGATTTTAGGTTTTTTACATACGTATAATATAAATAAATATATATAACTAAATATAAAAAAATAGGTCTCAACTATATAAAAAAAGGATTTCTGAAAATAGCTAGTGTTTTAGCTATATATATATATATATATATATATATATATATATATATATATATATATATATATATATAAAAGATTTTAGGGTTTTTATCAAATTAAATATATAAAAATAGGATTAGCATTTTTAGGTTTTTTACACATTTATACACACATATACACACATAATATATATACACATACACATACACATATGTATACACATGCATACACACATATACATGTTTTCGGTCTAGGTCTTTACGATTAGGGTTTAGGGTTTTTACACATGCATAACATATATACACATATACAAATATAATACATACATATATACATGTATAGACACATGCATACACACATATACATGTTTTAGGTCTACGTCTTTAGGATTAGGGTTTTAAGTTTTTTAATACATATAATAAAAATAAATAGATATAATTAAATATATAAAAATAGGTCTTTAGTACAGATAAATAAATATATATATATACAAAATTAAATATATATAATCAAATATATATATAATAGATATTTATTAAATTAAATATATATAAGAAAAAGCAAAAATATATATATATAATTAAAAATATATAAAAAAATAAGATTTTAGTATACATAAATAAATATGAAAATAGCTAGTGTTATAATTAAATATATATAATTAAATATATAAACATAGGATTTTAGGGTTTTCTATCAAATTAAATATATGAAACTAGGATTAGGGTTTTTAGGCTGTTTACACATGCATACACACACACACACACACATATATATATATACACACACACATGCATACACACATATACATGTTTTAGGTCTTGGTCTTTAGGATTTTTAGGTTTTTTACATATATATAATCAAATATATAAAAAATAGGGTTTTAGGGTGTCTTCTAATTCAATTCAATTTATATAAGAAAAAAATTAAGAAAAAATTGAGAAGATATATTAAAATATATAAATAAATATATATATAAAATAGGGTTTTAGGTTCTTCTAATTCAGTTAAATTTATATCAGAAAAAAATTTAAGAAAAAAATTTAAGGAACAATTAGAATATATAAATAAATATATATATATAATAGAATAATTGTATAAATAAATAAATATGAAAAGAGCTAGTTTTTTAAATAAATAAATGAAAAATATATAAGTAAATATATAAAAAATATAGTTTTAGGTTAATATTAACATATATAATCATATTTTTTTTTAGCTAGGAAAAAAGTACAATATATAATCAAGTATATATAAAAAATAGGATTAGGGTTTTTAGGCTATTCACACATGCATACATACATACAATAAAAATAAATATATATAATTAAATATATAAAAAGTAGGTCTTTAGGATTTTTAGGTTTTTTACATATATATAATCAAATATATATAAAATAGGGTTTTAGGCTTTTTTTTATTAAATTAAATATATATAAGAAAAAAAATTAAGAAAAAAAGAAAAGAGCTAGTGTTTAAAATATATAAATGAAATATATATAATATATACACATGCATAGACACATATACATATTTTAGCTTTAGGTCTTTAGGATTAGTGTTTTTTGGGTTTAATAAGAAAAGTTAAATGCTCTAAAATGTCCATATTGTATCAGATGGCTAGTTTGGATCTGGAGGAGAGAATGGCATGTCCTTGCACAATGCAAGTATCAAATTTATCGAAAACGATGGATTTGTACTGCACATGTTAGAGAATACGGGTCCTTTGATAAAAATCGACTACAAAACCTATGATATCATTTGCATGGTCCCCCTAGTGAGCATGTGGACCCAAACGACATTGCAACGGTAACCTCTCGTGGACAGAAGAAAACAAAGAGGGAGGTAGAACTACAAGGTACTAGTAGCATTATACAGAATGAACACATGGAAGAAATGTACAAGCTCCTTTTCATATGAGCCATGCTTGGATAAATTTACCAAATATAAAAATAAAGGAAAAGTAGAGGAAAAAAGGAAAAAACAAGAAAAGAAAAAGTCTACTCAAAACTTCATGATGAGTAAGAGATACAATATCTTGCCTTGTAGTTAGTAGCATGTAGTGGAGAAAGTGGTGAGTTGAAAAGGAGGCACAAACTTCTTCACATGCTCATTGGTTATAAAAGTGAAGTGGGAGCACATTCAAAACAAGGAGAGATAGAGGCAAGAGCTCCCAGTAGTCGGATCTAGCCATTTTTTCATTTTGGTTTTCCCTTAGACTCCTTCCAGTCGCACGTCAGTTTGTACACAGCTCTGTTGTAGAGCTCATATCTCAGTGCATATGTAACCATTTTGTGCATTTAAATATTCATTGGAAATCTTATCTTGTGTACCTTCTGCATATCAGATATCTCTTTGAAAGCTGATGTAGTTTGTGAGATATCAGTGAAAGAGTGAAGTCCAGTTTTTCAGTATACCTGTGTAGATAGGTAGTCTATTTTGGCCGGTTCAGTTTCCTGACCACAACATATCCAAATTGCATGATTTTTGTCTTGTTGGAAAGCCCTTGGCATCTACTTTCATTGTCTCAAAAATATCATTCAGATCATTCATATTATTTGAGATATCTGTCAGAGAGTAAAGTCCAGTTTTATAGTGTACTTATGTGTACAGGTGGTCTATCTTGGTGAGTTGAGTTTCCTGATCAAAACTCATCCAAATTACTTGATTTTTAGCTTGTTGGAAAGCTATTTGTATCTACTTTCTCTGTACCAAATATCTTTCTCAAAGAATATATATTCAGAGAGCTATTAGTCTGAAAGTGAAGCTCAGTTCTTCAGCATACCTGTGTGGACAGCAAGCTATCTAAGGTGCAGCTATTTGTCCAAGTGCTGGACATACAAGGGCTCACTACACACTTCCGTTGCGCATAGGAGAACTCATTCTCCACAGTTGGTATCAAAGCAAACTTGGTGTTGAAGCTTCATCAACAGAGCTGGATATAAAGAAAAGCAAAAGAGGAGCTATAAAACAAGGAGGAGCTTCACAAACGCAAGAGCAAAGGACTATAACTATTCGAGGTAACTCTCAAAGTCTTTGATACTCTTCAATCGCTGACTTGGGCCAACAAGTAGAGAAGTTGGATAAGGATAACTATCCTGTGTGGAGGTTTAAAATGACCAACTACCTAATGGGCAAAGGCTTATGGGGTATTGTGAGCGGCGATGATGCTCAACCTCAAATCAATCAAGCTATGGCCACCGAAGTCCAAAGGAGGCAATAAAAAGAATGGGAAGAGAGGAATAGGAGAGTCATGTTCCTTATTTCGCAAGTCATTACTAATGCCCTGGTAGGGCATATTCAACATCTAGAGAAAGCTAAGGATGCTTGGGAAGCTCTTGAAAGGATGTATTCAACAAATACCAAACCTAGGAAACTTCAACTCAAGAATGAGTTGAACACAATCAAGAAAAGTTCGAGTCAATCCATAGCTGAATATACTTTGAAGATTAAGGAGCTAAGCGATGCTTTAGCTTCTATTGGCACAACGGTTGAAGACGAAGATCTTGTGTGTTATACTCTCAATGGCTTGAGAGAAGATGAAAGATGGAAGCCTTTTATAACTTCCATTAACTTGAAAGATGTATATCCAGGTTTTGAACAACTAATCCCTCATCTTGTCACAGAAGAGCTTAGCTTCGGTGGTCCCAAAGGAAAGGACAGCCACAACCAAATGTTATATGCAGGTCGAGGTAAAGGAAGAAACTCAAGAGGAAAAGGAAGAGGTCACAACCACTCCAACTACAATCAAAACAATTCGGAAGACAACAAGGATGCATCAAATGCCAACACACAAGGAAGAGGTTGAGGTAGAAGTAGAGGAAGAGGCCGAAGCTCCTACAATTCTCAAAAAGGTATAACATGCTATCATTGTGGTAAAGTAGGACACTATGCTAGTGATTGTTGGCTGAAGAATGGAAGACCAAATGGAGACAATCAAAGGAACCAAAGCAACTATGCAAGCACCTCAAGTGAAAGAAGCAAGGTCACACTACTTGCAATGAGACATGAGTATAGAAGCTCTTGTGAAGATGACAAAAAATGGTACATTGATTCAGGTTGTAGTAACCATATGTCATGCCAAGGAAGTTTGTTCACTAATCTACAGGTACCAAGTGGAAAAGGATGTGTTGAAACAGGTGATGATACTCAACACATGATTGAACACATTGGAGATATAAGGCTTGGAGATACAAGCAGAGCAAAGGTACTATCTAATGTTCTTCATGTTCCTACAATTTCAAAGAACTTGATTTCAATAGGACAAATGGTAGAGAAGGGTTATCATGTCATATTCAATGAGAATGGGTGCTTCATAAAGAATCCAAAAGAAGGCTTCAAGGTCATTGCGCGAGGTAGAAGAGAAGGAAGGATGTTCACTTTGGATGTCCAACATCCACATGGAAAGGTCATGTACATTCAATGTGGGAACAAGAAGATTTTCAGAGTTGGACTTATGGCACAAAAGAATAGGACGCATCAACATTCCAAAGCTGAAGGACATGAGCAAACATGAAGTGGTAAGAGGTCTTCCAAAATTTAATAGCATTGGACTACATGAGTTATGTGAAGCTTGTCAACTAGGAAAGCAAACGAGGCAGCCATTCAAGAGGAGCAATTATGTGGCTCCAAATGTCTTGGACTTGATACATACGGATGTATGGGGACCAAGCCAAGAGGCATCAATGGCTGGTAATAGATTTTTTGTCACCTTCATTGATGATCACTCAAGAAAGGTATGGCTGTTTTGTATGAAGCAAAAATCAGAGGTGTTTTCTATATTCAAAAGATTCAAAGCTGAAGTTGAAAAGGAAATAGGAAGGTCTATCAAAACCTTAAGGTCCGATGGTGGAGGAGAATACTTCTCCAAAGAATTTTCAGATTTTCTACAAGAGAATGGGATCAAAAGGCAATTCACTTGTAGGTATACACCACAACAAAATGGAGTAGCTGAGAGGAAAAATAGGCAAATTGCTGAAATTGCAAGATGCATGCTCAACGAGATGAAGGTACCATTGTACTACTGGGCTGAAGCTACCACAACCGCCATTTACTTGATGAATAGGTGCACAACATCGGGAATACATCACTTGACTCCAGAAGAGGTATATTCCGGTAAGAAACTTGATCTTACACACCTCAAAGTGTTTGGATGTGTTTGCTTTGTTCACATTCCACAAGAAGTTAGAACAAAGATGGAACCAAGATCAGAAAAATGCATCTTCATCGGCTACTCGACGGAGCAAAAAGGATACAAGTGTTACAACCCTAGAACAAAGGAATTAAGAGTCTCGCGAGATGTGGTCTTTGATGAACTAAGACCATGGTATGAAGATAAAGGAAAGGAAAATATTCTTGAAGAAGATTGTGATGATTATGCAGGAACAAATCAAAGAGAAGTTCAACAATCAAGCACAAAGGCTTCAGGTCCAGAGGCATCTATATCAAAGGAAGAATGTTCAACATGGAGGGGGAGCCATTCTTTGTCTCCAAATTCAGCTCATAGTAGAGCCGAAGAAGCAAGTGGTACTCCAAACAGTGAGGTAGATGCAAGTGAAGAAGAATATGAAGAGGTAATCACTCCGATGGTAAAGTTGAATAGGTTAAAGAAGCAACTTTCTAAAGGCAATGAAAGAAGATCTTCAAGGACAAGGTATCCAACTCAAAGGTTGAGTTATGATAGTTTTATGGCAACACATTTTGCATACATGATGCAGGTTATCAAAGACAAAGAGCCTGAGACATATGCAGAAGCTTGCACACAAAAGGACTGGAAGCAAGCTATGAAAGAGGAGATCAAAGCTCTCAAAGATAATCACACATGGGAGCTAGTGCCAAAGAAAGAAGGTATGAAGATTGTTCCAAACAAATGGGTGTTTAAAGTAAAGAGAAATGCTGATGGTTCACTAGCTAGATATAAAGCTAGATTAGTTGCCAAAGGATTTAAACAAACACAAGGCATAGATTATGATGAAGTTTTCAGCCCTGTTGCAAAGATGGGAACTATCAGAAGCCTAATAGCAATTGGTGCTTCAAGAAGATGGCCATTATATCAACTCGACATAAAAAATGCTTTTCTTAATGGAGAACTACAAGAAGAGGTATACATGAGTCAACCGATTGGATTTGAAGATGAAAACCATCCAGATTTTGTTTGCAAGTTGAAGAAGGCACTTTATGGCTTGAAGCAAGCACCAAGAGCATGGAATCAGAGATTGGTAGAATATCTAACTAAGTCTGGATACAACCCAAGTAGTGCAGATCCTTCGTTGTACATGAAGAAGGAAGAAAATAGAGAGGTATATATTTGCATATATGTCGATGACCTCATTATAACAGGAAATGATGTTACAGGGATTAAAGATATCAAAAGGAAGCTTGGTAAGGAGTTTAAAATTTCAGATCTCGGAGAGCTGAAATAATTTTTAGGAATTGAAGTTGTTTATGGAAAGAGTGGCATCTACTTGATGCAAAGGAAGTACTTGTTGGATGTTCTTTTCAGATTTGGAATGAGTGAATGCAAACCACTCACTCAACCCATGGACACAAATACAAAGATTTGTTCAAATGATGGAGAATCATTGGAAGATGTAACGACATACAGAAGCATTGTAGGATCATTGATCTATGCAAACATTACAAGACCTGATTTGTCTTATGTTGTTGGTGTACTTTCTCAGTTTATGCAAGCCCCGACAAGTGAACACTTAAATTCAGCCAAGAGAGTGTTGAGATACATAAAGCATACAGTTAATCATGCTTTGTTTTACAAGTTTGATGAAGAACTGTAGGTCAAAGGCTTTAGTGATGCTGATTGGGCAGGTTCAAAGGAAGATAGAAGATCAACCTCAGGTTATGTGTTCATGATAGGAAGCAAACCTATCACATGGAGCTCAAAGAAACAACCTACTGTTGCACTTTCATCTATGGAGGATGAATATAGAGGATTATCTTTTGCCACATGTGAAGCAATGTGGATTAAAAAGCTTTTGGCTGATCTTGGAGTGCAAGTTGGAACCATCCCTATATATGGTGATAACATGTCAAGTATCTACTTGGCGAGCAATCCTATGTTTCATGCAAGGAGCAAGCACATAGAGGTCCACTACCATTATGTAAGAGAGAAGGTGCTCAACAAAGATGTGGAGATAAAGTTCATTAGAACCAAAGAGCAAGTTGCAGATATGTTTACAAAGTTCTTGGATGCTTCTAAACTCAAAGGCTTCAAGGATGTGATAAATTTGCAGGACATGGTTGAAGATAACTCCCAAATGAGCTTGAGGGGGAGTGTTGAAGATAAATGTACAAGCTCATTTTCATATGAGCCATGCTTGGATAAATTTACCAAATATAAAGATAAAGGAAAAGTAGAGGAAAAAAGGAAAAAATAAGAAAAGAAAAAGTCTAGTCAAAACTTCATGATGAATAAGAGATACAATATCTTGCCTTGTAGTTAGTAGCATGTAGTGGAGAAAGTGGTGAAAAACTTCTTCACATGCTCATTGGTTATAAAAGTGAAGTGGGAGCACATTCAAAACAAGGAGAGATAGAGGCAAGAGCTCTCAATAGTCGGATCTAGCCATTTTGTCATTTTGGTTTTCCCTTAGACTCCTTCCAGCCGCACGTCAGTTTGTACACAGCTCTGTTGCAGAGCTCATATCTCAGTGCATATGTAACCATTTTGTGCGTTTAAACATTCACTGGAAAGCTTATCTTGTGTACTTTTTGAATATCAAATATCTCTTTGAAAGCTTATGTAGTTTGTGAGATATAAGTGAAAGAGTGAAGTCCAATTTTTCAGTATACCTGTGTAGATAGGTAGTCTATTTTGGTCGGTTCAGTTTCCTGACCAAAACATATCCAAATTGCGTGATTTTTGTCTTGGAAAGCCCTTGGCATCTACTTTCACTGTCCCAAATATCTCATTCAGATCATTCATACTCTGTGAGATATCTGTCAGAGAGTAAAGTCTAGTTTTACAGTGTACTTATGTGTACAGGTTGTCTATCTTGGTGAGTTGAGTTTCCTGATCAAAACTCATCCAAATTAATTGATTTTTAGCTTGTTGGAAAGCTATTTGTATATACTTTCTCTATACCAAATATCTTTCTCAAAGGATATATATTCAGAGAGCTATCAATCCGAGAGTGAAGATCAGCTCTTCACCATACCTATGAGGACAACAAGCTATCTAAGGTGCAGCTATTTGTCCAAGTGCTGGACATACAAGGGCTCACTACACACTTCCGTTGCGCATAGAAGAACTCATTCTCCACATCGTGGATAGAAGAAAACAAAGAGGGAGGTAGAACTACAAGGTATTAGTAGCATTATACAGAATGAACACATGGAAGAAATGCTGGAAGCATTTTATGAGATGGACGAAGATCATGATGGTGGAGAAGATGTCGTGGGTTTCATCGACACAACATAATTTCCACGATCAGAAGCCAATGAAGAATAGGATAACATGCGAAGACTATCCTGTTTACCACTGTACACTGGGGCAAAGATATCTATACTATGTGCATCACTCGTGATGCTCAATCTATAATCCATTTATGAATGGTCAGATAGTAGTGTCTCTGAATTGTTCAGGTAAGTGAATTTGAAATAAACTTTCATTGCTATATCAAAATAATTTTATTTACTAATATCATTCTAATTGCTTATTGCATGGTTCTTAAAGATCAATTTTTGCCAGATGGCAATGACATGCCTCCAACACGAATCGACAAAAATAGGTCTACTTTTGATAGTGGGGCGATGGTGAACTTTTTCCAAAAAAGTAGAGCTAGTGCAAGAGGCGACAATGCTCAAGAAGGCCAACTAGACTATTGTAGAATGATTCAAGATATCCTGAAGCTATCCTTTAGGAAGTCTGATTACTTTGTTTTTGACGTGAAATGGTTCAAATTAGTCACCTTTGGAAGAAATGCAAGTGAGGTGGGATAAGAGTGGTTTTATTTAAGTCGACTCCACAAAGTTATGGACGGATGAAAGAGATGTATTTGTACTTCCCGGACACTATGAGCAAGTTGCTTTTATGCTAGATTCGAAAGAAGCCGATTAGCTATTTGTTTTACAAATCTCTCCATGTAGTAGAAAAATTTGTGAGAACATAGATGTAGAAAAAAGTCCATCTCTAGTGGACTCTGAGATTCGTTCGATAGTCAAGGAGGAAGAGATCATTGTTCGAGATGAAGAGGTCTTCGAAGAAGACAAAATACATGATGAAGCAACAGATGAGATCAAGAAGAAGCTGGCATACCAAGAGATCTAGAAGTCTCCAATGTAGAGATAGATATCCTCTGCGCATCAGATCTTCAAGAGGATGCTAAAATAGAGGATTTTTGAATAAAACACTTGTACGTACTAATTTATGTTTATTTTTTTACTATGTTCTTTTGTACACTACTATTTCTCTATATTACCTTTATTACCATATGCTAATCATTTGAGTTCTTTCGTTACAGAGCACGATGGGAGACATTCCTCTAGTCACTCCATATTCCATGATAGAGGGGCAGTTCTTGGAGTTTATATCTCAAGTGCCTCCCACGTATATGGTTGTTGCATCACAGTATTGGATTGCTCGTGGTAACACTCCCCTCCAACCTCACTCCTTATGGCATCACTCTCGTCGGTGTCACTCTTGCAGGTGGGGCTACCCTCGCCAGACGTACATCTCCTAGCTTTATGACTCCACCACGACCACCTTCTCAGCCATCCCCTAGTGGCTCTAGTAGTAGATATGTGCATTCAACACCTCAGCACGATATATGTGATGGCCCGTCCCCTAGATCGAGGTCATGCTCTAGAGGAGGAGGTTCTAGGAGTGGATCTATAGGTGGCTCTAGAGGAGCCAGATGTTGTTGAGGCATTGCGATGGACATTGTGTCACTCACTTCTACTCCTAGAGCGAGTACCTCAGATGTAGTATGCCACATGATATGCCACGTGTTACACCACGTGGTACATCCAGTACACCTTAGAATGCTCATGACCATGACAACTCCAAGGTGTATAGTATCCGTGATGGAGCTCCAGTGATGAATGCAATTGAAAAGGCCATGCATCAGTGTATAAGATAGCTTTGCTCTTTAAAGTTTGGACACTCTGTCATGTTGAAACGGAGTGAACAAGATAAAGATCGTAAAAAATATATCACAGAGATGATATATCAGGAGTTCTGGCCAAAACATGGGCATCCCATTGTTAGCTCAGAGTGGATTCAACACACGGCGCATGAGGTTATGTCCCATCGATGATCCAAGGCTCGTGATGCTTTCAAAGCAGGCTTACCAAAGCCTATATGGTTAGATGCTGAGGAGTCGATATGATTCGCGATGAGCAGTAGTAGACTCTTGACCGATATCGCTAGCAACGAGATGCAACAGCCACATGTCTAGATACGCTCGGACCGTCACATTTGGGTAGCGACAGATATGACACTATGCATCACAAGTTTGTAAGTATCATTTGGTGTATTGAATTTGTTTGTGTTAAGTATGTCATGTACGTTCATCTAATGGTTTGCATATTTGTTTTAGGATTTGACAGTGGGTCATCCTTCAACACAAACCAAGGAGGCTTATGGATATCATCATGGATTGGTGGCACTATTGGAGGACTTGGAGGGGTGCGGTGCAATTGTTTCATGGGAGCATCTACGATGAGGTGATGAACTTATAAATTTGGTTTGGTGTTTTTAGTTGTTGTTTGTAAATATCATGTCAATTTCTCTCATTTCATGAATGTCTTTGTTTCATGACTACTAATATAGATGTTTTGATTCTTCTCGTCATGTGTATGGTAGTGGTGTGCCACAATTTTGTATTTGGCTCATATATGGCAGTGGTGCACCAAAATTTTGTATTTGGTTCCTATATGGCAGTGCTTTGCCACATTTTGTATTTGGCTCATATATGGCAGTGATTTGCCACACTCTTGTACATGCTTCATTTATGGAATATATAACTTTTTTGTACATGGTTCATGGTTCATTCTGCTCATCTTTTTTGTGTCCAACAATATTTTGCTTTATGAAATCATGTTTTGGTTTTCATTAGAGTACACATCACATGTACTTGGTTTTTTTTTTTTGGGCAGAGTGTATTGTCTTTTTCTATACAACATCATGGTAATGTTGTTGCACCAAGAGACAATACAATCTACCCAAAAAAGATTTTGCAAATATGGTCATCGGTATCAGCATCTGTACTCACAACACGGTTGTCGGTATGCGCGATAGTACTCCTAGCAAGGTCACCGATATGGGCATTAGAAATACCGACATTTATACTAGCGCCTATACTGGCACTTTGTTACTGATGCCTATGCCGACCCTTACACCGACTTCAGGGAAAAATTACACTTGTGCATTTGCCCCGATAGAAGCCTCGGTATACGCCATATATATTATAGTGATTCACATTAAGATTTTCTTCTATACAAGATCATTCATACTTCTCTTGGTGGATTGTGACCATGTAAGAATATAGATTGTATGGCTCATTTAAAAGTAAAAAAATGCAATTATATTTGAACAAGTCCATATGTTCATGGATGTCACTCGTACAACCATTTTATGAGAGCGTCTATTCAAAACTCCCTTCAGGCACACTAGTTTTTTTAATTTATTTGTTAGATATCTAGTTATACATTAAGAGGGGTGCCTATTATATGAGCCCCATTTCCTTCACTTTTAAGAGGTTCCAATGAGAGAGCTCTTCTCTAATTCACGTGTTCTACATCTCTCCATGTTTTTGAAATTTTACACATGCTTAAGGTTTGTGACTAAAAGAATTGCTTTTCTCATCCCTCTCCTCGCATGATCATTGTGTTTGCATGTTAATCTTGCTTATGTGTGCTTGCACTTTTTATTTATTTATTTATTAAGAAAAAGGAAGTTTGGTCGAAATCTAATCTCCTCAAGTGTGAATGTATCGAAAGAACAATTGTAGAAGTGAAGGACATAGTACCCCTGGGAGCCCCATATCCCAAAAAGCACGGATTATATTGTCAAAACATTACAAGGAAAGCGCTTCCCGAAAGCATCAATTTTCAATGGCCCAAAGGCATTACATGGATAGACTAGCCACACTTATCCATGTATGTCTAGCAACCTGCAAGGGTTGAACACACAAACTCTGCCTCAAGAGGTGAGTGCCCCACCAACTCATTAATTGCTTGATGGCTATGAGAGAAAAGATTAATGGAGGCGGGGCTCCATGTATCCCACAAAACAACACCTATACTGGCGCTTTGTTACTGACGCCTATGCCGAACCTTACACAGTCGTCAGGGCAAAATCACACTTGTGCATTTGCCCCGGTAGAAGCCTCGATATACGCCTAATATGTTGTAGTGATTCAAATTAAGATTTTGTTCTTTACAAGATCGTTCATACTTCTCTTGGTGGATTGTGACCATGTAAGAGTATAGATTTTATGGCTCATTTAAAAATATAAAAATGCAAGTATATTTGAACAAGTCCATATATTCATGGATGCCACTCCTACAACCATTTTATGAGGGCGTCTATTCAAAACTCCCTTCAGGCACAATAGTTTTTTTTGTTTATTTGTTAGATATCTACTTATACATTAAGAGGGGTGCCTATTATATGAGCCCCATTTCCTTCACTTTTAATAGGTTCCAATGAGAGAGCTCTTCTCTAATTCAAGTGTTCTACATATCTTCATGTTTTTGAAATTTTACACATGCTTAAGGTTTGTGACTAAAAGAATTGCTTTGCTCATCCCTCTCCTTGCATGATCATTGTGTTTGCATGTTAATCTTGCTTATGTGTGCTTGCACTTTTTATTTATTTATTTATTAAGAAAAAGGAAGTTTGATCGAAATATAATCTCCTCAAGTTTGAATGTATTGAAAGAACAATTGTAGAAGTGAAGGGCATAGTACCCCTGGGACCCCCATATCCCAGAAAGCAGGGGTTAGATTGACAAAACATTACAAGGAAAGGGCTTTCCAAAAGCATCTCATTTCAATGGTCCAAAGGCATTACATGGATAGACTAGCCACACTTATCCATGTATGTCTAGCAACCTGCAAGGGTTGAACACACAAACTCTGCCTCAAGAGGTGAGTGCCCCACCAACTCATTAATTGCTTGATGGCTATGAGAGAAATGATTAATGGAGGCGGGACTCCCCGTATCCCACAAAATAGCGCCTATAGTGGCACTTTGTTACTGACGCTTATGCCAACCCTTACAATGACGTCAGGGCAAAATCGCACTTGTGCATTTGCCCCGCTAGAAGCCTTGGTATATGCCTGATATATTGTAGTGATTCACATTAAGATTTTGTTATATACAAGATCATTCATACTTCTCTTGGTGGATTGTGACCATGTAAGAGTATATATTGTATAGCTCATTTAAAAATATAAAAATGCAATTATATTTGAACAAGTCCATATGTTCATGGATGTCACTCCTACAACCATTTTATGAGAGCGTCTATTCAAAACTCCCTTCACGAAAACTAGTTTTTTTTTTGTTTTATTTCTTAGATATCTATTTATACATTAAGAGGGGTGCCTATTATATGAGCCCCATTTCCTTCACTTTTAAGAGGTTCCAGAGAGAGCTCTTCTCTAATTCAAGTGTTCTACATCTCTCCATGTTTTTGAAATTTTACACATGCTTAAGGTTTGTGACTAAAAGAATTGCTTTGCTCATCCCTCTCCTTGCATGGGCATTGTGTTTGCATGTTAATCTTGCTTATATGTGCTTGCATTTTTTAGTTATTTATTTATTAAGAAAAAGGAAGTTTGGTCGAAATCTAATCTCCTCAATTTTGAATGTATTGAAGGAACAATTGTAGAAGTGAAGGGTATAGTACCCCTGGGACCCCCATCCCATATCCAAGAAAGCAAGGGTTAGATTGTCAAAACATTACAAGGAAAGGGCTTTCCGAAAGCATCTCATTTCAATGGCCCAAATGCATTACATGGATAGACTAGCCACACTTATCCATGTATGTCTAACAACCTGCAAGGGTTGAACACACAAACTCTGCCTCAAGAGGTGAGTGCCCCACCAACTCATTAATTGCTTGATGGCTATGAGAAAAAGATTAATGGAGGTGGGGCTCCCATATCCCACAAAAGAGGGGTTAGACAAGTTAGAAAATGTTACAATTGGTTTAGAATGACGAAAGCCATTACATGTCCAACCTAGGGTTAAATACAAGACCTCTGCCTCAAGAGGCTAGTGCCCATTCACCTGTACAATTGTTCTTTCAAAGTTAAAGCTCGGGGGAGTATGCACTTGCTGAACCTCCATTAAAAAAATATTAATGAAGGCTTCTTGTTTAGGTTGGGTTCACACAAAGATAATGGAACAAACATCCAAAAACACATTATTTTGGTTATAAAGTTGTTTGAATTCATTGTTCCATCCTTAACTTGTTCACACAAATTGGTGGAATAGAATACACTTCATTTGTGTGCCGTCGTCCTATGTGAACATTGACAGACAAAAAAGTTAACATTATCTCATTGGTTGAATGATATGGTGAGTTAACAACCAATGATATGAGATTTATTCATAAAAAAAGAGAGTAGAATTAAAGACTAATAAAAAAATACGGTGAGCTTTGCAACGGGCAGACTATTCCGTGGGGGGGGGGGGGGGGGGGGGGTCGAAATAAAAAACCTCTTTCTGTACCGTGATGTGGCAAGATGATACTACACGGTTACGACCCTATCTGAACACAAGTGGCCATATGTCATTTTTTAATTTGATAATCATGCCTTTTCAGATGGGCTATTGCCCTGTGTGAACTCACCCTTAAGCGATCGATTGACTAAAGGCGGATTTAGGGAATCCCTATAGTATCTAAAAACATACTCCATTATCCTCGATGGATTTGGATGATGACCATGAATGGGTAGAACATAAATAAGGTATACCTGCTTCTTTCCTAGTTCTTCACTAGTCTTGAAAACCTCTCTATTTTCTTCCCTAGGAAGATGTTGTGGCTTGGTGTGGTTCATTGAAATGTAATGAGCCTAGTTGTATCCAATGCTAAAGGAGCATACTTGTATCCAATACTATATACTCAAGAAATGTATACAAAGGAACTAAAGAAAACCGTATGTACTATATATGATGGGTGTGTGAAGCTCTAATAAAATGTTTTTATAAATCCCATATATTATATGATATATGATGGGTGTATGAGTTTGTTTTGAATTTCCTATTGTATTGAAAAAAATGTTAAGAGCATGGTGTGAGTTGCTATCGTTGACTTTAATTTGACTGAGAATTGATGCCGCAACTACAATTAGGGTTGAAGGCCCATCAGAGTCCACACACATTAAGCTAGGTGGTTGGGCCTTTCGCCTCTTGAGGTGGAGGCGAGGGTTTAACCCCTCCCTACAGTAAGATAGCTTGTAAGCCTAATGCTAATGTAACCAATTGAAAACTAGTTAAAAACCAATGTAACCCCTGTTCTTGTTCTTGTGGAATAAGGGGATCTCAAGAGTGCTATGCTCAAACCTTCACGTTGTACAATTATAATTTCAAAGTTAAAGGTCACGAGAGTAGGCTTTGGCTGAACCTCCATTTAAAAAAAAATCCCATCTCAAAATGGATGCCTCAGCTCTAACAGGTGTTTTTATAAATCCGATGTACTATATGATGGGTGTGTGAGGGCCTTTCAAAATTTTTCTTATTGTATTGAGAAAAATATTTAGAGCGTATAGTCGACTAGAGTTTGACTCTCGCTTTCTCCTTGGACCCACTTCCTCATCCATTCCCCAGGGTTACTCGCATAAATATATCTATAAAAAAACAAACCACAAGGACAAATTCGCGCTCGTTTCCTCTTAAATTGTGGAGGAGCAATTCACATGGTCCAGGCTGGCCACAACGCAATCTCTCCCCCCATGAGAACAATCAGAAAAGCGGAAAGAGAACTTCGCAGAGAGGCCCCTCAGAGACCTCCTCTCTCTACTCCCTGCAAGCGGGTCATTGTGAGTACAACGTGTGCAGCAGTTTCCTCATCGTCGTCTTCCTGCGTCGAACTTTCCCTGCTGCTTGTTCGCGAGCTATCTAGGTAATACATTGTATCTACACCTAGTGCTAAATGCAGACATTCAGGTTTCACTTGTTCCTCCCTCTCGTTCCCCATGCATGCACAATTCGAAACATTTGTTGACTAGCTCGATGCCTCCGCATATAGCTTGTGATTTCTTCTGCAGAGTGCAGGTTCTCTGGCCTCTTCCATTCACGCGTTAACAGGGATATGTAGATAACCTCGATCTACTTTGTCTTCATGTTCTGTTATCCCGGCGATGCGGTCAAGTTCCACACTAGTTGACCCAGTGAAAATGTGATTGCCATGCTTTCTTGGTACTGCTGTTGCAGCTCCTTTTAATACACACACACATAGGCACAGACACAGAGAGAGAGAGAGAGAGAGAGAGAGAGAGAGAGAGAGAGAGAGAGAGAGAGAGAGAGAGAGAGAGAGAGAGAGAGAGAGAGAGAGAGAGAGAGAGAGAGAGAGAGAGAGAGAGAGAGAGAGAAGAGAGAGAGAGAGAGAGAGAGAGAGAGAGAGAGAGAGAGAGAGAGAGAGAGAGAGAGAGAGAGAGAGAGAGAGAGAGAGAGAGAGAGAGAGAGAGAGAGAGAGATGGTTTATCCATTTACGAACACACAACTACTTGGATATCTTCCCCTTGTTTATGCACATGAACAGTCGTCACATGGATGCATATGTTCCTCTATCTCTTTTAAGGACATTGAAATGTTAAGATTTCTAAAATTTGATGCATGTATCTGCAAAGATGACATCCTGACATACTTTGATCGCACATGGACCAAAATTGTGAAAAACATCTTTGAAATGGCATGCTTATTCAAAATGGAAACTTGTGCAGTGTGATAGTTTCTTTAGCGGTCACACATTTTCTATGGGTTATCCTCATGCCCTTCCACAGGATGTCCGATGTATACCAAATTACTTTCTGATTCTCCTTACCAGGCATCATTAAGTAGGATGCACTCATTTTTTATGCGTAACTCTTTTCAATATTTTAAAGATCAACCTTGTGGTGTTAAAGCTAACGGCCGTTCCAAGGTCTTCAAAGGTTGAGCCGATGAGAATTATTACTCATGAATATTTTCATTCTCATACGAACATAGGAATTTGGAAAGGAACGATGAAACTTGATCAAATGGAGTAGTTTCAATTATTCATTGGAGAAGTGGCTTTTTTTGAAGTAGTTGCACAACTCCTTGCTCGGAGATGCACTCATCTAGCAAAAGATCATGAAGCAGTTAGATGATTGAAAGAGAGGGGAACCTTAAATCTTGACTTTTTGAATCTCAACATAATGGAATAAAAAAACACACCACACTCATTCCTTCTTAATGCAAGTAAAAGCTCATTATGATGTGGGTGCATTGCTTTTAAAAATTCTCAAGAATAAGTTATCTTAAATTTTTTTGCTTAGATGCGAAATAGGATAGGAGATCCATAGCTGGCCCTGTGAGGAATTATGTAATTAACCTCTATCATAGTTCCTTTTGGTAAATTTGACAACAAGTTGAGCATGAAAATTGTTATTCTCTCATCTTTAAGGTTTTACATATTTTGAAGATCCTCAATGAGATTCAATGTTTTTATCGCAATGACAAGTGCATTCAAGAAATGTAGGAATGTTCACTCTTGATTCAAGTATCAAAGTGTGATCCAATGAGTGTGAGAATACAATGCAAGAATGCTTATGGTGAGCCAAGTTTTTAATTAGGATGTTATCCAAGTGTGTGTGATTTGAGAATGCCTAAGATGATTCAAAGAGCCGAATGAGAGGCAAGAACTACATAAGTGATGCGAAAGATACATGATGTCAGGGAAAGTGTTCTAAACCAATTCTGGTGCCTTAATGTGCTTTGAAGCTGATATGTGTGAAGTAGAGTAAAAAATGTTGGAGAAAGTCCTTTTTTGGGAGTTATCCCAAATTAGATTTTTTATGAAATCAATGTATGTGAATTGTGAGTATTCATTTCTTGGCACATACTTCAAGAACAATCCCATTTATGTAACCTATAAACTTTGGGTGATTTGGCTGTGTAGAAATTCAAGTCAAATGCTGGTCAAACAGTCAATAAAGGGTCAGAATTTAGCATGTCAGTAGATTCTTCATACCTGTGCAGTTATTTTTTCATAGGATTATGAAAGTTCAGCCCATTAAAAACATGTGGAGCTAAACCATTAAGATTAGGCTTTTTATGTCTAAATTATCTTTTATGCATTGGAAAGTAGATATCAAATGTCAAACGATTATTTTATGGGCTAGAGGGAGATGTTTGTGAGTATTTGCTTCATCCCTTTGAGGTTTTTGTTATTGTGCATACTCTCTCTGTTTCCCATCAACTTGTTTCATAGATTGGTCTAACTTTGCATAACATCATCTACACTCAATATCACTAGAATTCATCGTGAAGATATTGGAGTTTCTCAATTCCATCACAAGAAAGTGGTCAAAAGTTGATGTCTTGCAATGTTTTTTAACTTGGAGAAGGAAAACCTTGAGAATCATTTTTTTTTATAAGAAAATATCAAATTAGTTGATTTTGTTTATAGTAAGCTCTAATCAACCACAAACAACTTTAGTCAACTTTGCGCAAGTTTGGTTGACTTTGGTCAAACCTTTACACAATTCTTGTCAATTATGAGTTTTTTTGTTGCATCTAAAACTTTTTACCCATATGCATATATATATTATATTATATATATTATATATATATTATATATATAGATAGATAGATAGAGAGAGAGAGAGAGAGAGAGAGAGAGAGAGAGAGAGAGAGAGAGAGAGAGAGAGAGAGAGAGAGAGAGAGAGAGAGAGAGAGAGAGAGAGAGAGAGAGAGAGAGAGAGAGAGAGAGAGAGAGAGAGAGAGAGAGAGAGAGAAAAAAAAAGAAAAGAAAAGTGTTTTTACGTCTATTAGGAGGCCGAACTCGGCCTATGAGACAAATCGATGTACATGGGTGTATCTTCTGTCAATCAGAAAAGATAAAAGTGCTGAAAAGAAACTGGTTAAGCTGATATAGATCTCCGTAGTGTGCATGTGGGGATACCCATGAAAGTGGTGGGGGGTGTATGGAGTGCGATATCTATGATAGTCTATATGCAAAAGGGTAGTACAACAACCATGAGAATGCATCTAAGACGACTAACTAGCTCCATCCTGTGCTAGGGGGTGGGATGTAATATGTGATACATAGGTGGAGGTGGAGTCAGGGCCACCCTGATGGCTGCAACGGGATCGGCCATCATCTGGGATCGTCTCTCCTCCATGGCGCGATGGTCACAAGCCTGGATCTCCGCAATCTGGTGTCGGTGAAGTCTCGGGGCTCGATATCCTATATCACGGGGTCGTCTCCTAGCTCGAGATATCTGAGCCTGCTGAAGAGTCACCCCGCTCGGTATGTGGGATGAGGGGGGGAGGGCTGCAGCACGTCGTGGAATAAAGAAGTCAGTGAGCTGACTCTGTCTCCCTCCTGTATGGAGTGCTACAGTAGGCTGGAGTAGGGAATCTCTGTGATTCTGTATCTCTAGTAAGAGTCGCCCGAGCTGTCGCTGGTCTCTAGAGTCCATGATCTCTCGGAGGGTGGGCTGCCCTGCAAACAGAGTCTCGTATCTGCCTCTGATGCCATCATATGCGCTACATCTGCATACAAAGTGCTCCTCATCCTCCATCTCTACTCTGCATACTCTGCATATCCGCTCCTCTCTGGGAATGTCTGCGGCTCTGCCCGTCTCAATCTCGAGTCGGTGTGATGAGACTCTCAGCTGGCCAATCGCTACCCTCAAGCTATGAGGCATGTGAGTATCCATGTAGCGTGGTCGCTGGATGAAACCATCAGCTAGTATGTCTAGGAACTGGTCTCGATAGTGCGATAGTCTCGATCCCATGTGTGGTGTGTGCCATGTCTGACTAATGTAGAGCTGCCAGAGATCCTGTCTGAGCACAACATTCCTCTCACGACGAGAGAGGTGGATGTGAGGTGAGTCTGGGTCATACTGAAAAGGCGGCAATCTGTCCATATCAAGTCCATGACTATCAAACCAGACTCTCACCTGAGTGTACCAAGCTCTCTCATATCCTAACTCTGATATCTGTATAGATGCCTCAAGAGCTCTGTGTGTGAGTCTATCTGTAGGGAGGTCCCTAATCCTCTGAATAAAGCAGATAGTCTGGAATAGTGCCTCTACTGCCATGGGTGGTGCAGCTAGCTCTGCCCTGATGATGTCATGTGGCACCGACTGTTTCCCACGAAATAATCGCGAGATCATACGTACCTGTGGCCTCTCGATCGCACTCCACTGGGTGACTGTGAGACCTGGGGCCCAAACCGTCGCAGCATACATCATAGCTGGTCTGACCAGTGTGTCAAATAGCCAGCCCTTCGTGCGGGGCTCCTGGAAGTGTGCTTGGTGACATCTCCGCTCTAACATGGCTAAAGCTGCATATCCGCGTGTGAGTCTATCGGTGGCTGCCTGTCTCATGCTGAAGGGGCCAGGCAAGCTCGTGAATGTGACTCCGAGATAGACATAGGAAGTGACCACCTCAATCTGTCCACCACCAGCTCTGAATCCTGCTCCATTCCTCACCATGGGGGAGGTGTGAAAGATCATGACCTTGGTCTTGCCAAGGTTTACTGTCAAGCCCCTCTGTGTACAAAACTCATCCAGGGCCTCAAGGTGGCGCTGTAATCCCTCGGGTGACTCTGAAATCAAGACAATGTCATCGGCATATAATAAAATGTGGACATGTGTACCTGCGAGGTCTGCACCCTCTCCTCCAGCTCGGAGAATGTAGTCCTCAATCTCGTCAATGTAGAGACCAAATAGAGTGGGAGAGAGTGGGCAGCCTTGCTTAACACCGATGGTGCTAGCAATGGCCTCAGACATACCTCCTGGACACCGTACCCTCCCAGTCACCTGCTCATAGAGTGCATAGATGGCCCAAATCATCCCTGATGGTACTCCCAAGCTCTGGAGGCGTTGGAAGAGCCTCTCTCGCGGCACTGTATCAAAAGCTTTGCGGAAGTCCACAAAGCAGCAATATAGCCTCTTCTTCCGCACCCTTGCCCCATCAATGAGGCAGCGCAGAATGAAGATGTGATCAATAGTAGAGAAAGCTCGTCGAAAACCTGCTTGGCCTCGTGCTCGTAGCCCCTCAGTCTCTGCATATGAACTGAGCTCTGCCTCAAGTATGGCACCGTATAGTTTGGCCATGGTGTGGCCAATCATGATGGTCCTGTAGTTCCCTGGATCCAGGGTGTCGCCAGATTTGTGGATAGGCACAATGGTGTGCCTAGTCCACTCCTCTGGGAATCCCTCTCCTATAGCCCGGTTGAAGACATGTGCAATCAACGGGGCTATAGTGGAGGCTGCATATATGAGATGCTCGCTCTGCAATCCTGCGTGGTCTGTCGAACGTCCATGTCGAAGTCGTCGTATGGCCCTCTCAACCATCTTTGCTGTGAAGAGAGAAGAACTAGTAGGGCGAGGCTCAAGTGGCTGGGGAATGGGAGGCTGCCTAGGTACCTCATATAACCTCTGAGCATAATCATGCCATGTGTGTGGGTCTCCAATAGGTGTGGTCGGGCGTGGCTCTCGTAGGCTGCGCCATGCTGCAGCACTGTCCATACTCATAAAGAGATGGTATAGCTCAAGCTCCTGTGCCTCCTCAAAGGCTCGCCTCTTTCGACGTGTGAGAGTCTTCATCTGTCCCTTGGCCTCTCTCTCTGTGATCTCTCCCAATGCTCGCTGAGCTCGTAGTCGGCGGTAAAGATCTCTGCAATCCTCATCATACCAACGATGTTGTGGCATAGTCCCGGGAGGAGGTGTGTGACGAGAATGGATGGTGTGTGGGAAGGAGCTGATGGCTGATGTCTGAAGAACTGATGCTATCTGAGAGGTGAGTAGGGATAGTGGAGTGTCAGGATGAAGTAAGAGAAGACCCTGCTCGACTCGAGCCGCATATATGTGAGCTAGCTCGTGTGTGAAGTGGATGGTGGTGTGTGGGATGCGTGCTGCGGGTATGCGTGTAGGGGTGTCTCCCTTCAGGGAGAGTGCGAGGTATGTGTGATCAGCCCCAATGGGTATGGGTGGGATGGTGAATGAGGTAAGTAGGTGGATGGCCTCTCTGGACCCCATGACGTAATCTACTGTACTTCCCCCGCCATCTGTGACTGAGTGTGGTATGCATGTCAATCCTCTTGAGGTAGGCCACTGAGTCATCCCGTTATAGATAACGAGATTATGTCGAGAGCCTAGTCTGAGTAGGTGAGTGCCATAGTGAGTGTGTGTAGCGTCAGCTGAAGCTCGAGCTGTAGACTCATCCTCTATGGTATGTAGTATCTCCGGGTCTTCTGGGTCAAATATCTCACACTGATCATTGCCTGTCCTTGCATTGAAGTCTCCCATAAGGAAGACTTCCCCTAATGCAGAGTACTCTGTAATCTCTTCTGACAAGCAAGTGTATGGTGAGTCCTCCTCTCGATCTATGATAGCGAAACGCGAGCTAGAAGGAGCAAAGTAGCATAATGCTATGAAGATGATCCTCTCCTGCGAGAGCTGGAGTCGAATCCAAAGATATCTGGCCTGTGAATCACGTGCGACTATCTGTATCTTGCTCTGAAGTCCATCTCTAAAGAGTATGGCTACTCCTCCTGATCCTCGGGTGGTGTGCTGACGCGTACACTCTCTGTATGTGGACTCCCACTGAAAACCGTGGACACGAGGTAGGCCCCGGTCCGGGCTCTCATGTGTCTCTGTGAGCATAATGATGTCTTTGCCTTTGCGCACCTCTTCCAATCTCTCTGGGTGTGTCCATAGATCTCCATTGCAGTTCCAAACTGCAAGGTGTATCTCCTCGAGTGTCTCACAGGCCGCGAATCCCTATGGGATGGCCTTGCCATCAATGATGACACGACCATCTCTGTATGAAGCCTTCTTTCCTTCTTTGCGAGCTTGATGTACTCTCG